>SJXQ01012894.1:0-190397 GCA_006408695.1 Aepyceros melampus
AGGATCACAAAGAGTCGGACATGACTGATTGACTGAACTGAACTGAAACTATCAGAATCACAAGCTGGAATCAAGATTGCCGGGAGAAATGTCAAGAGCCTCAGATATGCAGATGATACAAGTGAAAAAGGAGAGTGAAAAAGCTCTCCTTTTTAAAAACTCTTTAAAAGTCTTTAAAGCTCTTTAAAACTCAACATTCAAAACACTAAGATCAAGGCATCCAGGCTCCCCAGTTTATGGTAGATAGAGGGGGGAAAATTGGAAGCATTATCAGATTTTATTTTCTTGGACTCCAAAATCACTGGATGGTGATTGCAGCCATAAAATTAAGGTACTTGCTCCTTGGAAGGAAAGCTATGACAGCATTTTAAAAAGCAGAGACATCACTTTGCTGACAAAAGTCCATATAATCAAAACCATGGTTTTTCCACTATTCATGTATAAATGTAAGATTGGACCATAAAGAAGGCTGAGTGCTAAAGAATTGATGCTTTCACATTATGGTACTGGAAAAGATTCTTGAGAGTCCCTTGGACTGCAAGGAGATGAAACTAGTCAATCTTGAAAGAAATCAATGCTGAATATTCATTGGAAGGGCTGAGGCTGAAGCTGAAGCTCCATAATTTGGCAGCCTGATGCAAAGAGCCAGTTCATTGGAAATGACCCTGATGTTGAGAAAGACTGAGGGCAAGAAGAGAAAGAGGTGACAGAGGATAAGATGGTTGGGTGGCATCATTGACTCATTGGACATGAGTTTGAGCAAACTCTGGGAGATGGTGAACATCAGGGAAGACTGGTGTGCTACAGTACATGGGTTGGCAAAGAGTCAGACATGACTTAATGACTGAACAACAAAAATGATAATCATTATGATGTGGTACTGAAATAAGGATAGACATATAGATCAGTGGAATAGTATTAATAATCTGGAAATAAATCCATGGCTCTACAGTCAACTAATTTTTAAGGAAGGTGTCAGTTAATATTCAATGGAGAAAGAATAATTACTTCAATAAATAAAGTTGAAACAACTGGAAAACCACACACAAAAGAATGATGTTTTTCCTTATCTTACACTACATAAAAAATATTCACTAATGCATCTAAAATTTTAAAAAGCAGGTAATAGTGTTGGCCAAGATGTAGAAAAAGTGAAATCCTTGCTTATGGAAATGTCAAACAGTGTGGCCACATTGGAAAATGGTCTTGAGGCTCAGCAAATGATTAAGCAGATTTATCAAATGAACCAAGCATAAGTATATACCCAATAGGTATATACTCAATATAAATAAAATCATATGTTCATGTAAATTAATAATATTAGTATTATAATCCATAATACTCAAAAGGTGGTCATATCCAAAAGTCCATCAACTGATGAGTGGAGAAATGATATGGTATATCCATTCCTTGGCATATACTTCAATGACAACACAAAAAAATGAATAACATACTGATACATGATACATGTCAAACATGGATGAACCTTGAAGCAATATTCTTAGTGAAAGAAACCAGTCACAGAAGACATGATATTGTACAATTCCATTATGTATGTCTAGAATAAGCGACGATATCAAGACAAAAGGTAGATGAGTGGTGACTTAAGGCTGCGGTGGGTGAGGGTCTAGTAGGGTGACAGCTAAAGTTTCTTTTCCATATGATGAAAACTGACGCAGTGGTTGTACATATGCATGAGTATATTAAAAACATTGATTTCTATATTTCATGTGGATGAATTTTATATCTATATGTATGAAATGGAAAATTTATTTTAAGAAAGCATGAGGTCACGTGATTTTCTGTTTTCCCAACGTGGTTTTTTGAGTTTCTCCCTTTCCCAATAAAGCTCAGTTCTTAACTCACACTTGGTGAAATTGTAAGTACAATTCAGACATAAAGGGAAGAAAATACTGTCATTTGAAGTCACTTGAATGAAACTTGAGAACATTATTCTAAGTGAAATAAATCAGACAGAAAGACAAATACTGTGTGACATGTGTGGAATAAAAATGTCACATTAGTAGAAACAAAGGGCAGACTGCTGATTACTGGAGGTGGGGGATGGGTGGGCTGTGGGAGAAAAGTATGAAGCTGATCAAAGGGTACAAGCTTCCAGTTATAGGATCAACATTTCTGGCAATGCAATCCATAACATGATGAGTCCAGTTAATAATACTATACTGTGTATTTGAAAGTTGCTTAGCAAGTATGTTTTTTAAGTGTTCAAAGCATACTTTATTGAATCAACTACATACACTTTTGTTCAAAATCTTATAACATAGCCCAGAATATGGTTCCTTTAAAAAAAAAAAAAAGTTCTTGGAGTAGAGTTGCTTTACCATGTTAATTTCTTCTGTATAGCTAAGTTTATCAGTTATACATATACTTGTGCATGCTGAGTCACTCACCATGTCCAACTCTTTGCGACCCCATGGACTATATGTAGCCCACCGGGCTGCTCTGTCCATGGGATTGTCCAGGCAAGAATACTGGGGGAGTTGCCATTTCCTTCTATATATATATAATGCAGTGTATCAATCCAATTTCTCCATTCATCTCACCTCCTTCTCCTCTTGGTATGCATCCATTTGTTCTACATATTTATGTCTCTGTTTCTGCTTTGTAAATAGGATCATCTATCTATACCATTTTTCTCAGAGAAGGTAATGGCTCCCCACTCCAGTACTCTTGCCTGGAAAATCCCATGGATGGAGGAACCTGGTAGGCTGCAATCCATGGGGTCGCTAAGAGTCGGATACGACTGACCGAATTCATTTTTACTTTTCATTTTCATGCATTGTAGAAGGAAATGGCAACCCACTCCAGTATTCTTGCCTGGAGAATCCCAGGGATGGGAGAGCGTGGTGGGCTGCCTTCTATGGGGTTGCACAGAGTCGGACACGACTGAAGCGTCTTAGCAGCATACTATTTTTCTAGATCTCACATACGTACATTAATATAAAATATTTTGGAGAAGGAAATGGCAACCTACACTAGTATTCTTGCCTAGAGAATCCAATAGACAGAGGAGCCTGGTGGGCTTCAGTTCACGTGGTCTCAAGGGTCAGACACAACTGAAGTGACTTAGCAGCAGCAGCATACAATATTTGTTTTTCTCTTTCTGACATACTTCAGTATATATGACAGTCTCTAGGTCCAATCATGGCTCTGCAAATGGCATAACTGTGTTCTTTTATTACCGAATAATATTCCATTGTATATATGTACACATCATCTTTATCCATTCCTCTGCTGATGGACATTTAGGTTGCTTCCATGTCCCAGCTACTGCAAATAGTGTTGCAATAAACGTTGGGGTGCATGTATTTTTTCTGAATTATTATTTTCTCCAAATACATGCCCAGGAATGGAATTACTTGGTCTATGGTAGCCCTAAAGTTCTCACCACACACAAAATTGTGTATATGTGATGTGATGGATATATTAACTAATAATTTTGTGGCAATCACTTCACAAAAATGTATACATCCTGTCACTAGGCTGTATTCTTTAAACTGCACAATATTATATGTAAATTTTATCTCAGTAAACTAGGGGAAAGAAGAGATGAAGTCCTAGAAAAGATATACCTGACACAACCTAGTTATTTCCATCACAGTCTTTAAAATGTGGTGAAAATATTTAAAAAGAAGTGTCAAAGTTTATAGTTTACATGCTGTTAGCCAAAATTATCAGTGGCCTTTTCTTTCAAGATGGCAAAAAAATGATGCACACTTACATCCTTTTCTTCTCAATCATAGATGTCTTATAGTAAAATTAAGTATTCGACTAAAAGCAAACACTATTGTATTATCTGCTTTTGTGAGTCTGATTATTTGAGATATCTCATGTAGATATGTGAAGTCATACAGTTTTTTCTTGTCCTTCTGAGTTTGGCTTTATTCACCTAGCATCTTGTCCTCCGGGTTCACTGATGTCACAAATGGCAGTGTTTCCTCTGTGTAAGGCTCAATAATGTTCCATTGTCTGTGTTACTGCGTTTTCATTTTCCATTCACCTCTAGAACACTGGAACTAAAATAGTGGTTGTCAGTGTCTGAGAGGTGGAGGAAATGTGGACTTGTTTTTCAGTGGGTATCAAGTTTTAGACTCTCAAGATGAGCAAATGCCAGAGATCTGCTGTGTAACATAGTGCCTATGGGTAACTATAGCACTGTGCAATTCAAAATCTGTGAATAAGGTACATCTCATATTAAATATTCTTACCACAAAACACAAACACAAAAGCAAAACAAGTAAACTTTGGGAGGTATTGGATATGTCTATTACTTGTGATTGTGCTTGTGGTATTATGGGTGTTTACACAAACTTTTCAAATGTTACACACTGAGTATGTACTATTCTCTGTATGCCATTTATTCAATAATAATGAACTGAGACAGCTAATAGTTGTCACCAACAGCTCTTCCTTCCCATCTTGAATAGGGCAGGGGGAAACATTGTTTGGCTCCTCTAGGGTCATCCTAAAACAATTCTATTAACTAATAAGAATATAGAACTCCCTTTCAGTGTTTCAACATCTGGGTCTTCAATATCAGTAGACAACTGAGAATTATAAGACATTTGATGAAGTATGCAACAGGAAAAAAAAAAAAAGAGAGATAATGAAATTAAAATATGGAAGGAAACAGAAGTTTTTGGAGAAAGACAAAGAACAATAAAACATATTAGTAACAAAATGCATTATTGGTATAAACATGAGTTTTTATATAAACTCAAGATTTTGAAGGAGTATGAAAAGTCTCCAAGTTTTTAATATTTTTATTTTAGCTACTCCATGTGTGTAGAAACCTTTTTATACCTGTATATTTTTTCTTCATTATTCCCAAACACCTAGCCTGAGACCACGATAGGACTGCAAAGACTCAGCAAACTGGGAACATGTGATTTTATGTCCTTTATCTTCTCATTAAAAAGAAGATAATAATACTAGTTGCATTACCAAAGGTATTGAATTGCCTAGGATTTTTGGACTACTTTAATTTTATTCCAGGGAGTTTTTTAACATTTAAAATTTTAATTTGCACTGCATATTTTATGTGCTAAAATAGCTAATTTTTCTGAGAATTGTTGAAAAGTTTTTCACTTCTTATCCCATTTTATTCCCTAATAACTCAATGACAAATATTCTACTTTTATCACTCTTTTATGAAATAGACCAATCGAGGCAAAGTAATATCAGATATTATAACCTTATTCAGAGCCAAGTTTCAATCGTAGGTATACTGGTACCAGAGAGTCTACTATCAGCAGCTTTGACCCCTGTCTCCGATGTAGAATCTCATACCTATGAAGGGTTTAACCTTGAAACTTCAGATGGTCTGTAATGATTTCTTGTACCAGAATTCCTATGTAATTGAGTACTAGACCTATATACAATTTCCAGGTTCTTAATGCTTATCATTTATTCTCAGTGTACCTGGTCCAATGTTAATAGTAGTTTTTTTTTTTTTTTTTTCTCCTTCTGAATATGTTTCTCCAGGGATCAATTTATGAGTTAGAGCATTTTGCTCTGTAAAGGCAATAGAGCAGAATGTTTGATAACAGTCTCCAGGGTCACATTAGCTTAGTTCAAACCCTGCTTCTACTACTTACAAAATGTTTCATTATGGGGAAAATCACTTAGCTTTCTTTGTAAATCAGTTAAGTCAGGTGAAAAATGTGATTCAAATTTTAGTTACCTCCTGGACCTAGTGGGTATTTAAATTATAAAGTTCCTGTAAAGCAATGAGAATAACATTTGGCATGTAATAAGCATTCAGTTAATATTAACTATTATTTTTGCTAATAATATCATTATCATTATGTTCCTGAGTTCTGTTCTGTAACTTTGGCAAGTCTTTTAAATAGACATTTGGGGTTTGAAAGACTGAATACTGGTGATGGGATAGTTTAGTATATACTATAGGCAATCTTGGAGAAGGCAATGGCAACTCATTCCAGTACTCTTGCCTGGAAAATCCCATGGACAGAGGAGCCTGGTAGGCTGCAGTCCATGGGGTCGCTAAGAGTCAGACATGACTGAGCGACATCACTTTCACTTTTTACTTTAATGCATTGGAGAAGGAAATGGCAACCCACTCCAGTGTCCTTGCCTGGAGAATCCCAGGGACGGGGGAGCCTGGTGGGCTGCCATCTATGGGTTCACATGGAGTCAGACAGGACTGAAGTAATTTAGCAGTAGCAGCAGCATAGGCAATCTGGTTATATTTAATAGAGGAACCAGTGAAAAACTTGACTTGTGCACAAGTGTGTGCTTGCTTACTTACTTCAGGTGTGCCTGACTCTTTACTACCCTATGGACCATAGCCCACCAGGCTCCTTTTTCCATGGGATTCTCCCGGCCAGAATACTAGAGTAGGTAGTCATGCCCTCCTCCAGGGAATCTTCCCAACCCAAGGATTAAACCTGCATTTCCTGCATTGCAGGTGAATTTTTTTTTTTTTTCCCAGTGAGCCACCTGGGAAGCCCTTGGGGATATAACACACAGAAATCAATCTCTCCATTGTTCTAATCCAAATGACCATGAGAGGTTGGCTCCTCATCTCTTGGTGTTGTTTACACTACCAGGTTTCCTGACCCATCTGACACAGTGGTTCATATGACATGATGCTGCCTTGTTGTAGCATTCACTTTAATGTCAACTTGAGATTGAGAGAGCACATCATGTAAGGACTGCATTCCTCCCATTTATTAGGTTTTTTTTTTTTTAATTTTTAAATTATTACAGACTCACTTGTAAGGTATAATCTGGAGAAAAACTGTACCCTTTACCCAATTTCTCTGCATTGTAACATCTTGCAAAACTATAGTATAATATTACAAACAGGATATTGATATTTACTGTCAAGATATCGAACAGTTCCATCACCACAGTGATGACAGGTATTGATTGACCTTTTATAGCCAAACTCACAGCCCTCTTTGTCCTTGACCTGGCAAAGAATATCTGTTCATCACTTCTATATTTTTGTCAACTAAGAAATTATGTATAAATGAAATCATACAGTAGATGACCTTTCAGAATTTATTTCTTTATTTATCTCAGCATAATACAGCTAAGATATTCTGCTACTGTTCTTTTGTTGCTGAATAGTATTACATAATATGAATCTATCACACTTTGCTTAGCAATTCACCCATTGATGTATATCTGGGCTGTTTCCAGGTTTTGACTACTAAAAACCTTAATTGTTATAAACATTCATATAAAATTTTTGTGTATACAAATTTTCATTTTCTCTGGAAAATATATGAAAATTTCTAATTGGTGGTTCATATGATAGTTGATATTTGAAAATTTAAGGACCTGTCAAGTTGTACTCTGGAGTGTCTGTATGAATTTTCATCTTCACCAGGAATGAAAGAGAGTTCCTGTTGTTACAGACCCTCTTCCATGTATGCATTTAGGGGTTTGTAGACATAATAATGGGCTCCCCTAGTGGCTAGGTTGGTAAAGAATCAGCCTGCAATAAAGGAGAGCTGGGTTCATTCGCTAGACCAAGAAGATCCCATGGAGAAGGAAATAGCAATCTACCTCAGTATTCTTGCCTGGGAAATCCCTTGTACAGAGAAACCTGACAGCTACAGTCCACAGGATCACTAGAATTGGGCATGACTTAGTGACTAAAATGCCACCAACACTAGATATTCTAAAAAGTGTGTGTGTGTACATGCATGCTAAGTCACTTTAGTTGTGTCTGATTCTAAAACTCTATGGACTATAGCTTGCCAGGTTCTGTCTGTCCATGGGATTCTCCAGGCAAGACTATTGGAGTGGGTTACCATGCCCTCCTCCAGGGGATCTTCCTAACCCGGGGATCAAATCCATGTCTCTTATGTTTAACCTGCAATGGGAGGCAGGTTCTTTACTAATGCCACCTAGGAATCCCAATAACTGTTCAGTTGAGTTGAGTCACTCAGTCGTGCCCAACTCTTTGCTGATCCCATGAATCGCAGCATGCCAGGCCTCCCTGTCCATCACTATCTCCCGGAGTTCACTCAAACTCACGTCTATTGAGTCAGTGATGCCATCTAGCCATCTCATCTTCTGTCAGCCCCTTTTCCTCCTGCCCCCAATCCTCCCACCATCAGAGTCTTTTCCAGTGAGTCAACTCTTCGCATGAGGTGGTCAAAGTATTGGAGTTTCAGCTTTAGCTTCATTCCTTCCAAAGAAATCCCAGGGCTGATCTTCTTTAGAATAGACTGGTTGGATCTCCTTGAAGTCCAAGGGACTCTCAAGAGTCTTCTCTAACAACACAGTTCAAAAGCATCAGTTCTTCTGCACTCAGCTTTCTTCACAGTTCAACTCTTACATCCATACATGACCACTGAAAAAACCATAGCCTTGACTAGATAGACCTTTGTTGGCAAAGTAATGTCTCTGCTTTTCAATATGTTTTCTAGGTTGGTCATAACTTTGATCCCAAGGAGTAAGTATCTTTTAATTTCAAGGCTGCAGTCACCATCGGCAGTGATTTTGGAGCTCAAAAAATAAAGTCTGACCCTCTTTCCACTGTTTCCCCCTCTATTTCCCATGAAGTGATGGGACCAGATGCCATGATCTTCATTTTCTGAATGTTGAGCTTTAAGCCAACTTTTTCACCTCCTCTTTCACTTTCATCAAGAGGCTTTTTAGTTCCTCTTCACTTTCTGCTATAAGTATGGTGTCATCTGCATATCTGAGGTTATTGTAGTAGCATCTAACTATTGCTTTAAATTGGAATTCTCCAGTGACAAATAATCATGATCTTTTTGTACACTTATCATCTGTATATCTCCTTTGGTGAGGTGTCCAATTCTCTTGCTGCCCTCCCCTTTTTAAATTATTTACTTGTAGAATTTTAAGACTATATATTCTGGATAAAAATCCTTTATCAGATAAGTGTTTTGCAAATATTTTCTCTCATTCTATGATCTCTCTTTTCACTTAATAGTTTCTTAAACAGAACATTTAATTTCAATGAAATCCAATTTAATTTTCTTTTTTCTTTCATGGTTTATACTTCTGGCATTGTCTAAAAACTCATGTCCAAACTCAAAGTCATCTAAGACGATCCCCTGTGCCACCCTCACTGTGTTTTTTATGTTGTTGTTTTATGTTTTACATTTAAGACTATAATCCATACTTGAGTTATTCGTGTGAAGGGAGTAAAGTTTTTTACAGATACTTTTTTAAATTTGTTGATGTACATGTGTTCCAGCACCATTTGTTAAGACGTTTATCCTTTTACATTGAATAACCTTTGCTGTTTTTAAAACAAATCAGTTGATTATAGTCGTACAACTATAGTTGACTATTCTTGGGATCTCTAGTCTGTTCTATTTATATTTTTAATAGTCATTTTGCCAGTACCACTCTCTTGATAACTATAAATTTATAGTAAGCCTAGAAGACTTGAAGTGACAGCCCTCTGACTTTGTTCTTCTTAGTATTATGTAGGCTAGTCTATGGTTTTTTACATTTCACACAAATTTTAGAATTATTTTATTGATATATACAAAATGACTTGATGAGATTTTGGTTGGGATTTTATTAAATCTATAGAAAAAAATGGGAAGAACTGACATTTCAGTATCTTTTTTTTTTGTTCTTCCTGTCAGTAAGCATGGTATATCTCTCCATTTTTTAGGTTGATTTCTTTCACCAAAGTTTATAGTTTTCCTCATAAAGATCATGTGCACATTTTGTACAAATTATACCTAAGTGTTTCATTATAGGTGCTAATGGAAATGTTACTGTATTTTTAATGTTGAATTCCAATTGCTGATTGCTAGTATACAGAAAAATAGTTGGTTTTTATCATACGTATCCTGTAAAGTCATACTGTGCTGTGTGTTTAGTGGCTCAGTTGTGTCCATCTCTTTGTGACCGCATGGTCTGTAGCCTGCCAGGCACCTCTGTCTATGGGGATTCTCCAGGCAAGAATACTAGAGTGGATTGCCATGCCCTCCTCCAGGGGATCTTCCCAACCCAGGGATCAAACCCATGCCTCCCACTTTGCAGGTGGATTGTTTGCCATCTGAGCCACCACTGTGAGTTTTGTTATTGTATATTGTGATATTCAAGGATTTCTTTTGGTTTTTAACTCAAATTTGCTAGTTACAGTTGTCAATTATATATCTTTATAATTCTTTAATGTCTATGGCATCAATAGTTATGACACCTCTTTCAATAGCTGTCAATAATCTGTGTCTTTTTCTTCCTTGTTAGAATAGTTAGAAATTTATTAATTTTATTTAATGTTGAAAAAATAGCTTTTATATTATTGCTTTCCCTATTCCCTTTAAATTTCTTTTTTTTATTATTATTTTTACTTTATTTTACTTTACAATACTGTATTGGTTTTGCCATACACTGACATGAATCCATCTCCGGTGTACATGAGTTCCCAATCCTGAACACCACCCCTACCTCCCATCCCATATCAACTCTCTGGATCATCCCCGTGCACCAGTCCCAGGTATCCTGTCTCCTGTATCAAACATAGACTGGCGATTAATTTCTTACATGATAATATACATATTTCAGTGTCATTCTCCCAAATCATCCCACCCTCTCCCTCTCCCACAGAGTCCAAAAGTCTATTCTATTCATCTGTGTCTCTTTTGCTGTCTCGCATACAGGGTTATCATTACCATGTTTCTAAATTCCATATATATGTGTTAGTATACTGCATTGGTGTTTTTCTTTCTGGCTTACTTCACTCTGTATAATTGGCTCCAGTTCCATCCATCTCATTAGAACTGATTCAAATGTATTCTTTTTAATGGCTGAGTAATACTCCATTGTGTATATGTACCACAGCTTTCTTATCCATTCATCTGCTGATGGACATCTAGGTTGTTTCCATGTCTTGCCTATTATAAACAGTGCTGCAATGAACATTGGGGTACATGTGTCTCTTTCAATTCTGGTTTCCTCGATGTAGATCTCTATATAGAAAACTATAAAACACTGATGAAAGAAATCAAAGAGGACACTAATAGATGGAGAAACATACCATGTTCATGGATTAGAAGAATCAATATAATGAAAATGAGGATACTACCCAAAGCAATCTACAGATTCAATGCAATCCCTATCAAGCTACCAGCGGTATTTTTCACAGAACTAGAACAAATAATTTCAAGATTTGTATGGAAATACAAAAAACCTTGAATAGCCAAAGCAATCTTGAGAAAGAAGAATGGAACTGGAAGAATCAACTTGCCTGACTTCAGGCTCTGCTACAAAGCCACAGTCATCAAAACAGTATGGTACTGGCACAAAAACAGAAATATAGATCAATGGAACAAAATGGAAAGCCCAGAGATAAATCCACACACTTATGGACACCTTATCTTTGACAAAGGAGGTAAAAATAAACAATGGATTAAAGACAATCTCTTTAACAAGTGGCGCTGGGAAAACTGGTCAGCCACTTGTAAAAGAATGAAACTAGATCACTTTCTAATACCACACACAAAAATAAACTCAAAGTGGATTAAAGACCTAAACGTAAGATCAGAAACTATAAAACTTCTAGAGGAGAACATAGGCAAAACACTCTCCAACATAAATCACAGAAGGATCCTCTATGACCCATCTCCCAGAATACTGGAAACAAAAGCAAAAATAAACAAATGGGATCTAATTAAAATTAAAAGCTTCTGCATAACAAAGGAAACTATAAGCAAGGTGAAAAGACAGCCTTCTGAATGGGAGAAAATAATAGCAAATGAAGCAATTGACAAACAACTAATCTCAAAAATATACAAGCAACTTATGCAGCTCAATTCCGGGAAAATAAATGACCCAATCAAAAAATGGGCCAAAGAACTAAATAGACATTTCTCCAAAGAAGACATACGGATGGCTAACAAACACATGAAAAGATGCTCAACATCACTTATTATCAGGGAAATGCAAATCAAGACCACAATGAGGTACCATTTCACACCAGTTAGAATGGCTGTGATCCAAAAGTCTGCAAGCAATAAATGCTAGAGAGGGTGTGGAGAGAAAGGAACCCTCTTACACTGTTGGTGGGAATGCAAACTAGAACAGCCACTATGGAAACTGGTGTGGCGATTCCTTAAAAAATTGCAAATAGAAATACCATATGACCCAGCAATCCTTTTAAATTTCAATTTAATCATTTCTTTTTTAATTGAAATATAGTTGATTTATAATATTAGTTTCAGATGTACTAAAACATAGTGATTCAATATTTTTACAGATTATAGTCCGCTTAGAGTAAATGCAAAAATATCTTTACTGTGTTGTACATTATATCCTTGTTGCTTATCTATATCACAGAGAGTAGTTTGTAGCTCTTAAATCCACACTGTATCTTGCTTCATCCTCTTTCCTTCTATACACTGACACCAATTAGTGTTCTCTATACCTGAGAAATTGATTCTATTTTTTATATATATACACACACATTAAAAAATTTTATACATTGGTTTTTATTTTTTAGATTCCACATAAAAGTGATATGCATCTGACTTATTTCACTAAATGTAATACTCTCTAGGTCCATCTATGTTGTTGCAAATGGTCATTTCATTCTTTATTTTACTGACCAGTATTCCACAGTATTTTATGTGTGTAAAATACACCACATCTTTATTCATTCATCAAGTGATGGACACTTGGTTTTTTTCCCATATGTTGGCTATTTTAAATAATGCTAGCTATAAATATTGGGTTTATACACTTGTTTGAATTAGTGAGTTCATGGTATCAAACCTATATATCCACGAGTAAAATTACTGAATCCAATGGATGTTCCATTTTTAGTTTTTTGAGGAATTTCCAGCCTGTTTTCCATAGTGCCTGAACCAATCTATATTTCTCCCCCAAATGTACAAGCGTTCCCTTTTTTCCACATCCTTGACAATATGGATTATTTGTGATCTTTAATGATAGATATTCTGATAGATGTGAGGAGATATTTCATTATGGATTTAATTTGCTTTTCTCTGATGATTAGCAATGCTGAGCATCCTAACATGTGCCTCTTTACATTCTGTAAGTATTTGAAAGAATGTCTAGTCAGATATTCTGCCCAAAGTTTAATTGAGATTTTGTTTATTTAGTTTTTACTATTGAATTAAAGAGGGTCTTTTACTATTGAAGTCAAGTGGGCCTTAGGAAGGATCACTACAAACAAAGCTAGAGGAGGTGCTGGAAGTCAGTTGAGCTATTTCAAATCCTAAAAGATGATGCTGTGAAAGTGCTGCATTCAATATGCCAGCAAATTTGGAAAACTCAGCAGTGGTCACTGGACTGGAAAAGGTTAGCTTTAACTCCAATCCAAAGAAAGACAATGCCAAAGAATGCTCAAACTACTGCACAATTTCACTCATCTCATGTGCTAGCAAAGTAATACTCAAAATTCTCCAAGCAATGTTCAACAGTATGTGAACCATAAGCTTACAGATGTTCAAGCTGGATTTAGAAAAGGCAGAGGAACCAGTGATCAAATTTCCAACATCCTCTAGATCATTGAAAAAGTAAGAGAGTTCCAGAAAAACATCTATTCCTGGTTTATTGACTATGCCAAAGCCTTTGACTGTGTGGATCACAACAAATTGTGGAAAATCCTTAAAGAGATGGGAACACCACACCATATTACCTGCCTCCTGGTAAATCTGTGTTCAGGTCAAGAAGCAACACTTAGAACTGGCCATGGGACAACAGACTGGTTCCAAATCGGGAAAGGAGTATATCAAGGCTGTACAGTGTCACCCTGCTTATTTAACTTATAGACAGAATATGTCATGAGAAACACTGGGCTGGAGGAAGCACAAACTGGAATCAAGATTGCTGGGAGAAATATCAATAACCTCAGATAGGCAGATGACACCACCCTTATGGCAGAAAGTAAAGAAGAACTAAAGAGCCTCTTGATGAAAGTGAAAGAGGAGAGTGAAAATGTTGACTTAAAGCTCAACATTCAGAAAACTAAGATTATCACATCCAGTCTTATCCTTTCATGGCAAATAGATGAGGGAATAATGAAAACAGTGATAGACTTTACTTTTGGGGGCTCCAAAATCACTGCAGATGGTGACTGTAGCCATGAATTTAAAAGACTCTTGTTCCTTGGATGAAAATCTATGACCAATCTACACATCATATTAAAAAGCAGAAATATTACTTTGCAGAGAAAGGTCTGTCTAGTTGCTACAGTTTTTCCAGTAGTCATGTAGTATGGATGTGAAAGTTGGACTATAAATAAAGCTGATCACTGAAGGATGGATGCTTTTGAACTATGGTGTTGGAGAAGACTCTTGAGAGTCCCTTGGACTGCAAGGAGATCAAACTAGTCAACACTAAAAGAAATCAGTCCTGAATATTCACTGGAAGGACTGATGCTGAAGCTGAAACTGCAATACTTTGGCCACCTGTTGGGAAGAATTGACTGATTGGAAAGACCCTGACGCTGGGCAGATTGAAGGCGGGAGGAGAAGGGGATGGCAGAGGATGAGATGATTGGATGACATCACTGATGTGATGGACATGAGTTTGAATAGGTTCCAGGAGTTGGTGATGGACAGGGAAGCCTAGCATACTACAGTCCATGAGTGGCAAAGAGTCAGACATGACTGAGTGACTGAACTGAACTTATTGAATTCTTTAAGCTATTTGTCAATTTTGAATATTAACTCCTAATTGGTCATATCATTTACAAACTTTTTTCCCCCATTCAACAAATTGGTTTTTCATTTTGCTGTGTAGATTCCTTTAAGTTTAATTAGATCTCACTTGATATCTTTGTTTTTACTACTTTGCCTTAGGAAATATTGCTATGATTTATGTCAAAAGATGGTCTACCTATGTTCTCTTCTAGGAGATTTATGGTTTCCAGTCTTACATTTATGTCTTTAGTCCATTTGAGTTTATTTTTGCATATGGTGTGAGAAAATGTTCTGATTCCCTTTTTTAAAATGTTGTTAGTCAGTTTGCCTGGCACCACTTTTTGGAGAGACTGTCTTTCTCATTTCACATTTTTACCTTCTTTGTTGTAGGTTAATTAACCATAAGTGTGTGATTTATTCTTTGGCTCTCTATTCTACCTAGTGTGTGTGTGTGTGTGTGTGAGTACTGTACTGTTACGATTACTGCAGTTGTGTATTTCAGTCTGAAGTCAGGGAGCATGATATTTCCACCTTTCTTCTTTCTTTCTTTCTTTTTTATCAATATTTCTTTGGAAATGTAAGTGTATTTGATGGTTCCATATAGATTTTAGAATTACTTGTTATATTTCTTTGAAAAATGTCACAGGTATTTTGATAGGGATTGCATTAAATCTGTAGAATATTTTATGTATAGCCATTTTAATAATATTAATTTTTCCTATCCAAGAGCATGGGATATCTTTCCATTACTTTATATTTTTTTCAATTTGTCTTCATTATGTTTTATAGCTAAGGTGTCATCTTCCCTGGGTTAACCCCCAAACTGGAATGTCTGATATGTAGCTTGAACCACTCACTTCCCAATGAGGATCTTCATCTATGTAATCTCTTTTTATCTTCCACCCTGGGGTTCAGATCTTGAGCTGATTGTTTCTCTTTTCTTCCTATCTGATTCTGTGTGGATAATTCTTACAGCCTTGGTTGTAGCAGAGTCTTTCTGCCCTCTCCATTTCATTTTCAGTGAGAATTGTTTCTCATGTAGGTGTGTTTTTTGTGTTATGTACAAGAAGTTCCATGGTCTCTTGATCTACTATCTGATCTCCTCTCAATTTTATTAATTTCTGATCTAATTTTAATTATTTATTTTTCCCCTCCTTATTTTATGTTCATGTTGTTCTTCATTGTTAAATTTTCTAAAGCGGAAATTCAAATCAGTGAGTTCAGATCTTGTTTATTTCCTAATTGAAGCATTTAACTCTATAAATTTCTATTTTTGTTGAGTTATATTTTCATTTAGTTAAAATATTTAAAAATTCACATTGAGACTTTTTCTTTGACCCATATGTTACTTATTTAGAAGTGTTAAATCTCCAAATATTTTGGGATTTCCAGCTGTCTTTTTGTCATTGATCTGTAGTTTAGAAATCAATAGCAGAGATTGTATTCTAAAAGCATATTTTACATAATTTTCATTATTTTAACTGTGTTAAATGTTTAAATCCCAGAATGTGGTTTACTTTTCTGACCATTTTATGTGAGTTTACGATGAATGCATATTCTGCTGTTGTTGGCTAAAGTATTGTATAAAATGTCCATTAGATCTAGTTGATTTATGGTACTGTTCAGTACAACTATATGCTTATTATTTTCTGCTTGCTAAGTATGTCAGTTACAGGTAGAAATGTGATAAAATCTCCAACTATAAAAGTGAACTTGTCTATTTCTCCCAGAAATCCTACCAATTTTTGCTAAATATATTTGTGTGCTTTGTCGTTTGCGGTTTAAGTACTAAGGATTATTATGTCTTCTTGAAGAAATTACTTTTTTAATTTAATCCTCTTTTATTTAATGCCTCTCTTTATCTTCAATTTTTTTTTTTTTTACTCTTAAGGCTTTCTGAAGTTAGTATAGCTACTCCAACTTTCTTTTTGTTACTTTTATATTGCTGTATATTCCTCTACCAGTTTGCTTTAATCTATCTGTGTCTTTGCGTTTGAAGTGGATTTTTTTTTTAATATGATGGCATATAGTTGAGTGAAATGAAAGTCGCTGAATTGTGTCTCTTTGAGATCCCATGGACTATATAGTCCATGGAATTGTCTAGACCAGAATACCGGAGTGCATTACCATTCCCTTTTCCAGGGGATCTTCCCAACCCAGGGATGGAAACCAGGTCTCCCACATCACAGGCAGATTCTTTATCAGCTGAGTCATAAGGGAAGCCCCATATAGTTGAGTAGAGGTCTGCTTTTTTCTTTTGTTTTGATTTTTTTAAAATCATTATGATAAGCCTTTGATTTTTTTGAAAATATCTCAGCAATTTATTTATTTAGTTTTGGTTGCGCTGGATCTTCACTGCTGTGCTGGCTTTTCTTTGGTTGTGACGAGTGAGGGCCGCTCTTTAGTTCAGGTGCACAGGTTTCTCATTGTGGCAGCCCTTTGTTGTAGAGTATGAGCTGTAAGATATGTGGACCTCAGTATTTAGAGGACAGGCTCAGTACTTGTGGTGCACAAGGTGTTTCTCCATGGCATGGAAGATCTTCCTGGGTAAGGGATAAAATCTGTGTCACCTGCATTGGTAGGCAGACTCTTTACCATTGAGCCACCAGGGAAGCTAGACTCTAATTAGTGTTTTTAGACCATTCACATTTAACATGATTATTGATATAATTGGATTTGCATATGTCATATTTGTTACTTTCTATTTTTCCATTTATACTATGTTATTTTAAAAACAAATATTCCCTTTTTTTCTGTCTTTTCTGATTTTAAATAACTATTTAATTTTCTTTCCTCTTAGTATGTAAATTATATATATTTTTTAAATTTTATTTTTTAATTTTTTTTACATTTTAAATAATTTTTATTTTTTTAGTTTGTTTTGCTTTATAATACTGTATTCATTTTGCTATACATTGACATGAATCAGCCATGAGTGTACATTTTAGAATATTTTAGTATCTTTTCTAAGGTTTGTAGTAAATATTTACAACTGACTTAACTCCATTTTCAAACAGCACAATCTACTTTTAAATAACACTATACCACTCTATATATAGACCACATAATCTATAACAGGATAATCTCAGTTCTTCCCTCCATCCTTTCTAGTATTGTTTCCATTCATTGTATATATCTATAAGCTAATTTAACCCAATATATTGTCACTATAATTATATTGAAAAATTTTTTCTATTAGATTAGCTAAGGATAAAAAATTAATTCATTAATTAATTAATAAGGATTAATTCATTAATCCTTCTCTATTTCTTTTTGATAGATCCATAGGTCCAGATTTCTTATCTATATCATTTTCCATTTCTCTGGAAAAATAATTTTACTTGTCTTTCAAGATAAGCACATTTCCTCAATTTTTATTTGTCTAAAAATGACTTTATTTCTTATTTACCATTGAAGGATAATTTTGCTGGACATAGAATTCTCTTTCCCTATACTTTTCATTTTAATTAGAAATACTTAGCATATAATCATAGTTGTTTTAAATTCTAGGTTAAATTAATTTTTATTTTTTTAGTTTGTTTTGCTTTATAATACTGTATTCATTTTGCTATACATTGACATGAATCAGCCATGAGTGTACATTTTAGAATATTTTAGTATCTTTTCTAAGGTTTGTAGTAAATATTTACAACTGACTTAACTCCATTTTCAAACAGCACAATCTACTTTTAAATAACACTATACCACTCTATATATAGACCACATAATCTATAACAGGATAATCTCAGTTCTTCCCTCCATCCTTTCTAGTATTGTTTCCATTCATTGTATATATCTATAAGCTAATTTAACCCAATATATTGTCACTATAATTATATTGAAAAATTTTTTCTATTAGATTAGCTAAGGAAAAAAATTAATTCATTAATTAATTAATAAGGATTAATTCATTAATCCTTCTCTATTTCTTTTTGATAGATCCATAGGTCCAGATTTCTTATCTATATCATTTTCCATTTCTCTGGAAAAATAATTTTACTTGTCTTTCAAGATAAGCACATTTCCTCAATTTTTATTTGTCTAAAAATGACTTTATTTCTTATTTACCATTGAAGGATAATTTTGCTGGACATAGAATTCTCTTTCCCTATACTTTTCATTTTAATTAGAAATACTTAGCATATTATCATAGTTGTTTTAAATTCTAGGTTTTTTTTTTTTTTTTCAAAATCTTCACTGCATCTGAGTTTAACCGTTATGACTGTTTGACTTGTTTGACTCTCTACTATAGTTTTTCTTGCCTTTTAAAATGCCTTGTAGTTTTTTACTGAAAACTGGACATAATGTATGAGATAATAGGAACTGAGGTAAATAGGCTATTTTAGAGCTGTCTAGAAGTGGGCTGTGTTTCCTGGTGGCTGTAACTATAGATGCCAGATGCTTCAATTTCCTCTAATAAACTTATTTTTCCTGTGGTCATGTATGGATGTGAGAGTTGGACTGTGAAGAAGGCTAAGCACCGAAGAATTGATGCTTTTGAACTGTGGTGTTGAAGAAGACTCTTGAGAGTCCGTTGGAGTGCAAGGAGATCCAACAAGTCCATTCTGAAGGAGATCAACCCTGGGATTTCTTTGGAAGGAATGATGCTAAAAATGAAGCTCCAGTACTTTGGCCACCTCATGCGAAGAGTTGACTCATTGGAAAAGACCCTGATGCTGGGAGGGATTGGGGGCAGGAGGAGAAGAGGACGACTTCTTGAGAGTCCCTTGGACTGCAAGGAGATCCAACCAGTCCATTCTGAAGGAGATCAACCCTGGGATTTCTTTGGAAGGAATGATGCTAAAACTGAAGCTCCAGTACTTTGGGCACCTCATGCGAAGAGTTGACTCATTGGAAAAGACCCTGATGCTGGGAGGGATTGGGGGCAGGAGGAGAAGGGGACGACTGAGGATGAGATGGCTGGATGGCATCACAGACTCAATGGACGTGAGTCTGAGTGAACTCCGGGAGTTGGTGATGGACAGGGAGGCCTGGCGTGCTGCAATTCATGGGGTCGCAAAGAGTCGGACACGACTGCGCGACTGAACTGAACTGAACTGAAAATCATCCAGCCAGAGGATGACTGAGAATTCCAACTCAAGATTATTTGATTTCTCGAGTTCTTATTCCTCCTCCCAATTTTCAAAAGCTGAAGGGCACTTGGCAGGAAGTGGATCAAATAAAATCATGGCTATATCAGAATGGAGTCTTAGACGTAATTAATCCAATAGCCTCGTACTACTCTATGGAATCAGGGAAGTATATATCAGGGCTCTTGGGAAAACAAAGAAAAGAGAAAAGGGTAATGAAGTTGGAGAGATGTCTCCAGTGAGGTGCTCAAGAACTGTCTTTAATCCTAATTTGTTCATTAAAAAAAATTGATTAGCATTAGTTCCCCATTATATTTGAATAGTGTTTATTAGTTTATACAGAATTTTAAAATAGACTTCCTTATTTGATTTGATACTTATAGAAACTCTATTATAGTGAGGAGGACCTTATAATCTCAATATTATAGATGAAAACAATCTAAGATTTTAATTACAAAACTATCTTGAAGTGGTATAAGTAGTACATCTATATCTAAACAGAAGTGCTTTGTTTTTTGGTTTGTTTTTAACTGCACAGGTAGTGTTCTTTCTAACCACATTATCTTTTTTTGAGATAACACATGGTTACTGACTGCATATGTAATAAATACTAAAAAACAAAAGTTTGATAAATTTAGAACTATCTTAGAAGTGTTGAACTCAAATCAGAAACAAAAGGAAATGCAATGCAATGCAATACAAGTAAATACAGTATTTATATTTAAAAACATTTGTCCTAAACTGAGGAAATTTCCTTGTTACAAGCTTGTATCAAGAGTATAATAGAATTGTTCACAAACTGTTAATGAAAGCCAAGGTAGGATTAAGAAAAATATTGCTCTGAGGAATGGGAACAGCAACTTTTGTGTTTTAACCAATTCAGAGATGATAAAGACTTGAGCTCAGTAATTGGTAGGACAGCAAGAGGGATACTGGCAAGCAGAAGTTCAGAGGAGGCGACAAAGTAGTGAGACGGAGTCAGGAAATACGCCTGTCTCTTAGGTGAGGCAACTAAGGGTGTGGTCCAACGCCATAGGGCTTCCCTGGTGGCTCAGAGGTTAAAGCGTCTGCCCCCAGGGCAGGAGACCCAGGTTCGATCCCTGGGTTGGGAAGATCCCCTGGAGAAAGAAATGGCAATCCACTCCAGTATTCTTGCCTGGAGAATCCCATGGACGGAGAAGCCTAGTATGTTACAGTCCACGGGGTCACAAAGAGTCGGACACGACTGAGCAACTTCACCTTCACCAACGCCATAATCAGAATTCTAAGCATCTGAAAACTAGTACTTTTATCCTCACAATGACCTTAAAACACTAGGAAGTAGTATTATTCCCATTTCAGAGATGAGGAAAATAAAAAGTGGTCACTCCAATGCTCAAAGTAATAACCTAGAAAGCAGTTTATTTGCCATGAAAGAATTACTTGTAAAAGTAAGTAAGTATGCTAGAGAAATTCTAACTTCATATTACATTCGTAGGGACTTCCCTGGTGGCTCAGATGGTAAAGCATCTGTCTACAATGTGGGAGACCCGGGTTCAATCCCTGGGTTGGGAAGATCCCCTGGAGAAGGAAATGGCAATCCACTCCAGTACTATTGCCTGGAAAACCCCATGGACAGAGGAGCTTGGTAGGCTACAGTCCATGGGGTCGCAAAGAGTTGGACACGACTGAGCGACTTCACTCACTCACTCACTCACATTACATTCGTAGAGTTATTTGTTTTCTATGTTATTACTTTCTATACATCTTGGGCCTCAAAATTCAACTGAAATTGAAGTTTATTTACCTTAGTGTAAGTATGAATAATAATAGATAAACATACAATATATAGCATATAATATGTGTGTGTGTGAGAGTGCTAAGTCATGTTCTACTCTGTGCAACTGTATGGACTGCAGTCCACCAGGCTCCTCTGTCCATGGAATTTCCCAGGCAAAAACACTGAGTGGGTTGCCATTTCTTTCTCTGGAAGATCTTCCTGAGCCAGGGACTGAGCCTTCATCTACTGTGTCTTCTGCATTGCAGGTGAATTCTTTACCACTGAGTCACCAAGGAATCCCAGTGTATAGTATATGTAACATAAAATATAGATAAATTTAATTGGCTCTCAAACATATTACATACAATATTTTAAAAATACCTTTATTTCAGCAACTTTAGTGTCTTTTTCTATTACTTGAAACAACTGAACACCTTCTTAGCCATGACTGTTTTACTATTTTCTCCCAATTTGATTAACTATAAAGCTTGAACTATTAGGTAAATAAAAATAAGAAACTAATAATAGAGAAAATGCTCCATCTATTGCTGCTCTGATACCAATTCTCTGACACCAATGAGGTGTTATTCAGTTTAATTCAGTTCTCACACTACTTGAGTCTGATTCCACAAGTTAAAGACAGTTCTCCACAAGACTACCTTTGGTTCAGATGCCAGCTACAAGTTTTTGGGGTCACCTGTACTTCTGACTCACCAGCTATAATTGTGGTGTTAGTACAATCTCCTCAATGTTTAATATTTGCTAGAATAACTCAGAACTCACTGAAATCACTACACCTATGACTACAGTTTTATTATAAAGGACACAGATCAGGAACAACTAAATGCAGAGACACATAGACACATAGGGCAAGTCTAGGTGGACAAGCTCTTGATATGTAGTTCCTTTGTCCTTTCTTTGTGGAATCCAGACACATCACCAACCCCCCTCCCCCCGCCCCCAGCCCATTAATGTGTATATCAACCAAGAAGCTCCACTGAGTTCTTGGTCTAGAATTTTTATTGGGGTTTTATTATCTAGGTTTGATTAAATCATCAGATAAGTTATTAAAACTCATTTTCCTTTACTTCTTCATTTGAAAGCTGGGCTTATCTCAATTTTAACCCTGTTTTACCAAGGTTGGTTCTTTGGGTACTGTGTTCCCATCCTGAAACTATCTTGAGGTCCCCCTATGAGTCACCACTTAGCACAGCAAAAAGTTTTCTCACTCAGGCAATTTCAAGGTTTTTTTAAATCTGTGTCAGGAGCTAGGGACAAAGACCATATATATTCTATTTGGTATTATTTATCTATCCATCAATCTGTCCATCCAGTTTTCTGTAATTTAAGCAGCTTACTGTGGTTTACTATAAAAAGGCAGATCCTTTTCATACAATCACATTCAAACTTTGAGAAAAATATTTAATAGATTTAGATTAGTTATGGTTAAATAAAGGAAAATTAAGACATAAAACTGTTTTCTCCTTTGGAGATGATTAATGAGAGAACTAAGAGCTTTTATTGATTAGGCATGCCCATAAAATTCTGATGACTCCTCATGTCCGTGTCCCTTAGAAGTAGCTATGAAACCACGCAAGACACTGTGGGGCTCCTGGGCGTGAAGTCTTTTCATATTTCCTTTTTCTTATTTGTGGGACCTAGACTCCAGCCTCCATGACCTTTCCTGAGTTTGAAAGGGCAGATTCGAACATTTGCTAGTCCGGGAAGGGAGGGGATGCAGAGGCAGGGGAGGAGCAGCCAAGAAACAATAGTGCAGCCTTTGAGCAGAAGTCCTGGTTCTGCCTCAAGTGATACATATAACAACGTCTCTGAGTTCTTTGCAGAGCCAAAATCCCCAACCATGGAAGATGTTAGCATCCTTCTTTCCAAAGAGGACCACCAGAGGTCAGATTAAAGGAACCAGAGAAGTTTATTAAGAGGAGAATACCTGAGACCAGATTAGAGGAATACAGGCCCTGAACACACTCTAATCCTTATCAATAACCCTACTCTTGATCCATTGCTATTACACTCCTCACCAAATCCTCCCTAGTTGGAACACAGTTTCTGAGGCATGAGCCTGGTATTTTCCTTTTTGCCTAGGAAAGTAAAGAAGTTATTCTTTCCTACCTCACCCAAATCTTTGTCTCTGAGATTGGCTTCCCCAGTGGCTCAGAGGTAAAGAATCTCTGCAGTCCAGGAACCGCAGGAGACGTGTTCAGTCCCTGTTGGGGAAGATCCCCTGGAGGAGGGCATAGAAACCCACTCTAATATTCTTGCCTGGAGAATCCCCATGGACAAAGGAGCCTGGCAGACCATAGTCCATGGGGTTGCAAGGAGTTGGACATGACTGACTCACCTTGGCATAAGATTGGATTTGGTGCCAGTGCACAGAGGCCAAGTTTTCACTATCAGTTACATTAAGGCTAACTGGTCACATTGGAGTGAATCTACTAAAAAGTTGCAGGGCTAGAGGGGTTTGCAATCTCTTTCCCTCATCTTTTGCAAGCGAGGCACTGCCTTTAAGCTTTCTCATCACCAGAAAACATTTCACTGTGATATTTTAATTAAGAAGCTCTGTTTAGCCAACAACTCAATCTGAGGCTTTTCGGGGTGGGGGGTGGCATTTATTTTTTGTCTAAACATATCTCTAGGAGCAAAGGTATATTATCATTTATGTCAGGAAGTGACATGATCTTCGTACTTGTTAATCCATAAATAAAGATATGTCTATCACAGGCAGAGAAAATGAAGGGGTGGGGAAAGAGACAATGCATAGCAGCAGGGTTTCTGTGTGTGCCTAGCAGAGCATGAGAAAATGAGGATGATGCTGGTTTAGTTTTCATTCTATTCATTACTGATGTTGTGGAGATAATAATTGGATGTTGTCATTTCTTTCAGTCAGTATAATGCACATGAACTTCTTAATGTTTATAGTTTTCCTTAGATTTTGTGACAACATTTATAGACACTTTAGAACAATTCTGAAGTCTAAAGGGAATGAAGTCCCTGAAAATTTGAGGGCTCTGTTGGAAGACATCCTGCTTGTGCACACCCGAGTTTCAAAGTTTTGATGCAAATGCTGAAATGACAGGTAGAGAGAGGAGTTATTGTGTCTGCTCATAGTCCTTGAAATGATATCCCTTGGATAAATCTCCCTTCCAGTGAAGAAACAGACTATCTGGTATTTTGACAAGGAAGAGTTTATAAACACTAGAGAAAACTTGGACCTTCGACAAAGAAGAGCTTAAAGAGGGGGCAGGGACAAGTCAGACCAAGAATGTCTGGAGGAAAAGAAGCCAATACTGAACAACACTGCTGAAAAATCTGATGATGTGAGTTTTAGTTGCAGAGAAGGCTGAGTAGCAGTTTGAGGGCATCTTTTACTTATTTTTCGTATCATGTCATTAAAGAAAAATGGAGTTTCTAACAAAAAATCATTCTGAATAATTTCTAATTAAGTTGAAACAAAGAAAATGATATGAAAATCTACTTTTAAACTCTCTCAGGAATAAGAGATGTTCATGCCCACAAAATGGACCTGAGTGATTTAAGCTAACCACCCTGCTGTAGAATTTCTGTAACTGTTGCTTATTAGTTAAGGAAGGAAGAAGAGGGTAGAGGTCTGACTGGGGATCCTACCTGAGCCTCAAGAAGACTTCAAAAAAAAAAAAAAAAAACCAGAGAGACACTCGCAGTATCTTACATTGACAAGTTCTCATTGAATTTGCTGTATATTCTTCTGTGTGGCCTTGCTACTGTAAAGGATCCATTATTCATTAAGTGATGAATATACTCAAAAATTGCAGCCACATGATCTGCACAAATGCATTTTCATATTATTAACATTTTGCCAACTTGCAACTCTTCGAAGAGTAAGTAAATGTTTTGACAAGAGGAGACAGCAAGGACAAATAAGAAGTAGCGGTCTTGAAGAAATTCAGCCCCACTTCTAACAGCTTTAAAGTCTTAAGAGTGTTTTCACTGGGGCAGTACCAGATAAATTGCTCTTATATGTGCATGCAAGAGGCTAAAATTCCTTTGAAAGTTTATAATTTCTCATGGGAAAACACAACATAAAAGTTACTTTTACTCATAGAAAAACAAAACCATATTTTCCTGTCAACCTTTGCTGTTGGGAATTTCAAACTTTTTGCATTTTTTTCCTGTGATTCTTAGCTGGCCCAAGGGACAGGCGTTTACAACATAATTTACTTTCAACGTGTCTCTGTAAATCATTGTAATACTCTCTATTGCTTGTGGAGAGGGGAAAAAAAGTTCCCAATGGGGCTTCTTGTCCCACTTTCCCAAGGCTCCACCAGCCCAAACACGAACAAAAACTTTCCCTTTTAATGTCCAACCTCAAAGACAAAAGGCACACAAAGGAAACATCGCGCAGTGAATACAGGTTGAGTTAGAACACTGTGCAGGCTTCCAGGGAGAGATTGTATTTTAAGATTAATAGGGAGAGGAGAGAAGTGCCCTAACTTATGGGGAAATTTTAGAAATGCTCAAGTATTCTAGAATAGGTGGACTTCCCTCAGTCAAATGACTTGAAATTTTTTTCATAAAAATCCTAAGGATCTGTAGCATACTTTTGACAAGCTATAATACGAAAGATCATTCAGTTTTACATGAGAATTTGATGACTTCTACACTGATTGAACCTTCACCTTTTAGAACCTTAATGGGAATTTATTAGCTATCTCACAGTGTGTAAATTTGAATCTAGGTCGGATGAGGAAGAAAAATAGGGCATATCCAGGTCCAAAGAATAACCTGAAAAATAATATATCAGAGAAAAGAAAGATAAGGTGCGAAATTAAACATGATTAAAACTGTCTTAAGCAATCTGGGATCTGAAGACAGAACCTGATAAATTAGCACTACTCTATATAGACCATTTGAGCTCAAATTCAGGCAAGTAGTGAGCCTAGTTCCTCCACAAGCTGCAGATTAAGGAGTTAACGTATTAACCTGCTTCTGCTAACTGTCCATAACAGGAAATGTAACCCAGGTGGGTTTGATATTCACAAGATTAAAGCGTATGTGTACCATCAAATGGTCACCACATTAAAGCTGTTTTAATGAGGACTTGGGAGATAATGAATGAATATCGCTAATTCACTACAGAGAAGACAGCCTGACCTCCTTCTGACCTCTTTGCCGCCAGGTATCTTAAACAACATATTAGTTCTGCTTAAAGCCAAAATGGGACGGTCTGTAAAGATAAGAACAAGCCAAATGCTTAGGAGAATGACTTTTGCTAGAGTTTAAGCCAGAAAAAAAAAAAAAAATCTCCCTAGAGTCCTTATAAAAAGAACACTGTGTAACAGGATGAAAATCATCCTCACTGACACCTTTATCTCCGACACAGCCCTCAGCTACATCAGGTTGTTTCCTATAGTGCCCCTCAAATACCACCAAGTGACATCATGCCAGGAAAACACCACTCGGTAAAGGCATGAATGGAGGACTATTATTTAAGGATATAACTCTCGGCTGGTTTACCTTAATCTTGAGTAAAATTTAGAGGATTTAGAGGGACTGCTTATCTTTCAGGTAAGCCTTCATAAATATCAAGCTTTTGATAGATTTAAGACAGCAGTGAATTAGAGATTATACTTCCTTGAAAACACTCAGGGCATAGCCAATTTATTGTGATCTCACTTGTTTTTCCAGGGAACATGCAAAGGGTAGGTTTTTGTAGGAACTGAGGACTCAGTGATGTTTTTTCCCCCTAATAAAAGACTATTTGTCTTTTAAGACAAGAGGTGAACCAAAGGAGTAGCTATGATTAGGGAAGGGACAGACTGGAAATACTCTAGAGCCTATTCTAGTCACTGAGTACAAATATTGTCAAATAAAGTAATACAGGTAAGAATTCATTTTAAGGCTTTTACCAACATAGATACAGTGAGCAAATACGTTCAGCCACAATGGTTTCAGATTCTTTTTTTTCTGGAAAAAAAAAAAAAAAAATGTTGGATGGAATGGACGGGATTTATGTGAGCCTTGTATTAGAGTATTTTCTCCGAAATAAACTTATCAAGAAAGTTCCCAAATGCAATAAGTGGTTTGTCTATATGTGTAAAGTCTCAGCTTTTAAAGGCTAGCTTTAGCTTAAAATACTGAAAAAATTTAAGTGAGAGGGGAAAGTCCTCAAAATTATTTTCCAGGCCAGATTTATTTTGGCAGTCACATTTAGGAAACTACACAGTGTACCAAGTTTTGAGAATTGTATTTGGACACTAATCCATAACTGTAGTCATCAGTTTACTGACAACCATCTGCTTGGACACTACTCCCATGTTCTATAAGTAATGTAAAATGAAAATGGCAACAATTTCAGCGGCGGAAGTAAAAATGGTAATTGCACCCTTGAATCTATACAGAGAGTTAGAAATGAAACAGTGATCTTGTTTCATTATCATTCAAACACTTAGGTAAAGCGTGCTCATTCTTCCCATTACAACCAAGATTCTTGAAAGAATAATCTACATTCATCTTTGCTTCTTTATCTGTTTCAGTTCACCACAAACAGCTGCTTTGCTTTGTCAGTGCTCTGCATTTCATTGACGAGGCCTAGTTTTCAAGTTGAGCCTGGTAGGCTGCAGTCCATGGGGTCGCTAAGAGTTGGACACGACTGAAGCGACTTAGCAGCAGCAGCAGTTTTCAAGTTGAGATTTTCTGTCGTTATCTTCCTTTAACCTGAGCCACTTGATGTTATGGATGCAAAATAAAAATGGCTCAATAAATGTTGGAAAGCTTTTACAATCTTGGGTGTTTTCTTACACCAGCTTTCATCTATATCTCTATGAGTCCCAATCCTCACATCTAGACTTTCAGGAGATATGCTGCTGCTGCTGCTAGGTCGCTTCAGTCGTGTCCGACTCTGTGCGACCCCATAGACGGCAGCCCACCAGGCTCCCCTGTCCCTGGGATTCTCCAGGCAAGAATATTGGAGTGGGTTGCCATTTCCTTCTTCAATGCATGAAAGTGAAAAGAGAAAGCGACGCCGCTCAGTTGTGTCGGACTCCTCGCGACCCCATGGACTGCAGCCCACCAGGCTCCTCCATCCCTGGGATTCTATAGACCTGCATAATCAGTGACCTACAAGATACTTTCTTATAAATGTTTCTTTGCAGCTAAAGAAAAACATGCAAAGCCATACTTTTCCTCATACCATCCGGCTCTATTCAACATTCATCAAACCTGTTCTCGTGTTTATTTTGTCAAAATCTCAGAGAAAAACATCATCTACCCAGGTGCCCATTTCAACCATTTATAGATTCATTGCTGATTCTCCTCCCTTGTTTTTCATAAACCAAATAGCCAAATGTCCTGCACATTAGGTTAAAGTGAATGAAAGCACAACATAAATTTCCTTAAGAAAAAAAAAAAAAACATTGGTTCATTTACCTGAAAATTTCCACTCTGTGGTTTAAAAATCTGTTTGGGGGCCTTCTCAGGAGTCTTTCCATCTCTTAGCTCTGCTTCTCTCTGTGTTGTTTCCACTTATGGTAGGTTCTCCAGTTAGGTGGACAGAAGGCTGCTGACAGCTCTAGAGTCATGTTCCATCCTCTCAGCAACTGCAGCTGAAAAAATGTACCTCTTCCTCAAAAGTTTTAAGCAAAGAATCTGAGATTCTTACTCTCTCCTTGTCTCTGTTTGGTCTGAAGTAAGTCAAGTGCTAACACCTGATCCAAGTGGTATGGGTGGGAGGAGGCAGTGATCTGATTGGCCAGTCTGAATTACTATCCACACCTGGAATAGGGCTGCACTCAATCCCACTAAAGGCACAAGGAGAATTGTGAAATGTTAATAGCACAGAAATTGGGGTGCTTTACCAACAAAGTGGATGTCAGCAGGATATTCCAAGAATGTGCATTTAAAAATTTTTTTTCCTGAGTAAGTGAGTGAAGTCGCTCAGTCGTGTCCGACTCTTTGCGACCCCGTGGACTGTAACCTACTAGGCTTCTCAGTCCATGGGATTCTCCAGGCAAGAATACTGGAGTGGATTGCCATTTCCTTCTCCAGAGGATCTTCCCAACCCAGGGATCGAACCCGGGTCTCCCGCATTAAACATAAGCAAAATATATATAAAAAAATAAAAGGGTGAGAAGATTAAACTATAATCTTGATGCAATGTGAATGATACAGTGGGGACTGATGAAAAGTAGGCATGTTCTGGAAGTCATCTGAGTTCCCGTGGAGAGATTTGAGTTCCCGTGGAGAGATTCTGCCTGTGCTTATCTCTTGAGCATGTAGCAGTTTTTAAGTATAGCAAGACTAGATGGTTTTATTCTTTCAAAATATGAAGTTTAAAAGTAATTAATTTAGATTTGCCTAAAAGTACTGGATGACAGTTCAAGAGAAACTTTGAAAGTAAGAGGAGAAAGTGTTTTTTACTTTGAGGAAAAAAGTCAGAAACGAGTTAAATCATGGACCTTAAGTATATAAACATTTTTCATACTAATTTTACCCACCAGCTGTTCTTTTCCACTGCAAATTAAACAAAGAGAAAAGCTTAATTTGCAGAAAGAGGATTTAGATTAGGTGTAAGGAGTCTGATGGTTCCATGCATATTGATTGCACCTGTGAGAGCAGACCCTCAGGTAGTCGTGCACTGGAATCCTGCTGGGCTTCCTGCAATAGACTAGTGGTGGCTTCTCACTTCATGCTCCTCTCTGATCCTTCCTGAGTTGGGGGTGCTAAAATGCATTCACCATGGGAAGAAGTTATGCCTTTGTCTTCTGCTTCATTTCTTTTAAGTTGGGAAAGATGCTATCTGCCCCAAATAACTTATACCAGAGTTTATAAAAATTCAGGAATGGGAAACACCCAGAGATCTCATTAGAAAACAAATGGCTGGGCCCTACCCACAGAAATTCTGATTCAGTAGGTTTATAATGGGCTTGGTAATTTTCATCTCTAAAAAATTCCCAGGTGACACGGAAGTTGCAGCGTCAGTATGAGAGTCACTAACTTTGACATTGCCCTATTGTGGCAAAAAACATTTGAGGTTTCTTTTAGAATTAGATGAGTCAGAAATACAAGTGCTCAGATAGTCCCATATAATTAAGGCATTACTGTAAGCATCTATAAGCAGCATTTTCTTAGAATTTTTTGATCAAACTGGGTTCATGTAGGTAAGTTTCTGCACTTTTTCTTAAAGTTTTAGGGGACTGGAAATCTTACTTTTAGAGACACTGGCCTCTGACCTTTTCCCCAGTGATCATTTTCCTATTGACCAAATTTCACTCTCCTGTGCTTTCTCCAGCCAACATACATCCCATCTTCAACTGAAAAATGTAGGCTTAACCAGAATTTCAGAGAATAAGGCCTAGGCCTTTTTATTCTTATTTGATCTCATACTCTGAAAGTAAAGTGCCCAAACGGTTGAATGTTTTTCCAGTGGGTCCTTGTGGTTAGTATAACACATCCAGGAACAGTATTACACAGATTCAAAACTGCTGTATCTTAAGCCACTCAAATGGACATGGAGATGGGTTGCTTTGGAAAACTAAGTTTTTCTGAAAGTGGTTCTAGTTGTGAAGAAGATACTGCAATAAAGGAATCACACAGGGAATCTGAATATAATCTTTCTGTGACTTGTGAGTCTGAGGTCAAAGCAATGTTTCTAAATGGACATTTTATAGAAAAGATGATTAGTGTGCGTGAATAATAAAATTATAAGTAAATTAGATACATCCATGAAGGAAACAAATTCTCTAAGTGAACTCTCTTTTTCTCTTGAATGAACTGGCTCCTTGGCTACCTTGAGCTGTTCATGCCCCAAATTCCAAGGCACACAACTGTAGTATGAATTTGAGTTGGGTTTGAGAAAAAGTGGGAACCTTTCTGTTTTAAGTTGATAAAATTCTCCCCTTACAGGATTATCCCCGTGCATCAGTCCCAAGCATCCTGCATCCTGCATCAAACCTGGACTGGCGATTCATTTCACTTATGATATCATACATGTTACACTGCCACTCTGCCAACCCATCCCACCCTCCCCCTCTCCCACAGAGTCCAAAAGGCCATTCTATACATCTGTGTCTCTTTTGCTGTCTTGTGTACAGGTTTATCATCCAGAGAGAAGGTGTGGGGCGGGAGGGGGGAGGTGGGGGTCGGGATTGGGAGTTCATGTACACACGTGGCTGATTCATGTCAATGTATAGCAAAACGAATACAGAATTGTAAAGCAAAACAAACTAAAAAATAAAAATTAATTAAAAAAAATAATTCTCCCCTTACACCTTATCTGATATGCAGTGTTTAGACTTTTCCCAAGGGCACAGAGGACAGGAGAGCCTTGAGTGATTTATCCCTGTTTTCTTATTCTCACATCCCCCAACCCTAGAGGTTGTAGGGCCTTAGTTTGTGGATAATACTTTAGTGATGGCAGAAAAGTCTCCTGTCAGTGTGGATCTTGCTTGCTTATATTGGCAAAAGAGATATCACTCTGCCCATTGTATGTATGAGGAAATTAAGGTTCTGAAAAAAATCACTGAGATAATGCATGTAAAGCACTCGTTTTAGGACCCTTTACATAATAAGCTGCTATTGTGCATGAAGTAGAGGACCTCTCTTCAAGAATTTATACAGATTGGATGGCAAATAATCCATGGTGGTATGTTCTGTAAGACAGCTACCAACTGGAACAGAGAAAAGAAACCAACAAACTCAGTGTGGAGAGGTCACAAAGGGATCCTCAAAAGAGGACTCTTGAAGCCAATGAAGGTTCAGGACATGGTATAAACTCCATATTAAGTGGATGCATAAGAACATAGATTATTTCGCCTTGTAATTTAGATCAAATGATATGCTATTCTGATGCAATATAAATAGATTTATATTGTCAGAACTACCTTTTTGGTTGAATTATAATTTGTAGTTAGTGATTACCAAAGGTAGTGATTCATCAGAAAAATAGAGGAGATGCAAATAAAAACAAATCATGATACTCTGAGAATTCCAACTCTATTTCATAGATAAAAACAAAGGTGAGCATGAAGCAGCACAAGGAGCCATAATTTTACAAAGTTCTTACGTGTTTCTGGTTATCAGCAAGGTCTAGAAACCATTAATATACCTGTTCTTCTCCCTGACTGAACATTGGAACTACCTGAGACCTTTAAAAGCTACCCAGACCTAAGACTCATTCAAAAAGTAAAGTCATGGCATCCAGTCTGATTACTTCATGGGAAATAGATGAGGAAAAAATGGAAACAGTGACATACTTTATTTTCTTTGTCTCCAAAATCACTGCAGATGGTGACTGCAGCCATGAAATTAAAAGACGCTTGTTCCTTGAAAAAAAAAAGCTATGACAAACCTAGACAGCATATTAAAAATAGAGACATCACTTTGCTGACAAAGGTCCATATAGTCAAAGATAACAGTTTTTCCAGTAGTCATGTACTGATGTGAGAGTCATACCATAAAGAAGGCTGAGTGCTGAAGAATTAATGTTTTTGAACTGTGGTATTGGAGGAGACTTGAGAGTCCCTTGGATAGCAAGGAGATCAAACTAGTCAATCCTAAAGGAAATCAGTCCTGAATATACATTGGAAGGACTGATGCTGAAGATGAAGCTCCAATACTTTGGCCACCTAATGCAAAGAGCCTACTCATTGAAAGTGTCCCTGATGCTGGGAAAGATTGAAGGCAGGTGGAGAAGGGGATGACAGAGGATGAGATGGGTGGGTGGCATCACTGACTCAATGGACATGAGTTTGAGCAAGTTCTGGGAGTTGGTGATGGACAGGGAAGCCTGGCATGTTGCAGTCCACGGGATTGCAAAGAGTTGGACATGGCTTAGCAACTCAACAACAACAGACCTAAGCCCCACCTTATTTATCATTAGTTTATTAATTCTAAAGGTAATTGTAATATGTAGGTAAGGTTGAGAGCCACTAGTTGAATCCTGAGTATACAATACTTAGCAAAAGGAGGGAGAAAAGGGAATAAAGTAATTGTTGGAAATAGCAAGATACTCTTATGGAGGCTTTATTATAAATTATTAGTACTTTGAATCTACTTTTGCTACTACTATTTTACCCCTCTCCCAATCTCAAATCTCATAAGAACAGAGATGAAGGCAGATATTAGGTTTGAAGCTATTTTCCACTAAGCCATCCAAACACATTTTTTTTTCCAGTGAGTGCTTGTAGCTTGCAGTGAGAAAAAAATGAAGATGTATTCTCCATATCCTCCCAGTCTAAGATAAAGCACAGTCTCTGTCCTTTTGATAAGAAGTGGTAGAGTTTACCAAACATTTTACACTACAAATTACCGTGTATGGGCAATTGTCCAGTGTGTGGAAAATCCTGATTTTCACTGATGTCAAGTGTATGTTTTGGGGAAAATATCTTAAATTTCAGAATTTCTTTTTAAGTGTACCTTGTCAAATTCATTTTTTTTTTTTTTAAAGAAAGTCAAGGTGAGAGATAAATGAGCTAATCATCATTCTTTCAGATTGCAAGTTTTGAAACTCAAGTGGATGACATAACTTCAGAAGTTTTCTTAATTCACTTATGGAAGACATTTCTATTTTAATTATGTATAAATAACAATTGAGGACAGATCTTTAGGTGAGGTGCGTCCTTGATGAGTCCTCCTTTGGGTTGATCTCACGTAGGATGAATGAACTAATGCTTTCCTTCAGTTTGAATGTCCATGGTCCTATTTCTGTTTTTTGGCACATAGAGACATGTGAAGGGTTTGCATAAGGAAAATAAAATAGGTATTCTATTTATGGTTGTCAAGATCAATTGAATTAAGTTGGTGGTTCAAATGTTACCATGAAACAAAAAAGCAAAAAGTTGTTTTCATAAAGGTTTATCTTCTATAATTCTAGAGAGCTGGAAAAATAAACTCATAAGTAGATGTAAGTGATAGAATGACAAAGCTTTAATATTTATGGTGTATTGATATTGCTGACACTATTCCCAAAGTGAATAATATGTTTAAGATTAAAGTTAAGCAATATTCCATTAATCTTTTATCATTTGTATAATTCTTTTTTTTCCATTTTTTTTTTTTTTTTTTAGCAAATTTGCCACTGTTTTATCCTGGGAGTTAACAGAGAGCTTCAAAGTTAGAGAATCACTGAAGGTGTGTGTGTGTGGGTGGGGGTGGGGGGGTGTATGAATTAACTATATGTGTATTTATGCAGATATTTTTGTCATTCTTGCAAGCATTCTCTTCTCCCTTTCTCTGTTTTAGAGAACTCCAGTGTCTATCTTTATAGGTACAGCTGCACTATTTTAATCCAAGTAAAATCTGAGGTAGAATGACATTCTTCTGGCTTTTGTCTGAACTTTATTTTAATGTTTCTGCTTTAATGAACATACACTTAAGTTTTAAAGCAAGAGAATACTCTTGTGTGTGTTCTGCATTAAATACCAGAAGTCTTTTACATAGGTCATAGACTAAGCCTGAGTGTAAGCCATTAGTTACTAAGGAATCATATTTATATCATGTATCATTTATTTATAATATATGAATGTTTTATGTTGTATGGAGGTACTATAGCTGCTTCCTGGTTTATCTCTATGATTAAATTTCCTGCATGATCTTGTAGAGGATGGAATGTGGCATACTCAAATGAGTGGAAACATTTATCTAAGTCATGAATCCTATCCCACCTCAAACCACTTATTATAATACTTCTCTTCCAGGAGCTTCTTATATCCCATTATATAATTAAAGAGAGGGGTTGATTTATTTTGCGTTTCTTTATCTATAATGACCTTAAAGGAGGAAGACAAGAAGGGAAACAGAATGTTGATCTTGTTAATAACTATATGTAGTCTTTTACCATGGTTTAGTGGAGTAAGAAGAGGAAGAACTCAATTTTCTTCTTCCTTAGAAGGCTGCTTGGGGTGAGGAGAACACTCTAGATTGGTCCTCAACAACATCTTTTTATTCTCAGCCAGTGTCAGACTATTCAGACATATTGCCTATGTTCATATAGATGGATACCTAATTATGTGTGTGCATGTGAGTATATCATATATAAACAAATTACCTTATAAAGAAATCAAAGACAGGTAAGACTTGGAAGGAAAATCAGTTATTACTACTCATCTGGTGTGATCAATATTCTTCCTTCCAGAGAACACATGCATTTTAAAAATCCTACCTGCCTCATATTATACTACTACTGAGAATCATTCCAAGATTCAAAATCATTCGTATTCTAAATTTTGATTCATGATTATAATGTTTTATGAAACTTTAAAATAATTAACAATATGTATTTAGGCCACAGTATACTGTGAATTTTGACAACACATTTTACCCTTTATATAATATTAGAAAACTGCTGCTAAGTCACTTCAGTCGTGTCCGACTCTTTGCAACCCCATAGACAGCAGCCCACCAGGCTCCACCGTCCCTGGGATTCTCCAGGCAAGAACACTGGAGTGGGCTGTCATGAATTCTCCTACATTTTTCTTTTTTTTTCCTACTCAGAAATTTACCACAACCACCATATTTGGAGAAAATGTTATTTTTACTTTGATTTGCCTTTGTGTAAAATCATTCATGACAAATGATACCTAAAGTTTTACCTCCTCACTGAAGCTTGATGGATATTGTTTGTTCATTCACTCATTCATTTAACAAGTATTTATTAAATACTCAAGCATGAGTTCTGTCCTTCCCAGGTGAAAAACTTGGATTTCTACTTCTGATGTGTGTAGTTACTCTTGCTCCTTGTATCAACAAAAGCCCTAAGAAAAGTAAACAAACAGATAAACAAGCAAATAATATTCCCAACATTTCCCTTCTCATCTTTGTCCTATCATCATAGGGGCTTCCCCTGGCTCAAGTTAATTTTTTTTAATTGCTCCTTTGGATGTCTATCACATTGTTTACACTCACCTCTCATACACTGATGGGGTAGAAGACCCTTTGTGAAGCTCTAGTTTGCCATTATGCTCTATTATTATATTTATGTGTCTTTGGAAAGTGGACCCAGAAACCCATAATGATGGAACCTCCTGTATTAGTTTCCTACAGCCACTGTGACAAAGTACCACACACTGGGTGGCTTAAACATCAGAAATGCATCACAGTCTTGGGCCCAGGAAGTCTGAAATCAAGGAGTTTCCGGATTGGTTCATTTCAGGGCTGTGAGGGAGAATCTGTTCTATGCCCTTCCTCTGGTGGCTTGATGGAAATCTTTGACATTCCTTGGCTTGTAGACATATCACCCTATCTCTGCCTAAATGTTCACATGATATTCTGTGTGTACATATGTGTATGTGTGTGCCCTAATTTCCCTATAAGGACATTCTTTATATTGGATTAGGGACACACTCAACTCCAGTATGACCAACCTAATCATAAGTAAAGACATCTACAATGATTCTATTTACAATCCAGATCACATTCCTAGCCCTAAACACCTTTCTATCAATTTTGAATCACAGAAAAATGGTGGAGGTAGAGATCTCTGTGTGTTCTTTATCATCTCCTGCTGCTGCTGCTGCTGCTAAGTCACTTCAGTTGTATCCGACCTTGTGACCCCATAGATGGCAGCCCACGAGGCTGCCCCATCCCTGGGATTCTCCAGGCAAGAACACTGGAGTGGGTTGCCATTGCCTTCTCCCCACCTCTTCCCAATTGTCTTTTATAACAAACTGTGTCTTATCTAAATTTCTTCACATTTTTGGAGATACACAAGAGTACACTTCATTGGGAAGGAAGGTAACTAGAGGTTACATTTTGTTTGAAGAGATAGAGTACAACTTAGGACATATTGTCACATCTGTATGGGTTTGTCACTGTTAATCTTATAATTATGTTTTGATCACAAAATTTCTATTGAATAATTTTTATTATATTTTACATAAAAATATATGTCCATGGTAACATATACACGCTTCCAAAAATGTGGTAGCAGTAGGTATGTATCATGCTTAGCATGTGATTATTTTTACCTAATTCTCATGATCCTAGAAGCTGCAGAGCGGGAAGGAGAATTAGGATCACATGTCTGCTTTGCTAACTTCATAGCTATTTGGACTTAGTTTACTGAGATATCAAAAACAATTCTAAACAATTTCTCTTTGTTTTTCTGAACTTTATGTGAAAACTGGGTTATTCTGGATGTTGGCATCAAATTAAGCTTTAAATATTTGATTTCATTGACTTCCTTCTGTGTTCTATACCTTAAAATAAAAAATTACTCAATAAAAATTTACCTTTATTTTAACCATGTAGACAATTTGTTTTGTTGCTTCCAGTAGCAGCTGAGAATTTTAGTACTGCAGATTATTAAAAGATTTCCTCCAGAAAAAAATTTATATGACTTTTCTATTTTAGACTTCATGGATTACTGTTGACTGTGTGTGTATGTGAGAGACAGAAAGTGAGAGATAAAGAAAGAGAATAAGAGAATCAGTAATTTCACATGACTGCTTTTGAGAATTACTAAAACCACAGAAGAGGATGTTTCTCTATAGATTCTTTTGCTTGCATTTGCACATATCTAAGTTTGTTACACTTGGGGATCTTTCACTGTTCTGTTTTTACCCAGAACTATAAACAGTCTTTACCCTGGTCATACCCTTCCCATAAAAAGGAAAAAAATAAATAAATAAAAGTAGCATACTGTATTCACATGAATATAGTTACAGTATAGGAGATTGTGTCTTGCTTTGCTGTAAACCAATGGTTGAAATCTAACTGGAAACATTTCAATGCAAAATAAGGCTGCAGGTTTTAGGAAACAAATCCACAATACCTTATGCTTGGTATGTAACATAATGACTGTGCCGGTGAGGATGTTAGAAGACATGTGTGTGTCAGCAGGCAGTTGGACAGTTCTTTCCAATTCTTTCACAGATTGGCTTCACTACAGTTTGAATAAATTTTTTTTCAAGATAGGAGACCACTACAGACTAATGTATTTTTTTATTTTTGGTTTCTTTGGCAGTCAGCAATGCATCTCTTCTCAATAGCCTTGGAGTCTTTCTTATTGTTGTCGTTTTTGTAAGTTACAATGCAAAAATTAGGATAGAACTAAGAAATACATTTTGCAGTGTTTCATGGGTCTTCTGGAAGTCTTAGAAAGCTGAGAAAATACTCTTGTAAAACTTGTCCCCGGACCCAAAACTTTCTATTCCCATCTCAGCAAATCAAACCATAGATTCTGAACTAAGCCTGAGGTTTCTCATTTTACTTTCAGCTTTTCAGATTTGCATAGTAAAATATCTGATTCAAACAATGAAATAATAGGATCCAAGCTTCTTAAGGAAAATGTGCTCTGGGTTTATTTCTTTGTTTGTTTACTAGATTTATATAGCACCTTTGACCCAAGGTCTAGGGCACTTTCTTAAGGTCAACTCTATCCCCACCTTTTTAAAACTGATTACTTGAGATGTAATCTGTGAGTCACCTTCATGACTCCCCACATGCTCACACTGGCGTCACGCACTTGCCGCTGGTGTCAGAACTACAGAAAACTACAGCATGTCAGTGTTATACAACATTGGCTCTCTGTGGAGAAAGACATTCTTCATTGTCTTATTGCAACTGATGCCCTTCATGGAAATTTTTTTGTTGTAGAATTGTGGTCATGAGACTAAAAAAAAAAAAAAAAAACCTCCACATACAAAAAGGGCAATAGGTTGTTATTTCACCCTTTTCTATTTCCATCAGAGAATAAATATCTTTGCAGAAAATGAACATTGTGTTACATCTCTAAAGCTAGTGCTAAAAAGCACACACATCTTCAAAGAGACAACTGATCCAGTTGAAACCAAGAGAGAAAAAGCAAATCATGAATTTGGGAAGAGAAGAGTGGTGGGCAAAGCTGGTTCAGGTTTACTTCTCAGGGAAAAACTACTTTTCTGATGAGTAAGCTTTTTCTCCAAAACCCCTCTGCTTAAAAAAGGGAAGGATGATGGAAACTGCCTTGTTTAATTGTCAGCTCACACCTTTATTTAATGAGTTTCCTAGAAGTTTATGGTTAAGTTACCCTGGTGACTCAGGTAGGGTTTCTGTCAATTCCAGCTGAGGCTGTCAGAATAGGAAAATGGGGGTCCATTTTCTGATTAATGAAAATAATAATTATATACAGATGAAAGCAAAGAGAGAAAGCAAAGAGCTTCCATGTTACTTTAAACAAAGAAGAGTTAAGGCCTTATCTTAACTATGCATTGGCACTGCAATGCGAAATGGTCATGCAAAATTAATTTTTAATGTGTTCAATTTATATTAAAAATTTCTGCAAGTGTGTGAATTTTTTTTCCAAGGCTGGAGTGCTACTTCATTACAATATTCCCTGAAGGTGTTTTTTTTTAAAGAGACTCTTAAACTGAAGCCATTTTAAGGGTTTTATGAGACATTATGTGAGCTTTCATATGCAAGTTAGTCGTTAAGTACCAGATATTATATTCTGTAATATGCTTAAGTGATATTAGAGGCTGTATATAGCCTGCAGTAATGGCTATTGCTGCTTTTTTAATTTATCAAGAAAATGTTGCTTAAATAAGGAGCAAATCAATGCTGGGTTGTACAAAGTATAAATGTAAGGAAGTAACAGTATTTTTTATATACTTGCTTCTTCCAGCTTGACTAAAAGGGGAAAAAAACATACAACCTACTTTCAGGACTTATATTGATAGAAATTGTCAAAAATAAAATAGCATATTTAGAATTAGAGAGATGCTAAGAACATACAGAATGACATTGAACTCATTGCTACTCAGTGCCTCATGATGGATATAAAGATGAATTTTATGCCCTTGATAATTGTTTTTTGCATGCTTTCTGGCATTCAGACAGAGTAAAATCTCTTACTTGGATTTAAACCAGTTAAGACTTTGACTATTCTTCCTACAAAGGGAAATATTTATATTAAGCTGGATTCATTGGTCAAGCTTTGAACAGCATGGATAAAGCCCCCACCTGATGAGTGACACTGACTTAAAAAAAATTAAAGAGAGATTCTTGTACAAGTTTCCTCCAACTCTGAAACCTTGTCACTACCACTGCCACTACCTATTTCTAAACGTTGACAATTCCGTGAATGTCTAAACAGCTTTTAAATATTGTCTTGAATTAAATTTTTCACTTGACAAGAAATAAGACATGACCAGTTATTGACAAGCTATGTACTATATCCAGGGGATTATCATTATGGAAGTAGGAGTAAGAAATAAAAATACATTTCTTCCTATTTAAAAAAAATCTCAAAATAGTGAAAAGCTCTAAGCAAAACGAAGATTCCCTCAATTTGTCATTTTATTTTATACTTATATTTTCATATCAAAATAAAATGATTCCTTAGCTTGATTATTCTCTTGAACATTTTTTCCCATTATGGGCATTATCACCATACCCTTACATATATATTTTGGATTTCTTAAACAGTATCTTAAATACCATCAATGTGCCAAGGAAGATTCACACTTTGAATTCACATTACTCAGAATACAAAAAATTTAGTTGTGTTTCCTTGACACTATATTTTGTAAGACAAATAACAAAATATGATGTCAATAAACAAAATAACTTTTAGAGATTACAACAGGCTTGATTTAGCCCTTCCATATCTCAAATATGGGTAAATAATTGGTTATTAATTAATTTTTACTTTTATTCCACAAATATTAACCAAGCTCTAACTATACTCCTGACATAATTCTCTGAGGTTCTGAGAGCACCTAAATTGCCTTCAAAATCACTAACCAAAAAAGTGCATTCTATTCACTTTAATTTCAATGGTCAGTGTATTTTGGTTTCCTAATTCTTAAAGAATGATAATACAAATCTTTTATACATGAGATAACCATCTGATAGTCAGAATGTTTGTTTTTCTTTGAGCGCCCAATAGCCAGCCAATACTTTTCCTGTGTTTTCTGCTGCTTTTTCAATCTTGGGAGGAACCTTAGTTACTAACTATCCTTATTGTCATTTTAAAAAAATGTCAACATGGGCAGGCAGAGTTTTCTATTTACAACCCCTTGAAGCTGTAGAATCTCTGTGTATTCACGAATTTCCTAGTCCCCCTGGGTCCCAGTAAACCCAAAGCTGCATGCTTAAAAGGAAAACGGTATTCCAGCTTAGCACTCCGCCTTCATTGGCCCAGCTGCACATATCTCTCCTTCGTGCTCTACTTTACATTATGATTAAATACATTTAAAATCAAAATCATCTTTTCCACTCACTTTTCCTCTCCCAGCTGCTGATTCCCACCCAATCTTCTTTTGGAGTCAGAATTAATACGAATATTTAAAATCCTTGCCCTAGCCCAGCAGCTGCAGACTCCTACTCCCTGGACTATTCTGTGTCTGCAGCTCACCAAAATGTTGTCAGAAAAATAATCTGAAGATGGTTTTTCCTTCCCAAACTGCTAGTGCCTTCATGGCCCTCATTTTAACCTGATTCTTTTTTAAGAACCGTGAACATGATCTTGTCAGAAGTTAAGTGTGTCAGATCATAGCTGTGTCAGGGGTAAACTTGCTTTACATGAATTAACATTAGATATCGACATGTGGGGCTATCTGTGCCACTCATTCTTACAGAACATATTCAAACACATATGTACATGCTGTGTATTTTAGACCAATACAGAAAAATAAAACTGCATAGAGCTTAGCTCTACCAGATCTTAAAATAAATATTCAGAAGAAGTAAGGAGAAATAAGCAAATAAAGTTTTTTGGCAGAGAGTTTATTTATTTAGCAACAGCAATGCAGTTGCTTACACTTTCTACAAATGTTTTATCTCTTTTTCCGTAGCACCTGTCCCTGAGTGAATAGAACCACATCTGTCTCATCTTGGCATAACGAGTACACCTCTACATCTGTGAATGATGATTCCATTTTTGAAGGAAACAGTGCATGCTTTTGCACTCCTGCAGTCTGGTTAAAAAACAAAAGTGCACAATGGACATTGTGTCTTGCAGGAAGTCTTCTAAAGTGAATAAAAAGTTTGGAACTGGTACAAATATATTGAATTTGCAATTCTGGAAAGCAATGAATGTTACTTGTATCTGTATGTCCATATTGTAGATGTGAACGTACATATTATTGAACACAAAACATCAGATAAAGGCATCACTTAGTAAAAGCCATAATTTAAAAAGAAAATGCTTTAATAAACACTGCAATACTTTACAAGCTTATAAGATTGCAATGGCTTGTGTAGTGCTTCAGAAATACTTTCTGAAAGACCAAGATCAATTTTGAGGAAGGAAGAATCCGGGGTCTTAACTGATAACAATTACAGTTACTGGTTAGGATAATTTAGAGCATTTTGTGTTTTGCACACTTCAACTTTAGTACAAATAACAAATTTCATTGCAGAATCCTCTGAAAATTAACAAAAGGGTAAGGGGAGGTAAAAGATCCTGGTAGCCATAACTTCAGACAGGTGCAAAGCAGAAACTACAGTTCAGAAGATACACAATTTTTCTTTTCCCTAAATTTACACTAATTCTGTGGTCTCTATCTGAAACCACATGTAGCCATTGCCCTTTCTGTATTTCTCTCTCTTTTCCTAACATTCACTCCAGTCACAGGCCCAGTTCGTTTTACTCCATTCTTTAATATGATGTTGTCACTTACCATCATTTCTTTACTACGTTCTACAAAGTTCTCAGAACTGACCTCTGGACCTCAAGATTATCTTCACTCCAACCTCTATTTCCACTTCACCCCAAAATTGCTTGCTGTCATCATTTTGTTGCTCAGTCACGTCCGACTCTTTGTGACCCCATGGACTGGAGCACGCCAGGCTTGCCTCTCCTTACTATCTCCCAGAGCTTGCTAAAACTCATGTCCATTGATTCGGTGATGCCATTGAACCATCTAATCCTCTGTCATCCCTTGCTCTTCCTGTCTTCAGTCTTTCCAAGAATCAGGGTCTTTTCTAGTGAATCAGTTCTTCCCATCAGGAGGTCAAAGTATTAGAGATTTACCTTAAGCATCAGTCTTCCCAATGAATATTCAGGGTTGATTTCCTTTAGGATTGACTGGTTTGATCTTGCTGTACGAGAAACTCAGAGTCTTCTCCAACACTGCAGTTAGAAAGTATCAATCCTCCGGCGTTCAGCCTTCTCTATGGTCTAATGCTCACATCCATGGGTGACTACTGGAAAAACTAAAGCTTTGACTATATAGACCTTTGTGAGCAAAGTGATGTCTCTGATTTTTAATATTTTGTCTAGGTTTGCCATAGCTTTTCTTCCATGGAGCAAACATTTTTAAATTTCGTGACTGCAGTGACCATTTGCAGTGATTTTGGAGCCCAAGAAAATAAAGTCTGTCACTGTTTCTATTGTTTCCCCATCTATTTGCCATGAAGTGATGGGACTGGATGCCATGATCTTCAGTTTTGAATTACTGAGTTTTAGACAGCTTTTTCATTCTCCTCTTTTACGTTCATCAAGAGGCTCTTTAGTTCCTCTTTGCTTTCTGCCATAAGGGTGGTATCATCTACACATCTGAGGTTGTTGATATTTCTCCTGGCAATCTTGATTCCAGCTTGTGATTCACCAAGTCTGGCATTTTGCATGATGTTCTCTTTTCCCAATTTTGAACGAGCTTGTTGTTCCATGTTCGGTTCTAATTGTTGCTTCTTGACCTGTATACAGGTTTTGCAGGAGGCAGGTAAGATGGTCTGGTATTCTCATCTCTTTAAGAATTTTCCACAGTTTGTTGGGATCCACACAGTCAAAGGCTTTGGTGTAGTCAGTAAAGCAGAAGTAGATGTTTTTCTGGAATTCACTGGCTTTTTCTGTGATCTAGCAAATATTGGCAGTGTCTTTTCTAAATCCAGCTTAAATACCTGAGAGTTCTTGGCTCATGTATGCATACTGAGCACAGCACTTTAACAGCATCATCTTTTAGGATTTGAAATAGCTCAGCTGGAATCCCATCACCACCAATAGCTTTGTTTGTGGTGATGCTTCCTAAGGCCCACTTGACTTTGCACTCCAAGATGTCTGGCTCTAGGTAAGTGATCACATCATTATGATTATCTGGTCATTGAGATCTTTTTTGTATAGTTCTTCTGGGTATTCTTGCCACCTTTTCTTAATATCTTCTGCTTCTGTTAAGTCCATACCATTTCTGTTCTTTTTGTGCCCATCTTTGCATGAAATGTTTGCTTGGTATCTCTAATTTTCTTGAAGAGATCTCTAATCTTTCCCATTTTGTTGTTTTCATCTATTTCTTTGCATTGATCATTGAGGAAGGCTTTCTTATATTTCCTTGCTATTCATTGGAACTCTGCATTCAGATGGGTATATTTTCCTTTTCTCCTTTGCCTTTTGCTTCTTTTCTTTTCTCAACTATTTGTAAGGCCTCCTCAGACAACTGTTTTGCCTTTTTGCATTTCTTCTTGGGGATGTTTTGCTAATCACTTCCTGTACATGTTATGAACCTCTGTCCATAGTTCTTCAGGCACTCTATCAAATCTAATCCCTTGAACCTATTTGCCACTTCCACTGTGTAATTGTAAGGGATGTTATTTAGGTCATACCTGAATGGTCTAGTGGTTTTCCCTACTTTCTTCAATTTAAGTCTTAATTTTGCAATAAGGAGATCATGATCTGAGTCACAGTCAGCTCCTGATCTTGTTTATGCTGATTGTATAGAGCTTCTCCATCTTCTGCTGCAAAGAATAAAATCAATCTGAATTCAGTATTGACCATCTGGTGATGTCCATGTGTACAGTCATCTCTTGTCTTGTTGGAAAATGGTGTTTGCTATGATCAGTGCACTCTCTTGGCAAAACTCTGTTAGTATTTCCCCTGCTTCATTTTGTACTCCATAGCCAAATGTGCCTGTTACTCCAAGTATCTCTTGACTTCCTTTTTTTGCATTCCAGGCTCCTGTGATGAAATGGGCATCTTTTTTGGTGTTAGTTTTAGAAGGCTTTTAGTCTTCAATAGCTCTGCAATACCCTCAGGAGAAGCTGGAACCCAACTCTTCTCATGATTTAGAGAATCCTCCAGGATAGGCTTGGGCAGTCTCATATTTTTATTCTTCCTCTTCCCTTTCCCCTCCCCTCTGCTTTCAGCCATTGGCAAATTATTTTCATTTCCTGGAACTCTTTCCATTGTCCTCTCTTGCTCTCCCTCCCACATTTGAGTTTCTTCTTATGTTACTTCTTGCACTTGCAACACTTTTTGCTTCATCCTTTCTCTCCATGCTACTTTACTGCTCAATATCCAATGGGGATGGATGGGTAGAGCTATATAACAGGTGCTACATCCGTGAAGAGAAGGACCTATGAACTCAAACTTCATGACCTCCGCATTGTTGTGTGTCGATGCCTGTTTATTGTTTGCAGAACACTGGCTTAGGCAATATGAAAGTACTTTTTAAATGCTGTTTGAGCTTTTGGTCAATACATTTAGGTAACTTGAACTGATACAAGCAGAGTGCACTCAACACAAGATAGGAATGACACAAGCAAGGTGTACAGGAAATAGAAATTATTTTCCTGTTTGGGGCAAAGAGTGAAGGTAATTCTTTTGGAATATTATTATTATTTTCTTTCTTTTTAAAAAAAATATAAATTTATTTATTTTAATTGGAGGTTAATTACTTTACAGTATTGTATTGGTTTTGCCATACATCAACATGAACCCACCACAGGTATACACGTGTTCCCCATCCTGAACCCCGCCTCCCACCTCCCTCCCCGTACCATCCCTCTGGGTCATCCCAGTGCACCAGCCCCAAGCATCCAGTATCATGCCTCGAACCTGGACTGGAGATTCGTTTCATATATGATATTATACATGTTTATTACTATTCTTGATCTTACATTTCCTCTCACTCACTTTTTCCCATGAATGAAATAGCCAGGTTTTGATAATGCTGATATGACAAATGAACGCTTTCAAAAATAGTTCTGTAGTTGATTCCATAATCTCCCTTGTAACCATTTCCCAGAGTTTCACAAGTCTTGCCTTCATGAGTCTCAGCTCTGATTCCTGGAAGTCTATTTATTTTTTCTTGATCACTCCACAGTAAGAAGCAAGAACAGCTGCTCTCCATGGCTATGTCTGTTCATACCTTTGAAGAGTTCTGTCTCTCGCCTGTCCTTCAAATAGCACTAGGTTCTTGAAGGAAACACTGCCTCTGCAGACTTAGCTGGGTTTTGTTTTGATTTCAGGGACACTGCTTGTCCCAGGGTGGTTGCTGCGCTGCTGCGTGACCACCTCCTCGTGTCCGCTGAGACACGCCTTGAGTGTGCTCCTGGCTTTCTGTAGTTTGGATCGTATACCATGGGGGAAACTGTCTGAAGCACTGGCCATTGGCATGAACCTTTCTCAGTATTTTTTTTTTTTTAATCTAAAGGCGAGAAGAGCAAGCTGCATAATTTACCAGCACTTCCTGGGTGGCCACACCTTCTTTTCTCTCCTGTCTGGCCTAACCCAGCTGCCATCTGTTCTCCTAAGCACCCGGGCCCTCCTGTGCTTGACAATAAATTGCACTGTTACATGAAGAAAAATGAACTGTGATGGGAATCTGAAATTCTTTCTCCTTCTATAGTGTGTCCAGTTTCCTGTGTTTTGTTGATTGCAGCCAGTTTGTATATATATGCTTGTAAGTTACCTTTGCTTAATTTTATTCCAAAGAAAAAACTTAATGTAAATAGTGTGTGTTATTTATTGATAGCACCCTGGATATTAGATAAATATATAGGCAGGGAGTTTTTAGAAAGCATGTATTATACACTCAAAAGAATAAAAGGAGTTGTTTCAGTCTAGTGGGTAAGTTATATATTTAAGGAATTTTTCAAAATATGTTACTCCATCAGTTTCACTGGTCAATTGACTCTGCTTTAAAAGCACATTTAAAAGAATATAGATAAGAAGGCTATCTATCCATTGGATATATTCTAATTTATATGTTATATATGTCTATCATTTACAAACTCCTTGATTTCTCAGCTGATCACTGCTATTTTATTTGGAGTTCACAGTATTATCTAGAAAAAAATCTGCAATAAAATCCTCGATAATGAACAATGAGTATTTATTTTAAAAGTTGCAGTAAACTTTTGGGATTAATTCTTTAATAGTCAATGTAATTTTAATTCTGATAGAGAAAGATGCTCTTGTGCCAGTAAACACCACATATACATATACTCTATTAGTAACTTTTAACCATAAATACATTGATTTATATTGCTTTAATTCAAAATGATTAAATATATTCAAATAAGAAATTTGATTTATCAAATTTTCTTGGAAAAAACCTTATATTTAGTAGATCAAACTTTTAATTTTTTCATTAAAATTTTTAATTTAATAGTTTCACTAGATATTTCTTTTTTTTCAGAATTTGGATAATAAGTAAAAAGTTTAGAATGATTGGCATTCAGTTTTGTATTAGGGAATATAATAAATAAATAATCTTAAGTCCACATGGTTTTCCTTTTCAGCAAGGGAAATTTGAATATTTTGAAATTTTGAATATCTATTACTTTAGTTGTCTCTAAAGTAAGGAAAGGAGAGGGTGAGGAATAAGAAAAATTAAAATCAGAACTATGTTAGGTAAGGCTCAAAGATGTCATATTGTCCTAAAAAGAAAATGGCTTTTTATTAGCTTACGACCATGAAATAGTTTCCATTTTATATTATATATGCAGTATTATAGATATAAATAACATATATCTATGAGTTTATCCACAAGATATTCCTAAACCAGCTAACACTACTGAGATTCCTATTATCATTAACTATTTAGGGTTTATCAGAAATGCTCTGTATTTATGTCATGTTTACATGGATCTACAGGGTTAACTGTAGAAACTAGTTAGAGTCTATGCTTACTTGGTATATAACTTTGGCAGATTTACTTAATTTCTCCAAGTCTCAATTTCCTTCTCTGTAAATGGAACTGATACAAGTTTTACTTTAATAAAATCAGGGGTCAGCAAACTATAGCCCACAGGCCAAATCTGATTTGCAGCCTATTTGGGAGCAGACAAGGAGGCCAAAATAGTGTTTATATTTGTGGTGAGTTGTAAAAACAAAACAACAAAAGCAATGAAGACTATGAGACCCTGCTGCTGCAGCTAATTCACTTTATATTGTGTCCAACTCTTTGTGATCCTATGGACTGTAGCCCACAAGGCTTCTCTGTCCATGGGATTTTCTGGGTAAGAATACTGGAGTGGGATGCCAGCCATGCCCCCTTCCAGGGGATCTTCCCAACCAATGGATCAAACCAGACTCCTGCTTGAATTACCTGCATTGGCAGTTGGATTCTTTACCACTAGAGCTACCTGGGAAGCCACCCTATGTGACTGTAAAGGCTAAAATATTCACTATCTGGCCCTTTATAAATAAGTTTTCTAACCCTTAAATTATATCAAATAGTTATCTTAAGATTAATGAGATTATTCATGTAAAGAATTTGGTAGGAGACCAGGCATAAGGAAGAGGCTCAAAAAATGTCACTTGTTACAGTTTTTGGTAATCATAATTAGCAAATGATATAATATTCTTCTTAATGGGTCCACCGATTGATTAAGGCCCATTTTATCTGTATTATTTCACTAGGTCCTATTGTAATAGCATATGTGATAGATAAAACAGAAAGCCATTCTTATTTAGAAGGATGTAAAAGGTTCTGTATCCCTAGTGGCTTAGACGGTAAAGCATCTGCCTACAGTGCAGGAGACCTGGGTTCGATCCCTGGGCCAGGAAGATCCTCTGGAGAAGGAAATGACAACCCACTCCAGTACTCTTGCCTGGAAAATCCCATGGACGTAGGAGCGTAGTAGGCTACAATCTGTGGGGTCCCAAATAATTGGACATGACTGAGTGACTTCACTCACTTTACTGACAATGTATAATTTCCGGTTCATTTTTATTCACTAATGAATTAATTTTATTATACTTAATGCAACTCTGATGTGAGAAGCTGTGTCTTGGGAGAAGGGAAATCTGGAGGTAGGTTCATAAAAACATGTCAAAGATCACTGGAAAGGAAATAACTTAATGTTCTTTCTTTGTGGGTTATTTTTATTTCTCTTGTAAAAGAAAGAATGTTAGTCACTTGATTTCTTCTTTTCTGAAGAGAGGCTTCAATTTGGAAACAGTGATGTTTTCCCAGAGGGTGAAGGGTCAGGGGTAGCTGGAAGGGAAGATATGAAAGGGAAATAAGTCTATTGTTTTGTTTTGTTTTACCTTCAGAGAATGTAGAGCATTAAATCCCTTGCTTTCTGAATGCCTGGGAATCTTATGTAAGCTCACCACCATAAACTGAGGTTCATACAAGTAAACATCTCTCCCTTCCTTAAGCATTAGATTGAAATGCATTAAAAAAATAAATAAACTCTTTTCAGCTGTCCCGATATTAGACCTACTGTCCCAGCCAGTGGGTCTTTGGGAATGCCATCATGATGGGACCCAGCCAGCTGAGGGACAGAGTAGTAGAATCTGCTCAGAGTAGTCTGGTTTGTACTCAAGCTTCAGTCCAGTTACATGTATAGGAAAAAAAAAAAAAAAATTAAGGTCCCCTCCACAGAAAGAAAGAAATAAATAAAGCAAGAAAACCAGTAGGGGTTCAAGTTAAAAGGGAAGGCCTTATAAACAGATGTGTCTTGGTCAGCAGTAGCAAGATTCATGATGCCATGGCTGGGTAGAAATGAAATAGGCCATGAATTCCTCACCAAATTCCTGTGAAAAGAGGATTCTGGTGTTCCTACTAGGGATTTCTTTGTTCTTCATCATCATGATAGCCAAGTCACAGGATTCTAAAGCCCTTGGTTAAGAGAATTATCATAAACCTATGAACGTTCTGGCCCCACACAATAATAAAAGGCATCCTTTGAGTTCTCTATTAAAGCACTAGTGCATGGACACTTTTGTTACAGAGTTTCCCACATTAAAAACTGATGGATTGTCTAAGTTTTTAATAAGATGGGAAAGAAAACTTCCCATATATCCATAATTTGGGACCAGTTCTGAAAATGCACTACAGCCAGTCTTGTTTAATTCAAAGTGAGGTAGGGGAGAAGCAAAATGGCTTTGAAAGGTCCTGGTAGGTAGAGATGAAGTGAAGCAGACAAAAGGAGAGTGTCTTGGTATGTCATACATGGTGCCCACCAGTCAGAGGAGCTACAGGAAGAACCAGCGCTGAAAGGCCTGCTGGATAAGGTGAGTCCCCATGTGTGAAACTAAACTCTGAAGAGCCAAACTCAAACTCTTAAATTGCTGATGAATCTATCCCATTCAGCTGTACTCCAGATCAGTGACTCCTAAACTTAAGAACAGATGCACATTTCTGAAGATTCAGGACTTTTCTGCAATGCTCCTCACCAAATCTGACTTGAACTCATAGGATGCTTGTTAAAAACTCTTTTAGTTCAAAACTATCCCTCTTAGAGATATTTTAAGATAGCACTGCTAAGCAACTTGGTAACAGTTTTTACTTACTTCGCAAATGATTATATAAGTAGGCAAGCTAAAAGTCATTAAAAAGCAAGATATTATTGATGTCATTTGCATCGTGAATCCTTATTTTTACTATCATCTACCTGGATCTGCCCCATGACCTGGCAATTATTACCCTAGGGTCTCATCCTTTAGCACACACAAGACTACTTCTCCTGTTACAAACATATCAATGGGGACAGAGTAGGGAGAGTGAGGAGAAATAAAATGGTGATGTGCCCATGTGCCCACCTAAGGCTAGAAGCACTATCCCTTTGAAGTGGGAACATTTAAGATTTATTTCAGACCCACTTGTAACCTCTGAAGATATCTGTGTATCCAGGGGATCTTCTCTACCCAAGGATAGAACCCGTGTCTCTTATGTCTTCTTCATTGGCAGGCGGGTTCTTTACCACTAGCACCACCTGGGGAAGCCCCATCTGTGTATGTTGTCTCTATATAAAGAGAATTCTAGGACTCATATCTGGACTCATGTCAAACATTGTAGCAAAAACTATTTTCTACTGAGTCCTCCTTGAGATTCTGAAATACATCTCCAGAAATATCAGAGGGGCTTTGTCTATAGGAAAAATCTTCCTCCTAATAAATACCAATAGATTATTTTAATAAGTAGACAAATTCTAGAATATACCAAGTTGTAAAATGGGTTATAAGTGTTGGGTTGTTTTGCCTTTAATAATCCATGATTACTGTCAACTCAAAGAAAAAAATAAAGGTAAGGGACTGGATACTCCTTCAACACATAGCACCTGTGAAATGACTGTCTGGGCCAAAAACTCTCCAAAAAAGTGTTGAGGTACAAAGGGCGTGGCAGGAGGTATTGTGTCAAAGAAGTCAATGAGAACCCCGTGAAAAGCTTTGCAGAGCTGCCTCTGTGTTGTGTGTGTCTTCAGTGAATATCAGGCCAAGACTAGAATAGCCTCTTAAGGGGAAGTCCTTTAATTTTTTTCTTATATTTTTCTTCTTCTTTTCTTTCTGTGCTTCCAGCTTCTCCTCTCCTTCCTCTGTATAATCCTTCCCCTTTTCCATTAAATTTTCTGGGATTTAAAAGACATGGTTAAATGTGGCTTAGATATTTGAAACTTGGAAAAGATTGCTTTTGTTACTTTCATTTTCTCATATATTTTGGTGATCCATGAGCTTAGAAATGAATGTCAGTGTGGGTGTCAAGAATGAAGAAAGGACAAGCATGTATTACCTATAGGCTAAGTGCCAGGAAAAGACCTAGACATTTTATTATTACACTGAATAACCACACCAACTTCATCAGATAAATATTATTTATTTTTCCTTATCAAGTGATAGAAAAGTTTCAAAATTGCAAAATGCCCAAGATCATGCAGTTTGTAAGTAACCAAGGTAGATATGAAACCACTTCTATCAAAGAAAGTGAGATGCCAGACAGTAACTGGGAGCAGAGGGCAACTTACTTACATATAGTGGCCAAGAAAGGCTTCTTTATAGAAATAACATTTGAGCTACAACCTGAAGGATAAAAAGAGCTGGCTTTGCCTAGAATGGGAAGCTGAGTGTTCCAGGCAGAGAGAACAGAAGGCCAGGGTGGAAGGAACATCATAAACAAGGGAGAGAGGTGAACACAAAGAGATGGGAGAAATCTCTAGGCATCTGATAATGTTGAAATTTATATACATATTAATATATTTAATATTCATTCAAAGTGTAGTGGAAAGCCATTTAAGGATAAGAGACAGTGGAGTGAGATGATATCATCACCTGCTTATTTAATTTCTATGTAGAGTATATCTTGCGGAATGCTGGGCTGGATGACTCACAAGCTGGAATCAAGATTGCTGTTGGAGAAATATCAACAACCTCAGCTATGCAGATGATACCACTCTAGAGGCAAAAAGGGAAGAGGAAATAAAGAGCCTCTTGATGAAGATGAAAGAGGAGAGTGAAAAAGATGGCTTAAAACTCAACATTCAGAAACGAATAGCATGGCATTCTTCATGATGCCATGGCAAACAGATGAGGAAGAAATGTGACAGATTTTATTTTCTTGGGCTCCAAAATCACTGCAGATGATAACTGTAGCCATGGAATTAAAAGACCCTTGCTCCTTGGAAGAAAAGCTATGACAAACCTAGACAACATATTAAAAAGCAAGACATCACCTTGCCAACAAAGGTCCGTATAGTCAAAGCTATGGTAGTCATGTATGGATATGAGAGTTGGACAATAAAGAAGACTGATGGCTGAGAACTGATGCTTTCAAATTGTGGTGTTGGAGCAGACTGTTGAGAGTATCTTGGATGGCAAGGAGATCAAACCAGTCAATCCTAATCGAAATCAACCCTGAATATTTTTTGAAAGGACTGATGCTAAAGCTGAAGCTCCAATATTTTAGCCACCAGATGCAAAGAGCCAATTCATTGGAAAAGACCCTGATGCTGGGAAAGATTGAGGGCAAGAGGATAAAGGGGCAACAGAGGATGAGATAGTTGGATGGCATCAATGATCAATGGACATGAGTTTGAGCAAACTCCAGAGGGATGGTCAAGGACAGGGAGGCTTGAAGTGCTGTAAGCCCACGGCGTCGCAAAGAGTCAGACATGACTTAGGACTGAACAGCAACAACCAAAACAAAATCTATCTGGTTCTTGAATGCATCTTTTCATCTAATACTCTAGGAAGTGAAAATATATCTTGCAGCTCCATATTATGATGTCTGAGATGATACAGCTGATTATAAGTTTTGCTTTCTTTCCTTATTCCAAACCCATTAATTAATTAAAATGCCATTGCTTCTCTCTTATCTGAATGACAATGGGTAAACAATAGTTTGTGACATTTGAGATTGTAAGATTTATTTCAGAATGCCACTGTCCCTGTTTTTGTTTTTTTTTTTCCCTGTTTTATCTGCGTTAGAGTTGATAAACAAGAGTGGACACCTTTCTGTTCTTCAGGGACTATGCAGAATCCATGAGAAAGAGCCCCTGGAGTTGTTTAGTGATACAGCCTGCCAATAACATTTAACATTGGTTTAAGCATTATTATAAGCCCTGCTTGGTAAGAGAATGGTTCTGGAACCACACTTTTTTATTTTGAATCCTCACTTTGCTACTTACTATCTAGGAATATTTGGGCAATTTGTTTAACTTCTCTGTCTCAGATTTTTCATCCTTCAGTGGGGATAATAATAGTGTCTTCCTCATGTGATTAGTGTGAGGAAGAAATGAATTAAAATCTATATAGCATTCAGAACAGTGCCTGGAACATAAAAATGAACTAATAAGGGCTAAGTGCATCTAAAAATGTCAGATGAGACCAGGAATTAAATCTGCTCTTAGAGGTAGTCTACCAAAATTGGTTGCATCTATTTTTTTGCAAGTGTGCAAGAAGGTAAACACTCCTTTTCCAATATATGTATATTAATGAAGCATTTGTAGGTGCTGACTTAAAAAATAGTATGCATAGTATGAAAGTTGGAAGTTAAGTTTTATTGGGGGCAAGTGAGGACTATAGCTCAGGAGAGTGCATTTCAGATAGTTCTGAGAAACTGTTCCAAAGAGGCAGTGAGGAAGGTCAGGACATATGCAGTTTTGGTGAAGGGAGAGTACATGTAATCAAGCACATAAATTTTGTGGAAAGTTTCTACTAGCCAAGAGAAGCAGTTGTCATTATGAAGGTTTTTTATTGCTTTTATAGATATGAGAAGATACAAGAACTGAGCTCATAAAATTGACTCTTGAAAATATTTGACTCTCCAAAGACCTGTTCTGGCCGTTTTTCCCAGAGCACTGAGTGCCTCATTTCAGCAGATGCAGTGGCATATGATTTAGTCCTTGTAGAGGTAGATGCAAGTGCCATTGGTAAGTTAACATGGTTAATGAAGTTGTAGATATCGGGAGAGCTACTTGAAAGAAAGAAAAAACAAGACACTTGAGAACATCAATATTTAAAGAAAAGAAACAGGGGGCACAAAAAATAGACCATCAGAAAGAATGTTCTAAAAAGGTAGAATAGGTAAAAGAGGGCTAGAGTAACAAGTGATAGCAGGCCGACAGTGGTAAAGAGATCAGCAGAATGAAGACTAAAAACAGATCCCCATTGATTGTACCATTAGGACAGTATTGATCTTTATTCAACTGGTCTTGGGGTAGACTTGGAAAAGAAGTTGGCTTATAGCCAGGGGTTAAAACCTAAATAGAAGTGAAGAATTATAAACAACTCTTCTAATAGGAAAAAGGAAGACAGGGGAAATTATAGCTTTGAAAGGAGGCTGGAATTATGGGTGTAAAAGTGTATGTGTGTATGTACACCCAAAATATATGGAAGAATGAAACCTTGTTTTTAATGTAGGAATATAATGTAATGGAAAAGAGAGCATATACATCTGAAATTAAAGACATACTGAATGAGTTGTCTAAAGGAAGATGTGATAGACTCATTGTAAGAGAGGCGATTAAGAGCATCCTGACTGAGTCTGAATTTTGTCTCTAGCATTTCCTAACTGGAGCCATGGGCATGTTGCTAAAATCTCTCTGTGCTTCAGTTTCCACATCTGTAAAATTGAAATAATAATAGGACATACCTCAGGTGTCTATGGTAATGTATTGTGCCCACATGTGTACCAAGCATATTGTAAAGCGTGTACCAAGCATATATTAAAGCATATACCAAGCATATATGCATATACCAAGCATATTCATTCTATGCAATAGAATTAATAGCTATTTTCGTAAAGGAAGGGAGAGAACATTTTTTTTTGAGATTGAGGAGGAAGTCAGGCAAAGGAGTAACTAAGTTGTGAAAGATAAGGGAAGGGATTTGAGAAATGTCTTAATGGAAACCCTCTACTGCTGCTGCTAAATCATGTCAGTCGTGTCCAACTCTTCGTGACCCTGTGGACTGTAGCCTACCAGGCTTCTCCATTCATGGAGTTTCCCAGGCAAGAGTACTGTATTGGGTTGCCATTGCCTTCTCCTGGAAACCCTCTATTTCTTCAATAAATGGGAAGAAAACTTCGGACAACAAAAAGTTAGGAGCAGGGTCTTAAATGTAGATAAAGTGGTGCAATTTGAGCATAGTGAAGTGAAAGTGAAAGTGAAGTCTCTCAGTCGTGCCTGACTCTTTGTGACCCCGTGGACTGTAGCCCACCAGGCTCCTCTGTCCATGGAATTCTCCAGGCAAGAATACTGGAGTGGGTTGCCATTTCCTTCTCCAGGGGACTTCCTAACCCAGGGATTGAACCCAGGTCTCCCGCATTGCAGGCAGATGCTTTAACCTCTAATAAATGGGAAGAAAACTTCGGACAACAAAAAGTTAGGAGCAGGGTCTTAAATGTAGATAAAGTGGTGCAATTTGAGCATAGTGAAGTGAAAGTGAAAGTGAAGTCTCTCAGTCGTGCCTGACTCTTTGTGACCCCGTGGACTGTAGCCCACCAGGCTCCTCTGTCCATGGAATTCTCCAGGCAAGAATACTGGAGTGGGTTGCCATTTCCTTCTCCAGGGGATCTTCCTAACCCAGGGATTGAACCCAGGTCTCCCGCATTGCAGGCAGACGCTTTAACCTCTGAGCCACCAGGGAAGCCTTCTGGAAAATGGCAAAGAAAGATGAAATAAAAAAGATGATCAAGAAGGACTTAGGGCATAGGTGATACAAATACACTTGGCAAAGAATCAATGTGCCTGCATATGAGATTTTCTTCAGCAGGTTTTACCAACTGGTAGATGCTGTAGTTACCATCCTACATGGACCTTGCAGGTCCTAAGTGAGCAGAGATGGAGAAAGGATCTGCTCTCACAGTCATTCAGTAAGTCATTCCATTAGGAATGCTAATATCTTTTAAAAGCTTTCATTATTGTGTCATTTTAAAACATATGATTATTTTCAGTATTTCTTTACTTTTTTCCTTATAGAAAAATACACATAATATAAAATTTAACCATTTCTAAGTGTGCAACTTGGGGCTTCCCAGGTGGCACTGGTAGAATAACCTGTCTGCCAATGCAGCTAGGTCTAAGAGACCCGGGTTCTATCCCTAGGTTGGGAAGATCCCCTAGAGCAGGAAATGGCAACCCACTCCAGTAGTCTTGCCTGGAGAATTCTATGGACAGAGGAGACTGGCAGGGTAGAGTCCATACAGTCGCAAAGAGTCGAAGATGACTGAAGTAACTTAGCACTCACATATCATATGCATGCACGCAAGTGTACAACTTACTACAGCACATTTCCAGAAATTGTTTTATCCAAACTGAAACTCTGCACCGTTAGATAATAACTCTCCATTACCCTCTTCTTCTAGTCCCTGGCAATAGCTATTCTGTTCTCTATCTTAATCAGTTTGACTATTCTAGGTACCTCATATAAGTAGAATTATTTAACTTATATGCAGAGTACATCATGAGAAACGCTGGACTGAAAGAAACACAAGCTGGAATCGAGATTGCCGGGAGAAATATCAATAACCTCAGATAGGCAGATGACACCACCCTTGTGGAAGAAAGTGAAGAACTAAAGGGCCTCTTGATGAAAGTGAAAGAGGAGAGTGAAAATGTTGGCTTAAAGCCAACATTCAGAACACGAAGATCATGGCATCTGGTCCCATCACTTCATGGAAAATAGATGGGGAAACAGTGGAAACAGTGTCAGACTTTATTTTTTGGGGCTCCAAAATCACTGCAGATGGTGACTGCAGCCATGAAATTAAAAGACGCTTACTCCTTGGAAGAAAAGTTACGGCCAACCTAGACAGTATATTCAAAAGCAGAGCCATTACTTTGCCGACTAAGGTCCGTCTAGTCAAGGCTATAGTTTTTCCTGTGATCATGTATGGATATGAGAGTTGGACTGTGAAGAAGGCTGAGCGCCGAAGAGTTGATGCTTTTGAACTGTGGTGTTGGAGAAGACTCTTGAGAGTCCCTTGGACTGCAAGGAGATCCAACCAGTCCATTCTGAAGGAGATCAACCTTGGGCTTTCTTTGAAAGGAATGATGCTAAAACTGAAGCTCCAGTACTTTGGCCACCTCATGGGAAGAGTTGGCTCATTGGAAAAGACTCTGATGCTGGGAAGGATTGGGGGCAGGAGGAGAAGGGGATGACCGAGGATGAGATGGCTGGATGGCATCACAGACTCGATGGACGTGAGTCTGAGTGAACTCCAGGAGATGGTGATGGACAGGGAGGCCTGGTGTGCTGCGATTCATGGGGTCACAAAGAGTCGGACACGACTGAGCGACTGAACTGAACTGAACTGATACAATCTTTTTCCTTTTCGTGTCCGACTATCTAACTTAATATTTTCAAGGTTCACCCATGTTGTACCATGTATCAGGATTTCATTCCTTTTTGAGGCTGAATAGTATTCCATTATGTGTATGCAACATATTTTGTTCATGTATCTTATCTATCCATGAACATACATGTTGTTTCAACCATTTAGTTATTGTGAATAATACTGCTATAGATCTCTATCTATATCTCTATCAATAGCAAGTGCAAGTGGACTCTATCTCAGAAATGCAAGGCTGGTTTCATAAACAAAAATCAATCAAATTATTTCACCATATTAACAGCAAAAACAAAAATAAAACATACGGCCCTCTAAATAGAGGCAGAAAAAGCTTTTGATCTAATTCTATATTCATTCATGAAAGAAAAATAAAAGCATAGAAAACTAGGAATAGAAAGAAACATCTTCAGTCTGATAAACAGCATGTACATAAGAATCAACATTATTTTTGTTGGTAGGATATTGAATGTTTTCTACTAAGGTTAGAAAAAGACAACAATCTTACTCTATTTTTGTCAGTGTTTTTATTAGCGATCTTAAGAAGTGTAATAATATAAGAAAATAATAGAAAGGGTAATGGTTAGAAGGAAGAGTAAAACTGTGTTTCTTTGCAGGTTATATGTGTGTGTTGTAGAAAAACCTAAAGAGTCTATGAAATTCTACTAAAAATAATACATGATTTTAGCAAGGATACAGGTTCATTAAAATAAATTTTATTTTTATAACAAATATAATTGAAAGAGTGTAGAAGGCAATGGCACCCCACTCCAGTATTCTTGCCTAGAAAATCCCATGGACGGAGGAGCCTGGGAGGCTGCAGTCCATGGGGTCGTTAAGAGTAGGACACGACTGAGCAATTTCACTTTCACTTTTCACTTTCCTGCATTGGAGAAGGAAATGGCAATCCACTCCAGTGTTCTTGCCTGGAGAATCCCAGGGACAGGGGAGCCTGGTGGGCTGCTGTCTTTGGGGTCACACAGAGTCAGATACGACTGAAGTGACTTAGCAGCAGCAGTAAATAACTGAAAAATAAAATATAATTTGTATTAATAATTATTTAAAACTTTGGAATAAAATTAACCAAAAGGATATAAAATCTCTAATCAAAAGCTCAAAATGTTGATGAGATACGTTGAAAAGGATCTAAAAATTGAGAGCTATATGGGCCACTGGTTTAGAAAACTTATTGTTGTTAATATGTCACTTTTCCTCCAATGATTTGTAGAGTCACTGCAATCCAAATTAAAATCATAGTAGGCTATTTTATCAAAATTAATATGATGATTCTAGTTTTGTATGGGGAGACACATGATGTTTCTAGTTAATTGAAACAATCTTGAAAATGAACATAATTGCAGTCTTTATATTATCTAATTTTAAGAATTATTTTAAAGTTTTAAAGCCAACCCAGCTAAGATTGGTCAGAGTTTGCATAATAGACTCACAAATCAATTGAACAGACTGGAGAGTCTAGAAATGAATCTACAGATAAATGTCAATTAATTTTAGATAGAGATGTGAAGGCAATTCAATGGTGAGAGGAAATCTTTCGCCTCCACCCGCCATGATTGGGCAGCCATCACAGCCATCATTTTAGCCTATTTCTATCAGACCCAAAAGTTTGCTGTCAGTCTTTGCTCGTACGCCTACCATCAGAATCACTAATCTGATTTTATAAAGGAACTTCGTTTTTGACAAATGGTCAATAATAACTGCATAAACACATCAGAATAAAATTAAACATAATGTCTATTTCACAATATATACAAACATTAGAAATGGGTCATTGAAAAAAAGAAATGGATCATAGACCTGAAGGCAAATATCTAAAGTAATAATCTCTAAAAAATATTTAAGAATATCTTTATGACCTTGAGTTATGTGAATATTTCTTGGCCAGGAAACCAAAAATAACACAGAAAATTAAAATTTTAAATGAATTTTAAAATTTAAAATGAATGAGTTTTTCAAAGTATCCATCAAAATAAACCATTATAAAAATAAAAAACAAGTCACAGGCTAGAGAAAATACTCATGGCACATACACCCAACAGAGTATTTACATCCAGAATACTAAAATGCATTTTATAAATCATTAATAAATACTTTGACCACCTGATGAGAAGAACTGACTCATTGGAAAAGACCCTGATGCTGAGAAAGATTGAGGGCAGGAGGAGGAGAGGGTGACAGAGGATGAGGTGGTTGGATGGCATCACCGACTCACTGGACATGAATCTAGGCAAACTACAAAAAGATAATGAAGGACAGGGAAGCCTGGCATGCTGCAGTTCATGTGGTCTCAAAAAGTCATACATGACTAGGTGAATGAACAACAATAAAAGTTTGATTACTCTAGCCAATATAAACAAGCAAGATTATTGAGCAGTCACATATCAAAAGATATGGCAAGCCAAAAGTCCACTGAACCATTGTCCACTTGAGTTAAATAAAAACCATTTCATGCTCATTTGAAGAACTAAAGACTAATAATATGAAATGTGATGATATGGAGGAACTGGAACTTTAATGTTACTGGTAAGGGTACAAAGCAGCACACCCCTTTTGAAAACAATTTGGCTGTTTCTTACAAAGTTAAATGCACTCCATCAACCCATTGCCCAGAAATTCTACCCTTAGGTATTTACTAGAGAAATGAAGCATATATCCACAAAAAGCAGTGTACCAAAATGTTTATAGCAAATTATTTGTAGTAGCCACAAACTACAAAACCCCAAATATCCTTAAGAGGAAAAAATATAAACTCTGATATATTCATATGATGGAATCCTGCTCAGCATTATAATAGAATAAAACACTATGTGGGGTTTCCTGGTGGCTCAGTCAGTAAAGAACCCTTCTGCAATGCAGGAAACCTGAGTTCCATCCCTGGGTTGGGAAGATCCCCTGGAGGAGGGCATGGCAACCCACTCCAGTATTCTTGCCTGGAGACTCCCCATGGGCAGAGGAACCTGGGGAGCTGCACCACTGAGCGCCTAAGCACAGCACATGCGAGATGCTGTATGATGGGTGACAGTGAAGGAGTAATCAACAACAACAAAAAATATCTGGTTGAATGAAAGAATCCAGACACTAAGAGTGTAATTTGTAATTATACAAACATTTCAAATACAGAAAGAAATAGTCTCTACTGACTGAAATCAGAACAGTAGCTCCCTGTGAGTCTTGAGAATGATCATAGGGCAGCGTGAAGGAACTTTCTGGTATGACAGAAAAGCTCTCTGCATTGGGTACGCGACTGTATATATCAGCTAAAAACCATTGGATTATACATTTAACATGTGGAGATTTCATGGTATATAAACTTTGCTTAAAGTTAAAACAAGTCTTACCAAAAGTGCTTATAAACAAGAAAAACATTAACAGGAAGAGGAGGCACCTGCTTCATTAGCAGTGACTTCTTTGTGACTTCCTGAATGCTATGCCCTTAAGTAGTTCCTTACTGTCCTTTCTTCTCTAACTGACCCTTCACAAACTCTACCCTTCTCTCCTTTGTTTACACCTTCCTTACTTGGCAGTCTCTGTTCTTTTTGATAACTCTCTTCAATTCTCCTCTTTTTCAGTCTTAAGACCTATTCTGATACCTCTTATTCTTATCAAGGTGTAAGTGAGAAATATTATATTAAACTGTTCACTTTCTGCCAAATATTTATTTTTGATAAGCAAAATGCGAGAACTCAGAATCAAAGAAGTAGGTTGAAAAATTTGTACTGTCAAGACAATAAACTTAAAATTCATCTTTTATATGTTTAATCAGCTGCTCAACTAATACCAAATTGTCAGAGTTTGATGAACCTGTAGATAAACTAAAGACCTTTAATCTTGGAAGAAGTGGACAGATATTAACCAAATATGTACTTAATGAATGTAGATAAACAAAATGACAAATGTTTCTGAAGAAAAAGAAAATTTTCTAGGACTCTTTCCTCTTTCACTTATCTTCCATATGTTTTACCTTCTATTCGACAGTTGAATATTTGAAAAATCATTCTAGTGAGTCTCTTCAATTCTGTGAACCTTCCTATACACCTTGCTCAAGTCCTATTGTTGTTTCTCACTTTTCCCAAGGTATCCCCATAGTCATCTCTGTAATTTCATTTGGGTCTCCCTCCTTTCTTGCCAATTTTTGTTCTCCTTTTACTTTTCATGCTCTCATGGATTTTCTTCCAACTTCCAGCTACACTAAGTGTGGGTGTTTTGGAAATAGATTATACTCTTTCCTCTCTCTGTACCTTAGCATGTCACCCCACTCCAGTACTCCTGCCTGGAAAATCCCATGGACGGAGGAGCTTGGTGGGCTGCAGTCCAAGGGGTCGCTGAGGGTCAGACACGACTGAGCGACTTCACTTTCTCTTTTTACTTTCATCATTGGAGAAGGAAATGGCAACCCACTCCAGTGTTCTTGCCTGGAGAATCCCAGGGACGGGGGAGCCTGGTGGGCTGCCGTCTATGGGGTCACACAGAGTCGGACACGACTGAAGTGACGCAGCAGCAGCAGCAGCAGTACCTTAGCATAGACTATTTCCTTTTCCTGAAAAGTCTGCACCTAGGCACAGACTTCATGAAGATCCCAGTAGTTAGCTAACATTTTATAAGAAGGCTTAATATGCTCTCTCTTGTGCATGTTTCCCTTTGATGATGGTTGTTTATTATTATACATACCATTTTGTCCTCTTCCCTGTTAGATTGTAAACTCCTTGAGAAAGGGAGTATGATAATCAGTGTATTCTAGTTTCTGGCCCAGTGTCTGATCCATTGTAAGCATTCAATAAATATTTGTTGACAATGTTTTATGAGAAATATTTTTAAAGACTTAACTAAACTTTTCTGTTAGTTTGAAATGTGTGTGTGTGTGTATTTGTTTCTTTTTTTTTTTTTGGTTTTAGTTTTGGTCATATTTCTTTACTTACATACATATACACAAATGGAAAACCATTAATAAATGTTACTGGAGGAAGGTGCCATATATGGGTATATTCTCTGGAGTTTAACATTCTTGCCGTTTTTTTTTTCCATGAGATAGCTTCTGAAACAACAGTCCTTACTGTAAGAAATTAATGAACCAAAGCTGGATTTATTTTAGGAACCCTGTTTGTAAAAGGAAAGTAAAAAGACTAGTTAATATTCTTTTAAGAAGATGATTTTCCTTTACCCTGTTTACTTATGTGCAAATCACTGACCCAGTTTTAACATGATGAGGATAATAGGTAGGTTTGGGTTGGTATCAAAATTAAAGTCTAAAGTCTGCATCTAAATTATGAGTTGTTTGCTTGTGAGAAATTTCCTAACTGGGACGGCTTCCAAAAGCACTTTACTATAGCTTCATGGAATTTTCTCAACTGTTTTATTTGTTCCTTCTCCACACCTCTTCCCTCATGCATAGAGGCAATCTGTCTGTTTTCTGCCTTATCAAGCATGCATCTACATATGCGAGGAAAACTCCACTTCCTCAGCTAAAAACCTGTATCTGATTGTGGTAATAAAGCTCTACTTCCTCAGTTCAAAACATGCCATCAGACAAGACCAATTACTTCAAATGACTCATAGTAACAGGCAAAGCAAGAGTCGTCTTTTCAAAGCCTTTGAACTTCTCCTGCTTCAAAGGTGTACTAAAATGTGGTTATGAGGCGATTGTCTAAAATTGCCAAATTACCAGTTTCCAAGCTCTGATCTTCATTATTTTGCATAACTAGACAAAGGAAATCAGTGAGATTACCTACCAGAAGGAAAAGAGACCAAAAAAAAAAAAAAAAAAAGGAGACAAAAACGTAACTATGACATTGGCGAGGCTAGAGGCAGTGATGCCTCTCAGGCAAAGGGCAGGAAAGGGCTTTAATTAACTGTTGATAGAAACAGGTTACTAAGTTAAGCAAGTAATATTTTTCATTATCATTCTTCTTCAGAAAAACATATAAAAATATTACTCTGAGAATAATTAGCGAATATCTTTCTTAAAGAATCCATTGTCCAGAAGTTTTGCCTGATACTTTGAATTCTGGTGAAATATTTCCTGATATTCACATTTATATGTCTGAAATGTCAATAGTGGTAAAAGTAGTCAAAACTCATAATTTACTGCTAGCCATCTAGGGATTTGTGTGAACTGAATTTCTGTCCATACGGGCTCCTGTTTTTTCCTCCAGGTGGGAATTTAGTCTGTTTTTCTCAAGGGAAATATTTTCTATGGGTTTACAGCCTTCACTACCATTCCTTTCAGTAGCATAAATGACTTTATTTTACTTCTTGTAAACATCTTTTAAAATGTCTACCTTCTTTATAAAACTTCTTCCTAAGCACAGTAGGGGCAGCTGAGCCTAATAGCTATGGGCAAGTTCTGTAGAGCAGAATGCCTCTGTTCAAATCTTGGTTCCATCTGTACATTCAGCTAGATGACTTTAGATGAGTTACTGCTTCCTGACTTAGTTTCTGCATCTGCAAAATGGGGATAATGCAATGGTCCCTTCCCTAAGGGTTGTAATAAGCATGAAACATTTAAGAATATTTAAGAAATATTTAAGAAGCACTTCAAACAGTACTTGGCACTTGGTAAGCCTTATATGTGTTTTGTAAAATATAAAGTATATATGTTTAACTTATTTTTTAAAACTTGTATAAATTGAGAGCATAATGAATGTGCTTTTTAAAAGTGAGATACTCTGATGAGAAAAAAATGCTGAGGACCACTATCTGATTAAGGAGAACTAGTTGGTAGTTGGAACTAGTTAGCTTCTCCTGTAATCTGTACCACACCTAGCCACAAATGGTTTCCCCCAGCAGAAAGTCCAAATACACTACCAAATCCAGTGAACTAAGCCTTGTCTTCAAATATTTTTGCTTATTTTCTTAGTGTGTCATCCCCATTAAAATAAGGAGGAAAAAATTTCCAACCCTTGAAACTATGCTTTTTCTTAGCAATAAATGAGCAATTTTGATGAGGTGATATTATTCACACTTTATAAATGCCTAGCCGTCAGACATGGTACAGCCACCAACTCTTAGACATTTGAACATTTAGATCACGAGAGACACTTTAGATTATTTAGTTCAAGCCTCTCACTTTACAGTAGAAGGAGGAAACTATAGTGAAACAGACAGATAGGCTTTCTAAGATCATAGTCAATTAGGATAGGATTTGAATCATACTGTTGAAGAGCTTACCTTTGGAAGTCAGGCAATGCTGAGTTCAATTTCCAACTCTCCTACTTGTGTACCACTGAATGCATCTTAATCTTAGCTTCTTCAACCCTGCAAATATAGTGAGAAGTTATTTATAGATGAGCTAATAATTGTAAAGCAATTAGCACATTGGCTGACAGCAAACTCTCAATAAATCATACCTATTTTTATTGTTACTCTTATCATTTCCTTGTCTCCTGTGTGTCTTCCATCATAAAGCCAAATACCATATGTTAAAATAAATACTGGTCTCCTCATGTGATTGTTGTCAAATCATACTCTCTCATTGGCTCCCCTTCACAGTTTATTCAGCACAAGATGGTTTGTACATGCCTATAGTTGGCACCTTAGTTTGTGGGGCAAATGGTGACTGAGTCAAACTTTATATATATATATAGCACAGATCCTGTAAACAAACTGATAGAGTCAAGTTTTGTCTCATCCACTTTGTGTCATCAAGCTCTTGCACAGGAAATGGAGTGTATTTAATATTAGTGACTCTGTATGTGTCATTTAATCATCTCTATTGATTGGATTTCATGAATGTGTGGCTTGAACAGAGCTTTGATTAGACTGTAAGGATTCTTGGCCATTTTCTTTTACTTGACACCGTATCAATGTACCTTCTGGTGTGATATCACTTTCACAATCAATATCTGAAAAAAAAACCCTTGTACATAGACCTCCAGGAAGAGATGGTACTGCCTCTAAATATCCTTAAACACAGATTAAACCCTCTCCAATTGAAAAGGTTTACTGCATGTTTTAGAGCAGGATAGAGGAGAAAATAAGAACTGAAAGGGGTCTCCATAGACTTCTTGTGTAATTTAAGCATCATTTTTTATTTAAAACTGTCAAATTCTCCCTTTTAATCTTGGCTAACATTTGAGAATGGATCATTTCTATCAGTGAAATTTTACAGTTTCAATCTAGTGCTTTTTTTTCCTAGATGTAATAATAGTCTATAAATATATTATTTGGGCAAATTGATATCTTAGATAGACTATTCTTGCCCAAATTCATTTTGCATGGATTTTACTGCTGTGAAATGTCCACTGGGTCTCCTGGACTAATCTTCCACTGAAGCAAAGTTTATTTTTCTATTTGCCAAAGTTGTTCCATCACGAAATCACAGAGCTCAGGCTCCAGATTTAAATAACACAAACTAAGCAGCATTAAGCAGCAAATGTGTCTCTTTATACTAGGTTCATGGAGTTTGCGGTGGTGTCATAATGCTGACTGGCAAAGGGGCTAGGATAAAATGCTTATTTATCTCTCTCTAAAACATAGAATTTTCTTAGAGGTCAGCTCCTGTGATCTTCGTGGTCAGTGTTGAGTTGAGACTCCTGGGAGTAGAGGAGGTGATCTGAATAATTTCAGACTATTTTAAGTAACAAAGCCCAGAGGCTTGGAAGTAACATATTCTATCATGAAAATGTAAATTTCCACTAAAGCGAGTTACCTGGCATCAATTCACCCAGCATTATACCCTGAGATGGAAGTTTTCTGCCACAGAGTGATAGGGACAGATGGATAAAGAGGATGAACTCCTGTACTACCACTTTTTTTTTTTTTAACAATATCTCTCTGTCTGTAACTTTATTGTCACCTCCTGCAGGTTCCTGTCTTGTGTTCTTCCTTTTGTCATATGCTTCTTTAAAGCAGCGCTTGGCAAACTAAAGACCCTGAGCCAAGTCTGGCAGCTTGTTGTGTAAATAAAGTTTTATTGAAACTCAATCACACTCACTTGTTTAAGTCTTGTCTATGGCTGCTCTCCCATTGCACTGGCAGAGATAAATAGTCTCAGCAGAGACCATCTGGACAGCAGAGTCTAAAACATTTGGTATCTGGTCCTTTACAGAAAAAGTCTGTAAACCCCTGCATTAGAGCAACAAGTTTTCATTGTGAAAGGACAAGTATTATGTGAAACAAGTTGGAGGGAAATGCAATTCTTTCCCAAAATAACATCCTGTTCTCTGATAAAAATTGTGTTTTCTGTTTTTGTTAATTTTAATGGGGTGGCGGCTGCATGGCACTGGAGCAACTGTGAGGAGATATCCCAAGTCCAAGGGCAGAGAAGCCCAGCTAGATGGTAAGGGCTGGCATGGCAGCTGCACAGCGCTGGAACAGCTGTGAGGAGACACCCCACATCCAAGGACAAAGGAGAAGCTCTAGTAAGGTGGTAGGAGGGGCAAAATTGTGTTTAGAATCAAACCCCATACCCACCAGAGATGCTCAGAGAACTCAAATAAACCTTGTGAGCACCAGGACCCAGGACCCCACAGAGACTAAGACAGAACGTGTTTCAGTGTTTGCTGCAGAGGTACAGATCAGCAGTGGCCTGCTGCAGGGGCAGGGGCTCTGGGTGCAGCAGACCTGGATATGGAATAAGCCCTCTTGGAGGAGGTTGCATTAACCCCACCATAGAGCTGCCAGAATTTACACAGGACTGGGGAAACAGATTCTTGGAGGGTGCAAACAGTACCCTGTGCACATCAGAACCCAGGAGAAAGGAGAAGTGAACCCAAAAGAGACTGACCCAGACTTGCTTGTGAGTGTCCAGGAATCTCCAGCAGAGTCATGGGTTGGTGGTGGCCTGCTGCAGGGTTGGAGGCACAGAGTGTAGCAGTACATGCATGGGACCTTTTGAAGGAGGTCTCCATTATCTTCATTACCTCCACCATAGTTTAGAGAAGTTCAGTTCAGTCCCTCAGTTGTGTCCAACTCTTTGTGACCCCATGGACTGCAGCATGACAACCTCCTTATCCATCACCAACTTCTGGAGTTTATTCAAACTCATGTCCATTGAGTTGGTCATGCCACCCAACCATCTCATCTGCTGTAATCCCCTTCTCTTCCCACCTTCAATCTTTCCCAGTATCAGAGTCTTTTCCAATGAGTCAGTTCTTTCAATCAGGTGACCAAAGTATTGGAGCTTCAGCTTCAACATCAGTACTTCTGAAGAATATTCAGGACTGATTTCTACTAGGATGGACTGGTTGGATCTCCTTGCAGTCCAAGGGACTCTCAAGAGTCTTCTCCAACACCACAGTTCAAAAGCATCAATTCATCAGTGCTCAGCCTTCTTTATAGTCCAACTCTCACATCCATACATGACTATTGGAAAAACCATAGCCTTGACTAGACAGAACTTTGTTGGCAAAGTAATGTCTCTGCTTTTTAATATGCTATCTAGGTTAGTCATAATTTTTCTTCCAAGAAGCAAGTGTCTTTTAATTTCATGGCTGCAGTCACCATCTGCAGTGATTTTGGAGTCCCCAAAAATAAAGTCTGTGACTGTTTCCACTGTTTCCCCATCTATTGCCGTGAAGTAATGGGACTGGATGCCATAATCGTAGTTTTCTGAATGTTGAGTTTTAAGCCAACTTTTTCATTCTCTTCTTTCACTTTAATCAAGAGGCTCTTTAGTTCTTCACTTTCTGCCATAAGGGTGGTGTCATCTGCATATCTGAAGTTATTGATATTTCTTCTAGCAATCTTGATTTCAGCTTGTGCTTCATCGAGCCCAGTGTTTCTCATAATGTACTCTGCATATACAGGGTGACAATATACAGCCTTGACTTCTCCTTTCCCACCATAGTTTGGCTGCAGGTAAATAACAGGGAGGGAACATAGCCCCACCCATCAATAGAAAATTGGATTAAAGATTTACTGAGCATGTCCCTGCCCATCAGAAGACCCAGTTTCTCCTTCAGTCAGTCACTCCCATCAGGAAGCTTCCATAAGCCTCTTATCCTTCTCCATCAGAGGGCAGACAGACTGAAAACCACAATCACAGAAAACTAACCAATCTGATCATATGGACCACAGCTCAGGACCTATGCATTATAGGGCCACCCAAGATGGACGGGTCATGGTGGAGAGTTCTGACAAAACCTGGTCCACTGGGTAAGGGAATGGCATACCACTTTAGCATTCTTGCCTTGAACCCCATGAGTAGTATGAAAAGGCAAAAACATAGGACATTGAAAGATGAAATCCCCAGGTCAGTAGGTACTCAATATGCTACTGGAGATCAGTGAAGAAATAACTCCAAAAAGAATGAAGAGATGGAGCCAAAGCAAAAACAACACCCAGTTGTGGATGTGACTGGTGATGGCAGTGAAGTCCAATGCTGTAAAGAGAAGTATTGCATAGGAACCTGGAATGTTAGGTCCATGAATTAAAGCAAATTGGAAGTGGTCAAATGGGAGGTGGCAAGAGTGAACATCGACATTTTAGGAATCAGTGAACTAAAATGGACTGGAATGGGTGGATTTAACTCAGATCACCATTATCTCCATATTGTGGGCAAGAATCCCTTAGAAGAAATGGAGTAGCCATATAGTCAACAAAAGAATAAAAAATGCAGTACTTGGATGTAATGTCAAAAATGACAGGATGATCTCTGTTTGTTTCCAAGGCAAACCTTTCAGTATCACAGTAATCCAAGTCTATGCCCCAACCAGTAATGCTGAAAAGCTGAAGTTGAAGGGTTCTATGAATACCTATAAGATCTTCTAGAACTAACACCCCAAAAGAGATGTCCTTTTCATTATAGGGGACTGGAATGCAAAAGTATGAAGTCAAGAAATACTTGTAGTAACAGGCAAATTTGGCCTTGGAGTATAGAATGAAGCAGGACAAAGGCTAATAGAGTTCTGCCAAGAGAATGCACTGGTCATAGCAGGAACTGTCTTCCAACAACACAAGAGAAGACTCTACACATGGGTATCACCAGATGGTCAACACCAAAATCAGATTGATTATGTTCTTTGGAGCCAAAGATGGAGAAGCTCTATGTGGCTCAGATCATGAACTTCTTATTTCTGAATTCAGACTTAAATTTAAGAAAGTAGGGAAAGCCACAAGACCATTGAGATATGACCTAATTCAAATTCCTTATGATTATACAGTGGAAGTGAGAAATAGACTCAAGGTATTATATTTGATAGAGTGCCTGAAGAACTATGGATGGAGGCTCATGACATTGTACAGGAGGCATGGATCAAGACCATCTCCAAGAAAAAGAAATGCAAAAAGCCAAAATGGTTGTCTGAGGAGGACTTACAAATAGCTGAGAAAAGAAGAGACATGAAAGGCAAAGGAGAAAAGGAAAGATCTATCCATCTGAATGCAGAGTTCGGAAGAACAACAAGGAGAGAGAAGAAAGTTTTTCTAAGTGATCAATGCAAAGAAATAGAGGAAATTACCTAATGGGAAAGACTAGAGATATCCTCAAAAAAAAATTAGAGATACCAAAGGAACGTTTCATGCAAAGATGGGCACAAAAAGAACAGAAACAGTATAGACATAACAGAAGCAGATGATATTAAGAAGAGATAGTAAGAATACACAGAACTATAAAAAAAGATCTTAACCACCCAGATAACCAAGATGGTGTGATCACTCATCTAGAGCCAGACATCCTGGAATGTGAAGTCAAGTGGGCCTTAGGAAGCATCACAATGAACAAAGCTAGTGGAGGTGATGGAATTCCTGTTAAGCTATTTCCAGTCCTAAAAGATGATGCTATGAAAGTGCTGCACTCAGTATGGCAGCAAACTTGAAAAATTCATCAGTGGCCACAGGACTAGAAAAGGTCAGTTTTCATTCCAACCTCAAAGAGTAGCAATGTCAAAGAATGTTCAACCTACCCCACAATTGCTCTCATCTCTCACACAAGAAAGTAATGCTCAAAATTCTCCAAGCTAAGCTTCAATAGTACATGAACCAAGAATTTCTAGATGTTCAAGATAGATTTCGAAAAGGCAGAGGAACCAGAGATCAAATTGCCAACATCTGTGGATCTTAGAAAAAACAAGAGAATTCCAGAAAAACATCTACTTCTGCTTCATTGTCTATACTAAGGTCTTTGATTATGTGGATCACAACAAACTGGATAATTCTTAAAGAGATGGGAATACCACACCACTTCACCTGCCTCCAGAGAAATCTATATGCAGGTCAAGAAGCAACAGTTAGAATTGGAAATGGAACAACAGACTGGCTCCAAATTGGGAAAGGAGTACATCAAGGCTGTATGTTGTTACCCCGCTTATTTAACTTATATGCAAATTACATCACACAAAATGCCGGGCTCGGATGAAGCACAAGCTGTAATCAAAATCCTGTGTGAAATATCAATAACCTCAGATATGCAGATGACACCAACCTTATGGCAGAAAGCAAAGAGGAACTAAAGAGCCTCTTGCTGAAAGTGAAAGAGGAGGGTGGAAAAAAAAAAAACAACCAATACTGGCTTAAAACAAAACATTCCAAAAACGAAGTTCATGGCATCCCATCCCATTACTTCATGGCAAATACTGGGGAAACAGTGGAAACTGACAGATTTTATTTTCATGGGCTCCAAAATCACTGCAGATGGGACTATAGCCAAGAAATTAAAAGACGCTTACTCCTTGGAAGAAAAGCCATGACAAACCTAGACAGCATATTAAAAAACAGAGACATTAACTTTACTGACAAAACCCATGTAATCAAAGCTATGGTTTTTTCACTTGTCATGTATGGATGTGAGAGTTGGACCATAAAGAAGGCTGAACACCAAAGAACTGATGCTTTGGAACTGTGGTGTTGGAGAAGACTCTTGAGAGTCCTTTGAACTGAAAGGAGATCAAACGACTCAATCATAAATGAAATCAGTCCTGAATATTCATTGAAAGGACTGATACTGCAGCTGCAATATTTGGCCACCTGATGAGAAGAACTGACTCATTGGCAATGTCCCTGTGCTGGCAAAGGTTGAAGGCAGGAGGAGAAGGGGACAACAGAGGCTGAGATGTTTGGATGGCATCACCAACTAGATGGATGAGTTTGAGCAAGCCCCAGGAACTGGTGATAGACAGGGAAGCATGGCGTGCTGCAGTTGATGGGGTTGCAAAGAGTCAGACATGACTGAGCAGAGCAATTGATCTGATAGGATGGAGGTGGGACATGGTAAAGAGTTGGGCTGGAGTTGGAAGCTTGATGTAGACTGGACTGCTGGTGGTTTAATGGGTGATATAATTTCAGATGGATAACTCTAAAACTCTAGTATTGGAAGGAGAGTCAGATCTAGGTTTTGTGGTATCTGAAACATACAATTTGTGGGGGTGGGAAGGATCTTACAAATATACAAAGACACAAACATGCAATCAGGTAGGGAGTCTTGAAAAACACCTTAAAATTTCGGTTTCCTTAGCTCATAGTAAGTATGTTTCAGGTTGGACATTGAAACTGCAACCTGATTTTCTTGATGGGAGCAAATGCTCCCTATCAGCACATAAAGGTTATCTTTAGGAGCCTGTCAGTCATCTTGGAATGAGGTCAAACTGAGGTTTTGTCGTAGACTGTTTGAGACAGGCAATTTGTGTTCTCTCAGGTCTCTGAAAGCTGATCATGATGCCAGATTAAGATACACTAGAACTCTCCTGATTGAGGTACTAGGCTGTTTAGTGACCTTGAGAAAGACTGGATCCAAGCATGTAAAGCCTCCCAAGGATGGATCTAAACTGCAGCTTAGAGAGCAGCCACAAAGGAAGTGGTGACATCCCACTGCTCCTCTCTATCATTATCTTCAAACCAGGAGAAAAGTGGAGAAGACTGGCAGATTAACTGTTGCTGATTTGTGATGATCCAGGGAAGAGACTGCATTGCACTTAAGTTCTGCGGTGAGGAGAGATGCTGTCATCGCCCCCATGTCCCAGTGAGGTCTCTAGGGGAGCGGCACCCTCAAAGGTCCATGCGTGGTTCTCAGACTCTCATATACCAATCTCTATCTCACTCTTTGTGAGTCCCTGAGAGCAAGACCTTTGGCACATAGTAGGCTCTCAATAAGTTTTGAATGAAGAGGTGTCTAGAAACCAGCTGTAATATCTCTCTGCATACATCTCACATATAAGCTATCCAGGATGGGGACTTTTTCTCATTTAGTCTGTTGTTTTTCATTCGCTCAGTTGTGTCCAACTATTTGTGACCCCATGGATTGCAGCACAACAGGCTTTCCTGTCTGCCACTATCTCCCAGAGCTTGCTCAAACTCATGTCTATTGATTCAGTAATTTCATCTAGGTCCATGCGTGGTTCTCAGACTCTCATATACCAATCTCTATCTCACTCTTTGTGAGTCCCTGAGAGCAAGACCTTTGGCACATAGTAGGCTTTCAATAAGTTTTGAATGAAGAGGTGTCTAGAAACCAGCTGTAATATCTCTCTGCATACATCTCACATATAAGCTATCCAGGATGGGGACTTTTTCTCATTTAGTCTGTTGTTTTTCATTCGCTCAGTTGTGTCCAACTATTTGTGACCCCATGGATTGCAGCACAACAGGCTTTCCTGTCTGCCACTATCTCCCAGAGCTTGCTCAAACTCATGTCTATTGATTCAGTAATTTCATCCAACCATCTTGTTCTCTGTCATCCCCTTCTCCTCCTGCCTTCAGTCTTTCCCAGAATCAGGGTCTTTTCCAATGAGTCAGCTCTTTGCATCAGGTGGCCAAAGTATTGTCATTTCAGCTTCAGTATCAGTTCTTCCAATGGATATTCAGGATTGATTTCCTTTAGGATTGATTGGTTTGATCTCCTTGCAGTCCAAGAGACTCTTAAGAGTCTTCTCCAACACCACAGTTCAAAAGCAGGAATTCCTCAGTGTTCAGCTTTCTTTATAGTCCGACTCTCACATCCATACATGACTACTGGAAAAATCATAGCTTTGACTAGATGGATCTTTGTTGGCAAATTAATGTCTCTGCTTTTTAAAATGCTGTTGGGTTTGTCATTTAGTCTGTATTTTCACTTAAAGAAGGAGGGGAGTCATTATTCTTTGATACATGAAGCACCTCATTTTTATGTAGGTAAATTGCCCATTCAGAGAAAACAGTACATTGTGGTACTGACAATGCAACTCTATGGCTTATTATCTGACTCCACTGATTTATTTATTAAAAAAACCCTAAAGAATAGAAAATATGCATGCAAATATTAAATTTCTTAAATGGGATCAAATTCTTGGAGAAGATACAAAAGCTCTCCATCTGGGGTCAGGATGGGAAGGGGGGAGGCTTGAATCTTTAGCTGATTTGCTGAAGAAAACTTAGCAGAATGTAGTATGTTGTAAAGAATAATCCTGAATTGGCATGAATTAGAAAGGTAGGATTTCCCTGCTTCTTGAACATTAGTCCATATCCTTCATGTTCATTATACTGTAGACTATTAAGCTATTTTATGGGCATGAGAGAAGTTCAAGTACAGCACACGTTGCCAAAAGGATTATGAAGTTCATTTTGATTGATCAATAATTAACTGTACCTTGTGAAATTACAGGCTTGACTAATTGTGGAACGTATCGTAGTGAACAGTCCAAGCTGCCAGAAAAAACAGAGAAGACAGAAGAAAAAAACAATAGAAACCAAAACATCTGTCCCTTTTATGCTGCAAAAGCTGGTAACCAAGATCTCCCTATTTCCTTCTCTATCTCAAGTACAAACAGCGTCAAGCAGGAGCTGGATTGATACAGGACAGTACAGAAGATGTTTGCTTATAATTATTTCTAGCACTTTTTTGAAGCTCAGGGATAAAACATTTCCAATTATTCATCAAGCTCTTAGAACCTATAGGCCTCTATAATAGGGATTTAGCAGAACAACAAATAGCACACAAGGATATAGATGAAAGGAAGGAATGTGAAGGGATTATTATCATAAAAAAGCAAATGACTATTTGATGGAATTACAATACAGGGAGTCAGAGAGAGATGGGAAAATAATGCTAATTGATAAATACATAGCTGTTTAGCACTAATTTGAATTATGTCATGCTTGTGAAACAAGTAATACCTGTCATTTGCTTTTCACACCTATATATATATATATATACATATATATATGTATGTATGTATATATAACTTTTGAAAGATAACTATTCTAGACTTCTGTTGTCTCAGTGGCTGCCTTGAAAAACCTATCCACTTTCTTTCAACCAATGAGTTTTAACTATTAAGATATTGGTGGAAATTTCCTTTACTAATATCTGACAGCCTTTGTTTACCCAAAATGCACAGCAATTTGTACTGCTCATTTATGGCTTATACCTACCTACTTCAAAACAGGTTTAGAGTACTCCTTACTGTGAACAAATATTAAAATCTAAACCAAATCTAAACCAAAGTATAGGACTGACTGTCCCTGTTTCTTTCTGTAATTACTCTACATATTTTTCTTCCTTTGTTAGTGCAGAGAAAAAAATTATCTAGAGATAACAGCAATTTTAGCACAAATATGCTTTTAAAATTGCATTGGGCAGATTTATGGATGATCAGGAATCTCAAAGTAGAAGGTGAAATAATTTTCTAACCACAAATAACTGAGCCATCCCAGTAACAGCAGAGTTCAGACAGGAAATAGATTATCTTTCATAAAGATAATGAATTCTTTCTTTTTTTCTAGTTACTGCTGATCAGATAACGTGATTTCTATCTATTTTTTTAATAAATAAAATATTTTTTGCAAAAAGTACCAAAGGAATTCAAAGTAAATGAGAGGATGGGATCTCAAAAACTCTTCTATTGTCTCAAATTATAGGAACCCACCCCTTGGTTGTTCCACTCAGGAATGCTCAAATTCTCACAGGCCCATTCCATCATGAGCTATACTTGCCCCAGACTGTCCTCCAGGGAGCACAGAGGCATTAGACAGATAGGTCTTTGAGGTTCTGTGGACCTTGGATGTTATTTTTGTTTTCTAAACTTTGTTTTACCTATAAGTCAAATTTTTAGTTTCAGACAGAAAGACTAAATTTGCTGGTATAGTCAAGATGTAAGACTCATGATTGCCAGTATAATAAAAGAAGTCAGTTTTGCTACCTAATAATGTGCTTAAAAGAAAAGAGAGAGTTAAATTTGCAGTTTAGAAAGGCACACATTTGTAAATTAAGATTTACCTTTCATCAATGCACTTTTAATTGATATTGACTCTAAAAAATGTATAATTGTAGTTCTAAACACAAGAACATTTTCTGCTTAGTGAGTGGAGGAAAAGAGTAAAAGGGTGAGACACTACAGGATCCTGAAAGAACTGAGACCTTCAGAATACAAGATAGGTCAAGAAATAAATGTGAATGAAATAGAATTCCAACTTTTTTTTTTTTAAACAGAGAAAGCTTTTACAGATGAGGGCAAAAGAAAGATGAAAAGGTATCTAGTCATTTTCTATGTGTTCTCTTCTAAACCTGGGGATAGGAAGAATATTTCAGTTTTATACTGATTTTCTTATGGCTTTTGGAAACTATTTATTTGCATTACATAAAAATAAACACCATAATAAAAGTTTTTGTTTACTATGATTTAAAGTAAAGTAAATGTTTCATGACCAGGATTTAAAGTTACATTTGTGACTGCAAATAATTCTAAGAAATGAATACGTCCCTGTTTTGCTTTTATACTAAACAAATCTGCAGCATGTTACTTTAAAAATGAAATAAAGCTTGTGTTCATAGTGACAGTCAATAACACTACAGCATAATAATCAATCGCTATTTGTAGCAGTAGGACTAGCAGTGGGGGCAGATCAGGGCAAATTACTGTCACTGTGTGCTGTCGTGTATGCAGTCAGCCTGCAGAACTCAAGACAAATGAAGCTCAATTCAATGGAACGAGACAGTACTTAGTCATACCTGCACCACAGCAGAGGAATGCACGTTGGCATCAAACAGAACAGGAAAGTGGATATAAATCTAAAACATTGATGGAGAAGAAAAATAAATTTATCCAGCTAAGAGTTCTCCTCCTCGGATTCAAAATTAAATGCTCATACTTTTTTTTTTTCTCTAAGCTGTAAATTGGTGGATTACAGGTATCTAGGGATCTATGAAAAAGTTAGATGGCTTTTTAGTGAACACCAGAGAAGTCTGTGCTGTACTTGATTCTGTTTCAGAGAGGTGTGTGTGTGTGTGTGTGTGTGTGTGTGTTAGTCGCTCAGTCGTGTCTGACTCTTTGCGGATCAATGGACTGTAGCCCACCAGGTTTCTCTGTACATGGAATTCTCCAGGCAAGAATACTGGAGTAGATTGCCATTGACTTCTCTTCCCAACCCAGGGATCAAACCCTGGTCTCCTGCATCTCAGGCAGATACTTTACCATTTGAGCTACAGGGAAGTCCTTCAGAGGGATGACTGACCCTGAAATCAGATATTAGCTGTAAGTCACTAGCAATGGCCAATTTTAATGACAAATTTAAGTGTGATGCAATCCACATACAAATAAGAAACAACTGAGGAGGGGGAACCATGTTTGCAATATCATTTGGGGTTAAACTATTTTTTAATCTTCAAAGATAGAAAGGAAGTTGCTTTAGGAAATTCTTTAATCTTTTTGCCAATCAAGCAAGTAATTTCAAAGCTAGAACTACTGATTTTCTACCTTGGTCTCTTTCTTTGATAGTCATATTACTTGCCTTCTTTTTGCAGGTAGGCAATACAGAGAGTAATAGGGCAGAAGGAAACTGGTATCTTCAAATTCACAAAAGAAACAAGTTGAGCAGCTTGACAGCAACATACTAATCTCTCCATTTCTCACACTCCCCAGTAGTTAATGAAGTTTGCAGAGGGGTATATTAACTAATTCAGGAGAAAAGAAATGCTTTAAATATTACATTGAACAGAGTCAGTCACGTAATTGACTGCACCCTGTGTTAAGTGAATCTGAGGTGCCCCAGGTTCAAAAATAGTTAAGAATTTCAAGACCGCATGAGAGACCATTAAACCAAGTGCTGCTGCTGCTGCTGCTGCTGTCGCTTCAGTCGTGTTCAACTCTGTGCGACCCCAGAGACAGCAGCCCACCAGGCTCCCCCGTCCATGGGATTCTCCAGGCAAGAACACTGGAGTGGGTTGCCATTTCCTTCTCCAATGCATGAAAGGGAAAAGTGAAAGTGAAGTTGTTCAGTCGTGTCTGACTCTTAGTGACCCCACAGACTGCAGCCTACCAGGCTCCTCCATCCATGGGATTTTCCAGGCAAGAGTACTGGAGTGGGGTGCCATTACCTTCTCTGTAAACCAAGTGTGGGTCCTGGTAAACGTGGCATCTCTTTCAGTGACACAGATTGTGCATCCTTGAAGCCAGCCTTCCATGGGAGAGTTTACCTTCCTGTTCTTCGACTTCCCTACAAACACTAGCCTAGTTTGCCTTATGTTACTTAATCAACCCCCAACAAATTGATCTCTAAAACAATGGCTGTAGATTGATAGCCTATATCCTGAAGTTGGCCAGAGAGAAATTCTGGTTGACCTGATGCATGACTATTACAGGTCAAGACTGAGGGACAGCTTTGGATGAGACTTCCTCTCTCAGCCCCTACTATTCTTCTTTCTTTGACAATGAACTGTGTTCACCACTTACATACCAGCCTAGCTAGCCCCTGTTAACATTTGAGTTTGCCACCCATAAAATGGCAATGAAAATCTTTGGCTAGCTTTCCCTTCTCCTAATAGTGCAAATAATAGTAGTAAAAGTATCATACTGATCAAGCTGCACAGAGCTTAAGAAAATATTAGTTAAAGCATAAATAAGTTAACAGCATTGATGAAATGCATATTCTGTATAACTGTGCTCTCAGAAAAATCTTGCATTAACTCAGTACCCCCTTTAATGAAAACTTGTTAGAAGAAATGCCACTCTCCACCTTCACCCTATTTACTTCACTGATCTAGATGGGGGGAAAAAACAAAACAAAACAAAACCTCAAAAATTCACTTACCAATATGCTGAGCCATTTACAATTCTGAAATCACATTAAAAGCAACTAACAAACACCAAGGGGAAAGGGGCAGAAACACTTCAGTACAATTAAAAGAAATTGAAATGACCCTTGGAAGCAAACTGTGATGAGTGAAAAACAGCAACTCTTTTCCCAAGTAAAAAAAAATTATCACAATGAATGCACGATGCCTAAAATGTGTACATCATTAAGAAGGGTGACAATTCACTTGATTGTTAAACCCAGTAGTGATAAATTGTAGTTTTCTAAAAGGGACCAACACACAGAGTCGGACACGACTGACGTGACTTAGCAGCAGCAGCAAAAGGGACCAAATGACCTGAAAAATAATGCACCTAAAATTTAAGAAAGCATTTCTTTCAAATATATATGATAATGCTTTGAGTTCAATATTGTGATTTTGAACACAATAAGTGATTTTCTTATTGATAGCTCAATGTTGCTAATGGCTTACATATATAACTCTGTCTCATAACTCTACCATGGGCAGAATCCAACTGCAAGCCCAGCAGCATTTTTATTGCTTTCACCTTGCTAAATTATTTCCAATATAGAAAATCTATGCCAATTTATTTGTGATTAGCCTTAACTAATCCTAGAATATATTTTTATAAGTCACTATATTTGACTACTCCTTCAACTTCCCAATGAATGGAAGGAAGAACTTAAACTTTTGGTCTTGGCTATATTTCACTGAGGAAAGCTGTTTGCCTTATTTGGAGCATTTGGGGAAAAAAAATAATGCAGACAGCAATACTCTTGAGTCAAATTTGTGCCACAGTCAGTCACTCTTCCTGAGATGTCAGGACTATATAATTTTATAACAGAGTAGATTTTTTTTCTTAGTCTGCCTCTATTCCCCAAACTGTAATTCCATTCAAAGAAATATTTGCCATGTAAGTCAGTATGGACTAGAACTATCATTAGGAGACTGCTTTTAGAATATTATTGGTGTTTACCTGGCAGAAAATGCATAAAGCTGCTTGCTGTTCCAATTTTTGTAATTTTCCTGAAGATGTTCCTTTTTAATGATGAAAACCCTGGAAGGATGTTGGCTTTTTCTGTTTAAAATATTTGCTGCAGAGCTCAACCTTAAATTAGGTATTGTAGATATGGGATTTCTTTTTTTTTTTTTTAACAGAATAAATGTAAGCATATGTCACCAGAAATTTTTCCCAGGAGAAATCTATCTCATGAGGGTGTGATTCATTTGGCCCAGGGAGACTATAAAACTAGTACCACTAGCCCATACTTCTGGGATTTTGCTCTTCATGAAGTAGCATAAGTATTACCTACTAGCCTTTCCTCAAGTCATTTTTCTACAGAGATCTCCTTTTACAATTGGTGAATTCCATTTCATTTTTTCTATAGTAACCACACATCCCTTGAGTAAGAAATATGGCTATGGAAACACGAATAAGACTTGGACTTGACAGCAATGAGCTTAGCATTAAATGGGGACATGTTTGTACACATTCTATCCTTCTGTGTAACCATCCAAACAAAATGGGCCCTGGATGAGGTTGACTTTGAACTTTATGAGCAACTAACCTGCACACATGCCTAAGTGTCAAAGGAACGATTTGCGCTTATGCTTATAGGCTCCAGTTCTTTTCATTGTGTTTCTTCAGGATCTATGGGTCATAGGCCTGTGCACCTTAAAAGCTTTATCAATAAGTGAACCAGATAGCATCTTTGAATATTTTTTTTTGGCTTGTGTTGGAGACAAAGTTTATAGAACTGGGAATCCAAAATAAAAATGACTGTCTTTTCCCCCATGACTCCTAGACAAATTAAACTGGAATCATTCTTGAGTCCTAGATCTTCAGAAAAGAATCAAATATCACATAAGTAAGTTGATAACAAGAATTTTTTGAAATGTCTTTCCCATATCAAAGATTCAATTCAGATTGCATACACTTGCCTAAAGTTGAAATTTAGAAGAAACTTTATAAATCATAAGATAAATAACAGCCTTTACTTTTTGAATTTTGTTTAATATTTAATATTTAGTTTAATATTAATATTTAATATTTAGTTCAATTCTTTGAAAACCAACTGCTTATTTACAAACATGTGTGAAAGGATAGTATACATACAACAGTGAATGGCAAATGTCCTACCTTCAGTTTGCTTAAAATGATTAATAAACTACTTGTGTAATATTTCTCAGTACACTAAAGTACTAATTACATAGTTCTGTACCTGAAGTCTTCTGAATGTATACTAGTAAAGAGCATTAAAAATGACACATGTAGGGGAAAAAGACATTCAGGGGTATTAAATAATGAGTACAAATACCAATTTCATGACTATCTCATATATGTAGTTTCATCTTTGTGTTTGTATTTAAAAAGCACAAAATGCAAACTCAGTGTTATAACAACTTTGTCAATTAACAAATTTTACAATCTGTAATTTCATCACAAAATTTCCAAGTACTATAAACACTAGTTATTTTTGACGCCCTTTCTATGTTTTCTGCAAACTCCCATGTGAAATAAATAGCAATGTATTCAACTCTATCATTCATTGGTAGACATGTTTATTATAAAAGAGAGAAAAAAGGAATCCTAGAAAAGCTCATTTATTTTATTCAGCATGTATATGATAAAGAGCATATCAAGATTTCTATTAAAATAGAAACTCACATTGAATATTTGCTTGCAGTACTGGACTTCCCTTGTGGCTCAGCTGGTAAGGAATCTGCATGCAATGAGAGAAACTTGGGTTCGATCCCTGGGTTGGGAAGATCCCCTGGAGAAAGGAAAGGCTACTCACTCCAGTATTCTGGCCTGGAGAATTCCATGGACTGTATAGTCCATGGGGTTGCAAAGAGTAGGACACGACTGAGTGACATTCACTTTCACTTTGTAGTACTGTGAATCCTAGAAAAGCTCATTTATTTTATTCAGCATGTATATGATAAAGAGCATATCAAGATTTCTATTAAAATAGAAACTCACATTGAATATTTGCTTGCAGTACTGGACTTCCCTTGTGGCTCAGCTGGTAAGGAATCTGCATGCAATGAGAGAAACTTGGGTTCGATCCCTGGGTTGGGAAGATCCCCTGGAGAAAGGAAAGGCTACTCACTCCAGTATTCTGGCCTGGAGAATTCCATGGACTGTATAGTCCATGGGGTTGCAAAGAGTAGGACACGACTGAGTGACATTCACTTTCACTTTGTAGTACTGACAGTATGCTTATAACTGTTGGTTCCAAAGACATTGTGAAGAATTTTAATGATTTGATTTGTAAGGAGTACATCAGCATTAACCAGAGGTGGTGAAACATCTCTGGCTTTAGCTTTTAGACCCTCTCACACCTTTTTTGTTTTGCAGTTTCCTTTCCTTACATTGAATTTTGTATAAGGATAGGTGTAGTCATATGGGGAAATGTGAGATTGATTGGATAGCAGCAACATAATATAGAGCAAATGGACCTAAGAATTAAGATTTCACTTAATGAAATAATTTTGACATAGTTTGTACTAAGAAAATGAAAACCTAAAGGAAACCATTTTATCAATATTACTATTTAAAAATTCTAATTATTTAGAATTGTAAGAAGAAAAAGACTCTAAAAAATTGTGTTGTGCTCTCCTGTCTTGAAAGACAGTGGTAAAAATAAAGCTGAAAACTCAAACACTAAGGAGGGTAAAGCAAAGAAAGGATAATGCCAGTGTCAAGGTTAAGAAGGATAACCATGGGACTGAAATGCCCAAGAGAGGGAAACCCACTGCAGCTGAAGTCCTACTCAGGGGATTCCCTGGTGGCTCAGATAGTAAAGAAGCTACCTGCAATACAGGAGACCTGGGTTCAATCCTTGGGAAGAAATGATCCCCTGGAGAAGGGAATGGCCACCCAATCCAGTATTCTTGTTAGAGAATTTCATGGACGGAGGAGCCTGGAAATCAGTCCTGAATATTTATTGGAAGGACTAATGCTGAAGCTGAAACTTCAATACTTTGGCCACCTGATGCGAAGAACTGACTCATTAGAAAAGACCTTGATGCTGAGAAAGATTGAAGTCAGGAGGAGAAGAGGACAACAGAGAATGAAATGGTTGGATGACATCACCGACTCAATGGACATGAGTGTGAGTACACTCTGGGAGTTGGTGATGAACAGGGAGGCCTGCAGCGTGCTGCAGTCCATCAGTACAAAAAGTAGGACAGGACTGAGCGACTGAACTGAACTGATGTTGAACACAAGAAATTTGTAATTGCCATCTCCACCAAAGTTGGTGTGAAAATCCCCAAATATTGCATTGATGCCTGCTTCAAGATGAACCTGCAGAAGCCCATGGTGAGATTCTTGACACAGAAACAAATACCAGATTAGAGGGCAGTACAGTATCCATCAGAAAGCTCTGGGCTCTCCAAGTATGCCAATAATCATAGTGATTCTCAGGTCGGTGATTATCTGCTATCAGTGTTCTCACAAATGGAGATTATCCTCACAAATTGCTGCTCTGAATTTCCAGCAAGGAATGCTAATTAAAATAACTGAAACGTTAAAAACATAGTATTGCTTGAAAAGTCATTCATACCCGCATTTGTTTTCAGCTCAGTTCTTTTTTTTCTTGAGAAATTGGTACATGGAGAGAGATAATATTTTTTGACCAAAGATAAAATTTTCATGATAGTCAATTCTTCAAAATATTTTATTTTAAAATTAGACATTTCATCATTGACAAATTGATTCCATGTGCAAATTGCAATTACTAAAAAGTGAAGTAATTATTCAATACAAATAATAACTTACTATCATTTTTCCCAGGAATAAAAATGAGGTTTTTTTAAAGTACAATACCATCTCATTAAAGTCATAATGCTATTGAGATACATGAATTTTTCAGTGAGCCTGGATTTATTTTTTATTTATCATGTATCAGATAATCTGAATGCAATGGTTCACAATTTCAAAAGACATTGATTCTATTTGTAGAAATAAAAGTAGACAATAGTAGATAAAATATATATGCGCCATATATAAGAAGATTTAGGTTATTTAATAAATAGTAACACATATTAAGTTTCTCCCTTATTTGGGGAAACATTTAGATTCCGTAGAACAAATTACAATGCTTGACAAAGGGAGTAATGCCCAGCTAATGGAGGACTCTGAGAGAGAAGGACCTGCCTGGTGTTTTGGAAAGTATTGGAGCTAGCATAGGTTTAGTTATTAGTGTTGCAGTTTTGAAAATCAACAACCCAGTATGAAACTTACAGGAAAATTGATAACCAACTATCCTCAAAAACATCCATTGAGATATTTTGCAGCACTTAGGATTCATCCAAGTATAGCATTTGTATTATGGGAAAATAGCCTTCCATAATAACCCTTCCTTTAAAATGGTGGCAATTGCCAAGGGCCTAATATAATTTGGCAAAAAGTGCCTGTGTTCTTCAATCAAGAGCTGATTTAATCTTATTATAAAAACTGTAATGGTTTTATTGAACTCCTATCTAGTCTCTATTGGTCTAGTCATGTAGATAGAAATTCACTTCCCCTTTTGGTTTTTTCACTTAAGATGTTTTGGAAAAAGAAATGAAAATTACCAAGATAATGTAGTTGATTGTAAGAACAAGAAAGCTTTGAAGCTGAAGTAGTTTAGTTGGGGAGTGTCAGCGAGGCTTCCATGGAGTGCTTAGGTGTTTCCTGCCAGTTGGAATGGGGCACTCTTCTTGCAAAGATAGGAAAACAATATTTGTTTTACATTATCTTTAACATGTCCAGCAAGCAATCCTTTGTACTCTATTGCGTAATTCATCCAGCACCACTGTCTCACATAACAGTTGTTGGACACACCTATTGAGAGATTGACAAGTAAATCAATCAATTTAAAAAGTAGAAATAAGTAACTTTGATGAACATTTACATTCTCAAATGAAAGAGAAAGCACTAAAGGTTATGCATGATGCACGCATCACTGAAAAATTTTAGAGATATAGAGAAAAGTGAATTAACAGACATTGAATCCTAAGGGAGGGTGAGTTTTTGATTCTCCATGAAAGTATTCCTTAGTTATCTCTTTGTGCAATAAGAGGGACATGAAGAATGATTAATTAATAGGAAACATTATGGTGAGCTTAGATGACTTTGCACACAACATTTCAATCTCCAGTGTTGCCTCAATAACCTCCCAACTTCAGTCACAAAACTGGCTTGGTGGAACAAATCTAGCTTTTGAGTAGAAAAAAAATACAATGTCTTAGCATTAAATAAATACTATTTTTGTTTAAAACATGCAGTCCTTGTAGCTAGGCTCAAGATTTCCTGAAATTAAGTCCATGTCTGACATTCCATTTTTTTAGGAACACATCTCAAAAGAGTACTGGGTGCCATTGTCCGTCTGTCACTGATCTTTCTCTCCCTGGCACAATTTTTCTTAGTGTTTCAAGACTTCTTTTTGAATCTTAGTGCTTGTGATTGGATTCCTGCTACTTATTCTTGGACCTAATGATCCTGACAAGGTCCTTGCTTGGAATTTTGTCTATTTTATGAGAAATTCATTACTGTTTATCACTGAATAACCCAGACACAATTAACCACCTAAAGTTTATCTATTGAATACGCAATATATCTTAGTAACTGTGTTAAATGTAGAGATACAGTAGTAAATAGAACAACATTTTATCTATCTCCCTGAGGTTTACAAGCTGGTGAAAAAGCTGGCACTACACATGTATTCAGAATGGTGATGCATGTTGCAAAGGGCCATGACAAAAACCTATGGAGGTATGCATCTAGGTATCTAACTTGGTCTGGATGACCCAGGAATGGCTTCTCACGAAAGGATGTTTGAACAGTGACCAGAAAAGAATTAGCAAAGTGAACATGAGCAGGAGAATATTTATGCACAAGGAAAGATGCATATAAAGACCTAGCAGCATAAACAGATGGCAGTTGAAAAGAACTTACCGATAGTGATGTTAAGCAGACAGGAAAATTGACAGAAATAATTATTCTCAGTCATATCTTCATTTGGAATAAAATATTCACATTTAGGGTTAATATTTGTTTCTAAATTTATTCTTAATGTATCACTTTTAAAAATTTAAGAATATTATTAAGATGTTGGGCTCAATTGCATAATATTGTTTGGACATTTTTTATTGTGATATTTAGGCTAATATATATATTATACACATTATGGGGGGAAACAATTTGACTCAATTTTTATTAGTCTTGACACTCTGGTTCGATTTCTGGGTTGGGAGGACCACTAGAGAAGGGATGGGCTATCCACTCCCACTTTTCTTGGGCTACCCTTTTGGCTCAGCTGGTAAAGAATCTGCCTGCAATGCGGGACACCTGGGTTGGATCCCTGGGTTGGGAAGATCCCCTGGAGAAGGGAAAGGTATTCTGGTCTGGAGAATTCCATGGACTACAGTCCATGGGGTCGCAAAGAGTTGGGCATGACTGAGCGACTTTCACTCACTTGTTCAGAATCAAGCTTAAAGAAGTGCATACCGTCACTCCATGCTTATGCATTTAAGTTCACCAAATCATCAGAAAAATTGGTGTGAGAGACAATTGTGGAATTGCTGTTTCAAGTCTTCTCCATAATGACTCAGGATGGGACAGAGAATGCTGTCTGATGCAAATAAGAGCTGCAGAGCAATGTTGTAATTCAAATTGCTAACGTGGACAGAAAGAGTTGGTATAGACTGGAAGAGGAGTCAGCTTAAGGAGGGGGAGTTAAGTTTGTCTCTGCCCAAAGTCCTGCTCTCATCTTGAAGATTTCAAGGCAATTTAATAGTGTGATCTTTTTACTGAGGCATGGACTTCTCCCATTTTTGAATAGACCCAACTTAAGTCTTTTGTTAATCAAAAGACTGAAGAGTAAGTTCAGGTATCAAATTTAGGAATATTTGAGAATGCACCAGAGTTTTTTCACAAACCTGAATTGATCTGGGCCTGCTTGGTTTCACCTTAGGCTATTTTTATAAAAAGGTTTCATATCTGAGAGATACAGAGATACAACTTCAAACCTTGAAGGGGTAGCAAGGATAGGTATCAGGCAGCTTCTAAAATGCCGTCCCCACCCCCTACTGATCCCAGTGTCCTTTTGTGAATGCACTTTGGTAATGAACTCCCTCTGAGTGTGGGTGTGTATGGCTATACCTAGCAAATCATTTCTAACAAAAGAATATTGTAAGAATATTGAGATGTTCTTATAAGACTAAACATGCAAGTATCCTGAAATTGTAGCATTAGGCATTTATCCAAGTAAAATGAGAATATGATCATGCAAAAATCTGTACACAGATGTTTCTTACAGCTTTAGTCATAATAGTAAAAAAACTGACATTAGCCTAGATGTCTTCAACAGTTTGATGATTAAAGTGTCACATACCTACCCTGGAATAAAAGTCAGGAATAAACAGGAACAAACTATTGATACATACTACTTAACAAATCTCCAGAGAATTTTGTTGAGTGAAAAAAGTCAACCCCAAAAGGCAGCATATTGAATGATTTGATTTATATAAGAATTTTGCAATGACACAATTACAGAAATGGAGAACAGGATAATGGGTTTCAGAGGCTAAGGGCTGAATAGAATGAGAAGAAAAGAGCAAGATAAGAAATAATTGTGTAGATTAAACTGTTCAATATCTTGCTATGGTGGTGGCTACACAAACATAAACATGTGATAAAATTGTGTGGAATTAACTACATATGCCCCTTTCATGGATCACTGCCTTGTCGTAGTGAAGCTATGAGCCATGCCGTGTAGGGCCACGCAAGACAGATGGGTCATAGTAGAAGGTTCTGACAAAACATGATCCACTGGAGGAGGAAATGCAAACCACTCCAGTATATTAGCTGTGAGAACACCATGAACTGTATAAAAAGGCAAAAATATATGACATCAAAATATGAGCTTCTCAGGTGGGAAGGTATCCAGTATGCTGGTGGGGATGAGTGGAGGAAACTACTAATAGCTTCAGAAAGAATAAAGCAGCTGGGCCAAAGCGGAAATGACCCTCAGTTGTGGAAGTATGCCGGCAAATTTGGAAACTCAGCAGTGGCCACAGTACTGGAAATGATCAGTTTTCATTCTGAAGACCTCTTAGAACTAATACCAAAAAAAGATGTCCTATTCATCATAGGGGATTGGGATGCAAAAGTAGGAAGTCAAGAGATACCTAGTGTAACAGGCAAGTTTGGCCTTGGAGTTCAAAATGAGCAGGGCAACGGCTAACAGAATTCTGCCAAGAGAACGCACTGGTCACAGCAAATACCTTTTTCAACAACATGAGAGAAGACTTTACACATGGACATCACCAAATGGTCCATACTGAAATCAGACTGATTACATTATTTGTAGTTGAAGATGGAAAAGCTGCATATAGTCAGCAAAAACAAGACCCAGAGTTGACCGTGGCTCAAATCATCAACTCCTCATAGTTAAATTCAGGTTTAAACTAGAGAAAGCAGGGGAAACCACTATGTCAGTAAGGTACTACTTAAATCAAATGCCCTATGAATACAGTTTAGGTGATGAATAGATTCAAGGAATTAGATCTAGTAAAGAGAATGCCTGAAGAACTATGGATAGAGTTCAATAATATTGTACAGGAGGCAGTGAATAAAAATATCCCAAAGAAAAAGAAATGCAAGAAGGCCAAGTGGTTGTCTGAAGAGGCTTCAAAAATAACTGAGGAAAGAAGAGATGCCCAAGATGAAGCTCCACTAATTTGGCCACCTGATGAGAACAGCTGTTTGACTGGAAAAGACCCTGATGCTGGGAAAGATTGAAGGCAGAAGGAGAAGAGGACCACAAAGGATGTGATGGTTGGATAGCACCACTGATTCAATAGATATGGAAATGGACAAACTCTGGGAGATGGTAAGGGACTGGGAAGCCTGGAGTGCTACAGCCCATGGGGTCGCGAAGAGTCAGACATGACTTGGCGACTGAACAACAGCTATAAATGCACCAAAGAACAAGTGCAACTGAGACATCTGAATAAAATTTATTGATTATGTCAATGTCAATATCCAGAATGTGATATTTTACTGTAGTTTTGAAAGATGTTACCACTGGATGAATCTGGACAAAGGTCACATAAGACTCTCTTTGTATAATTTCTTAACACTGCATGTAATTCTACAATTATTTCAATGAACAAATTCCATAAAAGACTAATGGGATGTCACTTGTGAAATGAGCTTACAAGAAGACCTGATCTCTTTCTCTCTGTTTTTNCTGTAGTTTTGAAAGATGTTACCACTGGATGAATCTGGACAAAGGTCACATAAGACTCTCTTTGTATAATTTCTTAACACTGCATGTAATTCTACAATTATTTCAATGAACAAATTCCATAAAAGACTAATGGGATGTCACTTGTGAAATGAGCTTACAAGAAGACCTGATCTCTTTCTCTCTGTTTTTTGCTCTCTCTCTGTCTTTCTGTATCTTTTAACCCTTGCTCTGAGGGACACTAGCTGCTGCTGTGTTGTGAGTAGCCTTATAGAAAGTCCCATACATCAAAAATTGATGTCTCAGGCAATAGCAAGCAAGAGCCTTAGAAATGGATCTTCAGAGATCTTCTCACAGCTTCCTGAGTGGCTTGACAGCAGATGTCCCCTACTCTCATCAAGTCTTGGGGTAACTATCAGTTCAGTTCAGTCACTCAGTCATGTCCGACTCTTTGCAACCCCATGAATTGCAGCATGCCAGGCCTCTCTGTCCATCACCAACTCCTGGAGTTCACTCAGACTCATGTCCATTGAGTCAGTGATGCCATCCAGCCATCTCATCCTCGGTCGTCCCCTTCTCCTCCTGCCCCCAATCTCCCCCAGCATCAGAGTTTTTTCCAATGAGTCAACTCTTCACATGAGGTGACCAAAGTACTGGAGTTTCAACTTTAGCATCATTCCTTCCAAAGAAATCGCAGGGCTGATCTCCTACAGAATGGATTGGTTGGATCTCCTTGCAGTCCAAGGGACTCTCAAGAGTCTTCTCCAACACCACAGTTCAAAAGCATCGATTCAGCCTTCCTCACAGTCCAACTCTCTATAGCAAGTGCTTATGCCTCAGTGCAGCCTTGCAAGAGACCCTGAGCAGAGGCACCCAGATAAGCCAAGCAGGATTCATGACCACAGACATTGTGAGATGATAAACACTTGCTGTTGCATTATTTACAATAGTCAAGATATGGAAGCAACCTAAATGTCCATCAACAGATGAATGGATAAAGAATATGTCACACACACACACACACACACTGGAGTACTATTCAGTTATATAAATGAATGAAACTTTTCCATTTGCAACATGTGTGGACTTGGAGGGCATATTCTAGAGTGAAATAAGTTAGAGAGAGACAGATAAAGATAAATACTGTATGATGTCACCTATATATGGATTCTAAAACATACAACAAACTACTGAATAACAAAAAGGTAGCAGACTTACAAATATTGAGAAAAAACTTGTGGTGCCAGTGGGAAGAGGGTAAGGGAGATGGGCAGTATAAGGGTAGGAGATTAAAAGGCACAAACTATTAGGTATAAAATAAGCTATAGGAAGGATATACTGTATAACACAAGGAATATAGTATTTTATAATTATCTGTAAATGGAGTTTAACTTTTAAAAATTGTGTATCACTATATTGTATACCTGTTAACATGTTTTATAGCAGCTATACTTCAATTTGAAAAGAGCAAAGCAGGAAAAAACTCAACATCTGTTGCTCTAAGTTGCTGAATTTGGGGATAATTTTTTAGGCAGCAGTAGATAAATAAGGGAAGAATCATATATCTGACAATGATAGATCCTAAAAATTCTCCTCACTAGTTTCTCACAGTGTCTGATGGGATGGCAGTGCCCTATTCTCCATCTTCCTTTCATCTTTTTACAAAAACAAACAAACAAACAAGTTTAGCCCTATAGAATGTGTCAGTCCTCTCCAGCCTACTCCAGTCTCCTCTTAGCTTGCAAGGGTAACAGGAGTGAATCCCTTGTTCTCTGGCTTTTGTTGGGTTGAACCAATGAGAAAGCACCTCAGGAGACCAGAGGGCAGGAGAGGAGTGAAGTTATGTTTGTCTTTTCTGGCTCCCTCCCTGTAAGGTCACCCTGAATAAGCCTTATCCATTGAGGGAAGTTTCTCCCCGTCTTAAAGCAGCCTGATGTCCTGATCTCTGGACTCTTCCTTTCAGGTCCAGGGGTGAATATCACCCCTGAGGCTGTTAGCCCTGCTTCTTTGTATCTATTCTTTGTGGTTCCCCTACACTCCAACCACATCTTGGCACATAGTTCTTTGCAAATTATCCCACTCTGATGATGACATGTATTCTTTGTGAGATTACAGTGGTTTTTCCATCTTATTTCCCTTTCTCTTCCTTTTCTCTACTTTTAGCTTCTTTCCCTTTCTTTTTTTTCCTGAATTTACCTTCATGTTCTTTCTAATGTTAATCAATTTGACCTTTCCAATTTTCCACAAAGATTATTAATTGGAAGGTAGAAATTGCCAAACAGTTGCAAAGGTGTTGATTATTTTAGTTTAGGGTTACCTTTTAAAGTTGTGCAGCTTTTGTGTGGCAGAAAATCTCCAGGCAGAGGAAGCAGAGTAGGCTTGAAACCCATACTAGACTATGTATCACCCACCAGACTGTGGAGCAAGACATGCCCTGACTCAAGAAAATGGCACATCTATTTTCTTATAAAGGCACCTTTTACTGGCCAAGTTGTACTCCCAGAGAGGTCTCTCTGCTGTCCAAAGAAGACCATCTTTCTAAATGACACCAAGGACAGTCTGCTTTCTGTAGCTCTGCTTTGTCTCTGGCATATTGAAATAATAGTAATTTAAAATATCCTGAAAATGTGAAAGAAGTGTTTGTGAATCAGGGTGTGTGATTTTTAGTAATAGGAAGCTAAAAAGGACATTTATTGTCTGCTGCTGCTGCTAAGTTGCTTCAGTCGTGTCCGACTCTGTGTGACCCCATAGATGGAAGCCCACCAGGCTCCCCCGTCCCTGGGATTCTCCAGGCAAGAACACTGGAGTGGGTTGCCACTTCCTTCTCCAATGCATGAAAGTGAAAAGTGAAAGTGAAGTCGCTCAGTCGTGTCCGACTCTTCACGACCCCATGGACTGCAGCCTACCAGGCTCCTCTGTCCACAGGAGTTTCCAGGCAGGCAAGAGTACTGGAGTGGGGTGCCATTACTTAGGTACACATTTTAAAAAAGCTAAAAAGGACATTTGTACTCTGTTTAGGTAAAGATAACTACTGTGTTTCCTTTTAGTTGGCAAGTTTTCTTTCATTTGTAGTATTCCTATTTTCATCATCTTTCAGATTTCTGTAGCCTATTGAATGGTGACCAACACAATTGGCATTCAGTGAAAACATGAAATTAAGCCATAATGTAAGATATTTTTAAAGTTACTTTGGCACTTCAGTTTCACCGAAGCCCAGTGTGTTTACAGATCCTCTCAGCTGAATAATGCACCCTCACAATTTATCAGCTGAACAAAATTTAAATGCAAGTGACAAATCCACACATGAGCTAGGCATGCACATGGAATGTCATCTTTGAGAAGTGTCAGGGAGTCTGGATAAAAGCTGATCGTGAAGTATCCAGAAACATCTCTCACCCACTCACTCATTCATTCATAGCACAATCTCTTTGACTATCTTAGGGGACCCTTTGTTTTGAGGTTCTCAAGTCTGCATGTTTTACTAGCTTTTTCCTGCCCTGGGTCTGCAGTGCAGGGAATGACCGCTATTCTTTGGGAAACTTGTTTCCAAGGTGCCTCTAAATTTGCCCTGTGACATGGTTTTCTTGGTGGAGCCTAACCAAAAAGTACTGTAGAGGTTTTAGGCAGTGATTTAATTTGGTGTGACTGTGATACTTAAAATGGGTCTGTATCAGCTTCCTTTGAGTTTAAAATATGACAGAGTTTTATTTCTACTAAATATTGTCTAAACATTTAATTTCTTAAAGCTCTAAATGTTGGATGTATTGTTATTAAAACTGCACATTCATATCAGCTCTGTTATATTGATAAATATATTATAAAATAATGAGATTGGGAAAGATCATTTTAACCTATGATGTGTATTATTTGAAATATTTGATTTGTAAAGTAGGTAATGAGAATATCATTTTATATTTTAAAATAAAGCATTACTTGAATTTAAATGATACTTTTTACCAAAAATAGATAAATGTAAATTGGAAATGGGGCAATCATTAAGACAAAGATGTTTATCAAACCTAAAATAAAGCTCCTTCAAAATATGTGATTTTATTTTTCTAAAGAAACATATTGTCTCCAATAAACATCTAGCCTTTCTAGATAAAATAATTTGGTAGACAGAAAAACATTTTGTGCACATAGAGGTTTCAAGATTTTTATGAACACTTATTTATAAATATATGCAAGGATTCTTTTTTCTATACTTTCTCCTTGTTGGCCAATTGCAAACTGATCACTTACAATTGTACTTGAGTGCTTAGTGACCAGAAAATTTACAAATGCTGCTGCTGCCAGAGAAACTGAAAGTGCACAAGCAGATTGAAGGAAATACTACAGGCAAAAATTAGGCATCATTAGTTACCCCTGCTAATATTGCAGAAAATTGGAATGTTGCCTCACTGAGAATTGGAAAACATTCTGAAGTTTATTTAGAACAACTGAAAAGATTTTTATGTATCCCATAGATATCATGATTTTGTGACATTTTGTTGTTATAGTTTGTAGCTACATTTTAAAATTTATTTGCACTAAATAGAGCAGAGATACTTTTAAAAAATTCTAAATATTTTATTTGTACTTTATGAACATACATTTAAAATTTTACATATAGACAAAAGTTTTAAGACATAAATGCTGGAATTTATGACTATTTCTCTATTTCCACTAGATTTTACTAATACAATGGTCATATTGATATTCTAGGCTGTTAAAAAATTATGTCACATTTAAGATCTTTCTTCTGAAATTTTCCTTACTAAATCATCAATAAATCATTAGGCAGTTAAGGTTTTCTTAGTAGATTGACTAAATTTACTATTACATTTTAAGATTCAGGTGGAAAACATTTATTGAACAAATACTACGTTTAATAGCATAATTTTAGGTGTTCTAAAGAATTCACAAATAAAATATATTATCCAGTGAGGGAAACATACATACTGATAACCAAAATACCAGTCAGGACATTTTAAATATTCTGATGGAGGTAAACACGTGCTAGCAACATTAAGAGAATTATTACTTTGTGGTGCTTCATATAAATTCTTTGTAAGCTATTTTTTTTTTGCTACATGATGACTTCTGTCTGTCTCACACCTCCCTTATTTTCTCCATATTTGAGAATGAACAAAAGAGAGAGAGAGGAATGAGTATTGTGAGACAAAATAAAGTTCTTTAGAAGAATGTGTGTGTATGTGTGTGCATGCTCACGTGCACTGCTGTATTTTTTGGAGAGACCATAGCCAATTCCTCCTAAACACTTTTTTTTCCTCTTGTGCCCCTCATATACTTTTCTTGATATTTTCAGTGTTTATGCTTACCGATGACCTTACTGTCAATATCTCTGTCAAGTACATTTCCTCAACACCTGTTATAAAACGCTACAGGCTTCCATGCACATGTGACACCATATTGAATGATCCAGTTCATTTGACATAATGCAAATAGGTAGAGTACATGTTGCCTAACATATTTAAGCACCATTATATTTTGATCAAGGGAGACTTTGGGAAGATTTTGGATGGCGTAACAGATAAAGATTCTTTCAGCATGCTTCTTATTGAAACCAATCAACCAAAGAGATGCTATTGAGAAACATGCCCTTTTTGGTTAAAGATAATGCTGAGACATATGATAAAGATGTGTAATTAAATTAGGGTTTCACAAAACCATCACCCCTTTATCCATAAATATAAGTGGGTAGGCCTATTATTTTGTAAAATATATGGATTTTGAGTTTACTTTAAATCCTTTCTGAAGCATTTCTGATGTTTCTTTAAAGAAATAAAAATGGTCTCACAGTTGACATTCATTTGTAATTTTCATCTTTGAATCATGTCCTATACATAGAGGAACCATGAAGCATTTAGCACTACCAGTAGGGAAATGATAAAAAGTTTTACCAGCCATTGATTTCTCATGCTGTTAGTATAGAACAGAGTCAGCAAAATATAAAATAGAAAGAAAAATTTAAATGACTTCATTCATTCAATAAAAATCTTGTATGCACCTACTATGTATGCTGCCTTTGTGTTTGGCCTTGCTGATTTATAACTGAGTAGGACCCAATTCCCAGCAACAAAGAATTTATCACACACACACACACACACACACACACTCTAGCAAAGATTTTTATCCCAGTTTGAGCATAAGGTGGTAACAAGAATCAAGATTCGATTATTTGGGAATTAAAAGTTAAAAACAATACATTTTTTTCTTCCACTTTCATATTATAATTGCATATCCTTTTATTTTTTGACAGCAAGGGGAGTCTAAGAGACAGGTAAGATATTGGGTACATAGAAATAGCCACAGAATAACAGGTATATGAATGTCGATTTTGTTGTAAGCCACTAATAACTTATATGCAGAGTACATCATGAGAAACACTGGACTGGAAGAAACACAAGCTGGAATCAAGATTACCAGGAGAAATATCTATAACCTCAGATATGCAGATGACACCACCCTTATGGCAGAAAGTGAAGAGGAACTAAAGAGCCTCTTGATGAAAGTGAAAGAGGAGAGTGAAAAAGTTGGCTTAAAGCTCAACATTCAGAAAATGAAGATCATGGTATCCAGTCCCATCACTTCAGGGAAATAGAAAGGGAAACAGTAGAAACAGTGTCAGACTCTATTTTTTTGGGCTCCAAAATCACTGCAGATGGTGACTGCAGCCATGAGATTAAAAGACGCTTACTCCTTGGAAGAAAAGTTATGACCAACCTAGATAGTATATTCAAAAGCAGAGACATTACTTTGCCGACTAAGGTCTGTCTAGTCAAGGCCATGGTTTTTCCTGTGCTCATGTATGGATGTGAGAGTTGGACTGTGAAGAAGGCTGAGCGCAGAAGAATTGATGCTTTTGAACTGTGGTGTTGGAGAAGACTCTCGAGAGTCCCTTGGACTGCAAAGAGATCCAACCAGTCCATTCTGAAGGAGATCAACCCTGGGATTTCTTTGGAAGGAATGATGCTAAAGCTGAAACTCCAGTACTTTGGCCACCTCATGCAAAGAGTTGACTCATTGGAAAAGACCCTGATGCTGGGAGGGATTGGGGGCAGGAGGAGAAGGGGACTACTGAGTATGAGATGGCATCACTGACTCCATGGAGGTGAGTCTGAGTGAACTCCGGGAGTTGGTGATGGACAGGGAGACCTGGCGTGCTGCGATTCATGGGGTCGCAAAGAGTCAGACACGACTGAGCGACTGAACGGAACTGTTAGGTACAGATAGACACTGATGATTACGATTACTATCCTTAATAAAGACCGTATGACAAGCACATGCTTCACTGTACATGCTGTATGGAGAGTTTAGGGCCATGATTTTTTTATTTCTGTATAAAAGAAAAATATAAGTATTCCATTATGTATAGTAAGTGCTCCTATTGTATGATTAAATTTATTTAATTCTTCTTCCAGATATAGCCTGCATTTTACTTTGTATTGCTAAAACTTAAGCTTAAGTGTATAAGAAGTTACTTTCCATTGTTTTTCAAAAATAATATCTCAAAGCCTACTGCATATAGTTTTATAAAAGCCTTCACCTGTAAAAGTTTTTGCCTAACATACAGTTTCTGATGTAAAGATCTTATTATTTTTTTATTTGTAGAAGTCAACCCAAGTAAATGGTTAATACATATCATTTAAATATTTCTAGTAAATGTATCTTTCCATTGAATGATTATCAGAAAAAGAAAAGCCAGCATCTACTGGAAATGCACAGTTTCACTGAAACATGACATGCTCCCTAAGCATGGCTAGTCTTAGTTCTTTATTTAGTATTTGGGACTTAACAAAAATGCAGTCATGACTATGATGCACATCAAATAACAAATTGAGTAGGAAGGAACATAAGTAATGTTAGATTCATAAGCTGCACTGCTATCGTCATTTATACATAGGGCTTCGACTTGATTAGGTGGCATGGGATGATGCAAATGACATAGAAAATCTCTATTAATTGCAAAAGATTTCTCAAAGGATATAGATTTTAAATTACCCTCTAAAGGAGTTGAGTAAGAATGTTGGAGAAGAAACTCGTCCAGATATGATGGGTTGTTTCCATACAGGAGTAAAAAGAAAATTAGGTATGTTGGAGAGGAACTGCACTTTGGGGGTTTAGTGGGAGTCCCTGAAGCCAGTAAGGAAGATTACTGAGTACATGCTGTGACCAGATATGATTAGGTGAGAGTCTGGGAAGCCCAGTGGCTGCTGTGATCACAGCATTATTTAAGGGAAACAATTCGAGACAAAAGTCCAATGAGATGATAATCAGATGATTGTGGTGATGACAGTGATAATAGACACATATACAACCTATGCATATACATATTATATATATATATATTTACATATATGGATCTCAGTTTTAAAAAATATCTTATTTTTTGCTTTTAATTTTCACAAAATCCTGTATTTAAAGCAATTATTAAGATATATTAAAAGAAAAGTAAATATGAAATGACATAAAGATTCAGAAATATGTTATGGCAAAGGGAACTGAATACAGATTTTATAATATCAGGTCCAAGGCTCTTTCGAAGAGAAAATAGCAATGCTTTCTAATAAAGCAGCTGGGTAAGATGACTTTTTTAAGGTTGGCAATTCATTTATTACTAATAATGTGATTATCAGACAAAGATACCTTGCTATCTTCTTGTTAATTCAAAATTGTCTATTTAGAAATCTGACTAGAAGAAAACTAAGGGTATACTAATTATTCTCTGGAAGAAATACTTAGATCAATTATCAAATGTTTCACTTTATAAAGTTATTTTTGACTATTAATATAAGGAACACTGCAAATGTGCACATTGTATAAATTTTCACAATGCTTTCAAAGGAAAGCATCCTAAACTGTGTAACAATGACTTGATTGTACTATAAGCACTGATGGCCATGGGAAGTTTGCTTAAGTGAAGACTGGAGAATCAGAGCCAAACTCTTACATACAGAGACTATAACTGGTTAAGAGACCTTAGCTCACGAAAGGCAGGAAAATTAGATTGTTTCAGAGTTTTAAATAAATACATCACCATTTCAATTTAATTAATAATGTACGGCTTGAATAGCAACTGAATATACAGTCACATAAGATTGTCTTGCCATCTCCTGTTTGATCACTTCCAATTTGCCTTGATTTATGGACCTAACATTCCAGATTGCTATGTAATATTGCTCTTTACAGCACTGAGCTTTACTTCCATCACCAGTCATATCCAGAACTGGGTACTGTTTTTGCTTTGGCTTCATCTCTTCATTCTTTCTGGAGTTATTTCTCCACTGTTCCCCAGTAGCATATTGGGCACCTACCGTCCTGGAGAGTTCATCTTTCAGTGTCCTACCTTTTTGCTTTTCATACTGTTCATGGTGTTCTCAAGCCAAGAATACTGAAGTGGTTTGCCATTCCCTGCTTCAGTGGACCACATTTTGTCAGAACTCTCCATCATGATCCATCCATCTTAGGTGGCCCTACATGGCATGGCTCATAGTTTCACTGAGTTAGACAAGGCTGTGGTCCACGTGATCAGTTTGGATAGTTTTCTGTGATTGTGGTTTTCATTTTGTCTGCCCTCCGATGGCTAAGGATAAGAGGCTGATGGAAGCTTCCTGATGGGAGAGACTGTCTGAGGGGGAAATGGGTTTTGTTCTGATGGGCCATGCTCAATATATCTTTACCCAATTTTCTGTTGATGGGTGGGTTGTTGACATGACCTCCCTGATGTTTGACATGAGTCCAAACTATGGTGGAGGTAATGAAAATAATGGCAAAAGGTCTGATGCACTCACTGCTGCATTCAGTGCCCTCGACCCTGCAGCAGGCCACTGCTGACCCATGCCTCTAATAGAGACTGCTGGACACTCATGGACTAGTCTGGGTCAGTCTCTTGTGGGGTCACTGCTCCTTTCTCCTGGGTCTTGGTGCACATAAGTTTCTGTTTGTGCCTTCCAAGAGACTGCATTCCCAGTCCTGTATAATTTCATGGCTGTAGTCACCATCTGCAGTGGTTTTGGAGCCCCCTAAAATAAAGTATGTCACTATTTCCATTGTTTTCCCATCTATTTGCCATTAAGTAATGGGACCGGATGCCATGATCTTAGTTTTCAGAATGCTGAATTTTAAGCCAACGTTTTCACTCTCCTCTTTCACTTTTATCAAATGAAATTTTTGAACTAAAATGGACTGGAATGGGTGAATTTAACTCAGATGACCATTGTATCTACTATAGTGGGCAAGAATCCCTTAGAAGAAATGGACTAGCCATCATAGTCAACAAAAGAGTCCAAAATACAGTACTTGGATATAAGTCAAAAACAATGTGAAAAACAACAGAATAATCTCTGTTCATTTCCAAGGTAAACTGTTCAATATCAGAGTAATCAAAGTCTTTGTTCCGACCAATAATGCCAAAGAAGCTGAAGTTGAATGGTTTCATGAAAACCTACAAGACCTTCTAGAACTAACACCCCAAAAAGCTGTCCTTTTCATTATAAAGGACTGGAATGCAAAAGTAGGAGGTCAAGAAATACCTGGAGTACTGGGCAAATTTGGCCTTGAAGTACAGAATGAAGCAGGGTAAAGGCTAACAGAGTTTTGCCAAGAGAATGCATTGGACATAGCAAACACCCTCTTCCAAAAATGCAAGAGAATACTCTACACATGGACATCACCAGATGGTCAATACTCAAATCAGATTGATTATATTCTTTGCAGCCAAAGATGGAGAAGCTCTATACAGTCAGCAAAAACAAGACAGGAAGCTGACTGTGCCTCAGATCATGAACTCCTTATTGCTAAATTCAGACTTAAATTGAAGAAAGTAGGGAAAACCACTAGACCATTCACATATGACCTAAATGAAATCCCTTAGGATTATACAGTGGAAGTGACAAATAGATTCAAGGGATTAGATCTGATAGGCAGAGGTCCTGAAGAACTATGGATGGAGGTTAGAGACATTGCACAGGAAGCAGTGATCAAGATCATCCATCCCCAAATGCATTGGACATAGCAAACACCCTCTTCCAAAAATGCAAGAGAATACTCTACACATGGACATCACCAGATGGTCAATACTCAAATCAGATTGATTATATTCTTTGCAGCCAAAGATGGAGAAGCTCTATACAGTCAGCAAAAACAAGACAGGAAGCTGACTGTGCCTCAGATCATGAACTCCTTATTGCTAATTCAGACTTAAATTGAAGAAAGTAGGGAAAACCACTAGACCATTCACATATGACCTAAATGAAATCCCTTAGGATTATACAGTGGAAGTGACAAATAGATTCAAGGGATTAGATCTGATAGGCAGAGGTCCTGAAGAACTATGGATGGAGGTTAGAGACATTGCACAGGAAGCAGTGATCAAGATCATCCATCCCCAAGAAAAAGAAATGCGAAAAGACAAAATGGTTGTCTGAGGAGGTTTTACAAATAGCTGTGAAAAGAAGAGAAGCAAAAGGCAAAGGAGAAAAGGAAAGATATCCATTTGAATGCAGAGTTCCAAAGAATAGCAAGGAGAGATAAGAAAGCCTTCCTCAGTGATCAATTGCAAAGAAATAGAGTAAAACAATAGAATGGGAAACACTAGAGATCTCTTCAAGAAAATTAGAGACACCAAGGGAAATTTTCAGGCAATCAAGGGTGCAATAAAGGACAAATATGGTATAGACCTAAGAGAAGCAAAAGATATTAGGAAGAGGTGTCAAGAATACATAGAAGAACTACACAAAAAGATATTCATGACCCAGATAATCACGATGGTGTGATCACTCACCTAGAGGCAGACATCCTGGAATGTGAAGTCAAGTGGGCCTTAGGAAGCATCACTGTGAACAAAGCTAGTGGAGGTGATGGAATTCCAGTTGAGCTATTTCAAATCCTAAAAGATGATGCTGTGAAAGTTTTGTACTCTGTATGCCAGCAAATTTGGAAAGCTCAGCAGTGGCCACAGGATTGGAAAGGTCAGTTTTCATTCAAATCCCAAAGAAAGGCAATGCCAAAGAATGTTCAAACTACAGCACAACTGCACTCATCTCATATGCTAGCAAAGTAATGCTCAAAATTCTCCAAGGCGGGCTTCAACAGAACGTAAACTGTGAACTTCCAGACATTTAAGCTGGATTTAGAAATGGCAGAGGAACCAGAGATCAAATTGCCAATATCTGTTGGATCATCAAAAAGGCAAAAGCATTCCAGAAAAACATTACTTCTGCTTTATTGACTATGCCAAAGCCATTGACTGTGTGGATCACAACAAATTGGAAAATTTTTCAAGAGGTGGGAATACCAGACCACCAGATCTGCCTCCAGAAAAATCTTTATGCAGGTCAGGAAGCAACAGTTAGAACTGAACATGGAACAACAGACTGGTTCTAAGTTGGGAATGGAGTAGGTCAAGGCTGTATATTGACACCCTGCTTATTTAACTTACATGCGGAGTGTATCATGAGAAATGCTGGGTTGGATGGAGCACAAGCTGCAATCAAGATTGCCACTTGATTCAATATCAATAATATCAATAACCTCAGATATGTGGATGAAATATCAATAACCTCAGATATGTTGATGACACCACACTTATGGCAGAAAGCAAAGAACTAAAGAATCTCTTGAGGAAAGTGAATGAGGAGAATGAAAAAGTTGGCTTAAAACTCAGCATTCAGAAAATGAAGATCATGGCATCTGGTCCCCTTACTTTGTGGCAAGTAGATGGGGAAACAGTGACAGACTTTATTTTGGGGGCTCCAAAACCACTGCAGATGGTGACTGCAGCCATGAAATTAAAAGACACTTGCTCCTTGGAAGGATAGCTATGATCAACCTAGACAGCATATTAAAAAGCAGAGACATTACTTTGCCAACAAATATCTGTCTAGTCTAAGCTATGGTTTTTCCAGTAGTCATGTTTGGATGTAAGAGTTGGACTGTAAAGAAAACTAAGTGCCGAAGAATTGATGTTTTTGAACTGTGGTGTTGGATAAGACTCTTAATTAGTTCCTTCCAACTAATCAATCCTAAAGGAAATAAGTCCTGAATATTCATTGGAAGGACTGATGTTGAAGAGAAATTCCAATACTTTGGCCACCTATTGCAAAGAACTGACTAATTTGAAAAGATCCTAATGCTGAGAAAGATTTAAGGCAGGAGAAGAAGGGGACGGCAGAGGATGAGATGTTTGGATGGCATCACCAACTCAATGGACATGAGTTTGAGCAAACTCCAGGAGTGGTAGTGGACTGGGAAGCCTGTCTTGCTTCTTCCATCAGGTCGTAAAGAGTCAAACACGAATGAGTGACTGAACTGAACTGATATGGGACTGTCTGTGTGTAAATTCCTTGAATGTAATAGAGGAGATATTGTCATTGAAAATATGCTAACCTACAAGGCAATTTTTGTTGCTACCCAAGGAAATATTACTGTTATTTTTATTTCATCATCAGAAAACTTTATAACTACTCTTTTAGACCCAACCATTCAAGACAGCGATGTTCTTACTGATAGAATGCTTGCATAGAAAAGATTTGTTGTCTGTTCTGAGGGTGAGCTATTCCAGCCTTGAAATATTTGGTATAGTGAGAACAGCACATGGATTATTGGCTCATTCTAATGGTATGTGGCTCCATCTCTCATTTTCCACTGATAGTTAAACCATTAAAGAAACAATTCACAAGTACAAAATTAAAAAAAGTCGACTTGAATCCAAAGTGCATATAAACCATTTTGGTTTCCTACTACAACTTGTTCAAATGGCTAAGAATCAAGTTTAACCTGATAATTAGTAGAGGAAGTGCATATTTAGGGCTATCTTCCATTACTTAGACCTTTAGCTCACTAAATATCATCTGCATAATCTGGCAGATGCTATCTGCAATGATGCCCAAAGGAGAAAAATCCCCTTCATCAGTTACACATATACTAAAAGATATTATGGCAATGAAGGGTTTTGAGTATGAATTCACCTCAAGAAAGTCCAAAATAAGGCTGACATTTTGTGCCAAGAAATAGAAAATGAACTAATTATTTAGCATGGAATGACCAAAAGTATTGCAAAGCATTTCTTGCAAATCCAGAATTTAATAGGGTGTATTGTTCATTATAAAAGATCATTGTTCTGACTAACTTTTCCAAAGTTGTATAAGCTTGAGGATACTTTTGTTCACAATCACAGCCCTTCTGTTGTTCACCATGAGTTTAATAGAATGCTACTCTTGGAACTTATTTTTTTATCATGAACTAATCAGTTAATAATTATATTTCAGTTCATTAGATCCAAAAACCCATTTTTTGCTGATTATAGGAGCAATGTTCAAGAGGGATAGAAGATAGGGAAATAGAATCCATGTTGAACAAAAGAAAATTAAAAATAAGATGATATAGATGATAAGATTTTGTAAAATTCTGGAATATCCATCTCATTTATATTGTTTAAAGATATTTCTGTAATGACTCAGAGATGCTTGCCTGTCCTTATGCACAATCAAAGCTGTTTATTTCATATCCAAGTATGAGTTACAGATGATTTTTCAAGTTGTTTCTTTTCTGCTAGATATTTAACAAAACCTGGTCACAAATAAGCTTTGGAGGAAGAGTATTTTTCTTATTGGTGATTTAGATTGGATCTGAGGAAACAAAGGGTAATTTATAACTTTAATTTACTAAAAGCAAGTGAATTGAATATGCTAGGATTCAATAATGGTACTGTGAGGCTTAACTCCAGCTGTATCTATCTTTGTGAATGGTGATTAAAAAAAGCAAATTTGCTTACATCTTTCCTTGCTGATACTGAGGTCATTGCTTTATGGGTTTGCTTTCATTTGCTCATCCATAGTAATTTCTATTTTTGGCAACTCTTGCAAAAAAAATTAGATACCCTGGATCAAAATAGATATTCTCATAGTATAATTATAGTGCCAGGCAAAAGCTACTGTATATGAACAAATAAAGAAGAAAAGAAATATGGATGGTTTTATCATAAAATATAACCAATAACTTTATGATATTTAACGCAGAAAAAAACATTCCCCACACTGCTCTTTGTTACCACACAAAAATGCCTTAATGGTCATTCCTTGACACGAGGTCTTTATAAAAGAAATAATTTATTGCCTTACCTGCAACTGAAATAATGGCTAAATCATTTTTTTAAAAGTCTAGTAGCTCCTTCAGAGTAAATCTTCCACAACTTGCTACAGTGCTAATCATAAGCATGTTATACAGTGAGTTAGCCCGAAGCTAAGTTAAGCAGGCAGATTAGGACTGTAATATAGTATAGGACTCATAAATCAAGTGTACTTGCAGATTTCCTTCCACTTACTGCTCCTTCTTACAGTTCAGACAAGTCATAATTACACATCAGTAGGCATTGTGAACAGAGGAATGAGCTACAACATAATGCACAATAAACCCTGTCATATAAAAGCAAACTGGATAAAATAACAGAAGCAATACTCCATTTTACAACATCACACTAAAGAATTACACTGTGCCATTGTGTATTATTCTGATCAATCATGAATCCATCCGCAATTGACAGTTCAGTGAACAAAAATTTACCATTGAAGAATAGTTCCCAGTTTTATAATTTTCTTGTTTGATTATACACATTAAACACCAGACTGTGTGTGATTCTGAAAAGCCACAGGTACATAATATAACACTGCCCTGAACACACTGCAATTAAATAAATTCTGCTAATGCTCTTTTAAAGCTTTCTTTTATTAGACATGCTTAAAATAATTTATACTGGATGAACCATAAGTGGTTCTTCATTCAAGTTTTATTACTATTATAATTTTGAGCAATTATTCAGGTATTCTTGTTACCTTAGACCAAAGAGATGTTGACTCTGAAGTCATTTCTGTTATTTTCAGGCTTAGATGATATTACCACTATGCTCAAAGGACCCTCCTTTATCACTAGGTTTGAGCTGAACATTGAAAATAGGATTTAATGAAACATGAGCAAATATTGGTTGTTTCAATTCTAATAAAACATTTAAAAGAACTAATAAATGCAAGGTAATTGTTGAATGCTAATCTAAAATTGTTACTACCAGTTTTATTTTATAGTTGGAACTCAGCAGGTGTTGGAGGATATATTTTTCACATTATTCATCAAGTGCAGTTTTGAGAGGCACCAAGGTGTTTTACCTACTGCACATCATAAGAATTTAATTATGGTTAATATATTAATGATATCAGAAATATAGAGAAAATAATTTAGAACCACAGAATAAATTTATGCCACACTGGAATTTCCTTCCAGACGTTACTGGGGCCACATTTTAACCATATTCATGTATACACGAAGGAGATTCTTTGGAGAAATGTGGAGTTCATATAACTACTTTTATTTAAATTTCTGATTTTGGAATTTTTTTTTTCTCCATAAGACACTGTTTTATGATTTTAGGATTTAGAGAAAACCAAAGAAATCAATAATTGGCGGGAGATTAGAAGAACTAATGGGGTTTAGATTTAGGCTATTTTGTGTAAACACCAGTGACCTTGAAACCACAAAGCCTGAATGGAGACTTTCATTGACTTAAACTCCATTATGTTCTCATGTGGCAGAGCCATGTTCTTGATGTCTCTTCACAGAATCTAATACTGTATTGGGGGCATCATTTTCATCTTTTATCCAGAAAAAATGCTCCTTTATCCTTTCTGCTCCCAGAAGATTTTGTGCTAACATCTAGCATAGGGATTAGTTTGTTGTATAATAACTGTGTTTACTTGTTTTCTTTTGAGGTCAAAAACTCCCTCTATTTGCAGATGACATGGTACTATACATAGAAAATCTTAAAGATTCCACCAGAAAATTATTAGAGCTAATTGATGAATACAGTAAAGTCACAGGATATAAAAATAATACACAAAAATCACTTGCATTTCTATACACTGACAAAGAAAAACCAGAAAGAGACATTAAAGAGACAATCCCATTCACCACTGCAACAAAAAGAATAAAATACCTAGGAATAAACCTTCCTAAAGAAACAAAAGACGTATTAGGCAGAAAACTATGACACTGATGAAAGAAATCAAAGATGACACAAACAGATATAGAGATATATAATGTTCTTGGGTTGGAAGAATCAAAAACTGAGTCTTAATAACTTCTATACCCATGATTACGGAGATGGAAATGGCAACCCACTCCAGTATTCTTGCCTGGAGAATTCCATGGACAGAGGAGCCTGGTGGGTACCAGTCCATGGAGTTGCAAAGAGTCAGACACGACTGAGCAACCAACACATATATGCACCCATGATTAAAGGATCAAGTTGATTTGTTAGAGAATTAAAGCTCAGATTTTGTTTAGTCTTGGCTCAATAATAACCTCATTTAATCTTCAGAAGAATTGGATATGTATTTTACTCTTATCATCCCAATTTTATGTATTTGAAAATTACCCAAGGTCACACAGCCAGCAAATGAGGAGCCAGGTCTTAACCCAGTGGTCCAACTCCAGAGGTCTGCTGGCAACCATGCTTCACTCCTTTTAATTCTAGGTCTGCTTCTTTATATTTCCTAGTTTTAATAAATTTGATTCCCTCCTACACAGAGAAGTTTTTATCAAAATGTTTAAGGTCAAAGTTTAATTCTGGCCAAAGTCCCACACTGGTCAGTGTGAAATTCCGTAGGAACCTGTGCTAAGAAAGTCTGAACAGAGGGCGTTGACATGGCCAGATCCCCTGGAATACCTCTTCTTGGGTTTGCTTGTACCTTTCCTTCCTAACTCTGCAGACACTGCTTTATGGGTTTGCTTGGATTTACTAATCATCTAGTGTTTGTTTGTATTTTTCTTTGTCTTGTTTTTGTTCAAAACTTCTGAAAAAATCCTAGACAGCCTTCCAAGTAGCTTATTATTTCTCCAGTACAGAAGGCTGGGTGCTCAAAGAGTTTCCATGGTTGAAAACTACAGGATTAGGTCAGAATAATTTCTTACATTAATGGATTGCTATATTGAAAACATAGGCGTTACTTTCCCATCCAGAATAATGTTTAATTGAGATTGGATTCACTAGTCCATTTAGGTTCTGTCAGTCAATTAAATGGGAATGCTTGTGCTCAGTTTCTTCAGCCACGTCTGACTCTTTTTGACCCCATGGACTTTAGCCCACCAGTCTCCTCTATCCATGGAATTTTCCAAGGAACACTGGTGTGTCCTAGAGACACTGGAGAATACTGGAGTGGGTTGCCATTTCCTTCTCCAGGGGATCTTCCTGACCCAGGGATCAAACCCACGTCTCATGTCTCCTGCATTGTCAGACAGATTCTTTATCACTAGCGCTGCCTGGGGAACCTTAAATGGGGATAAGGGTGAGAAATTGGAAATTGGCACCAGGCCCAAATTAAAACATCATTGCTCAAGTATTTAACGGCTTATCTCTTACTTTATTATTGTTGAAACTTGACCTTAAGGGAATGAACGAATCCTATGAAAGCAGATTCAAGAGAGGCAGAAGCCTTCAGATAATTTTGAGTAGGAATTCTTAAATGTGTATAATTAAAATGTTTTATAGCCCTAATGGGGGCTTCCCTGGTGGTTCAGTTGGTAAAGAATCTGTCTGCAATTTGGGAGACCTGGGTACGATCCCTGGGTTGGGAAGATCCCCTGGAGAAAGGAATGACAACCCACGGCAGTGTTCTTGCCTGGAAATCCCATGGACAGAGGAGCCTGGCGGGCTACAGTCCATGGGGTCACAAACAGTTGGAACAACTGAGTGACTAACACTTTCACTTTCATAGTCTTAATGTTTCACATCAGCAAACAATTTTCACCTCTTTCCTATTGTGAGGCTTTGGTGTCAGTAAATACTTCCGCAAAAATGGTACCTTTGTTATATACATTTTTGATTAGTTACATTAGTAAAATTAATAAAAGGTGAGGAGAAATGGGAATAAAATGGAGGCAAAAAGATCTTATTAGGTCTTACTCTCTACAAACTGGGAAAACAACACCTAAATCGTCGAGAACCCTCCAACTCTCTTCGTATACATGCCCACATTTAATTTATTAGAATGACACCACCCTTATGGCAGAAAGTGAAGAGGAGCTAAAAAGCCTCTTGATGAAAGTGAAAGAGGAGAGTGAAAAAGTTGGCTTAAAGCTCAACATTCAGAAAACAAAGATCATGGCATCTGGTCCCATCACTTCATGGCAAGTAGATGGGGAAACAGTAGAAACAGTGTCAGACTTTTTTTGGGGGGGCTCCAAAATCACTGCAGATGGTGACTGCAGCCATGAAATTAAAAGACGCTTACTCCTTGGAAGGAAAGTTATGACCAACCTAGATAGTATATTCAAAAACAGAGACATTACTTTGCCGACTAAGGTCCGTCTAGTCAAGGCTTGGTTTTTCCTGTGGTCATGTATAGATGTGAGAGTTGGACTGTGAAGAAGGCTGAGCGCCGAAGAATTGATGCTTTTGAACTGTGGTGTTGGAGAAGACTCTCGAGAGTCCCTTGGACTGCAAGGAGATCCAACCAGTCCATTGTGAAGGAGATCAACCCTGGGATTTCTTTGGAAGAAATGATGCTAAAACTGAAGTTCCAGTACTTTGGCCACCTCATGCGAAGAGTTGACTCCTTGGAAAATACTCTGATGCTGGGAGGGATTGGGGGCAGGAGGAGAAGGGGACGACCGAGGATGAGATGGCTGGATGGCATCACGGACTCAGTGGACGTGAGTCTGAGTGAACTCCGGGAGTTGGTGATGGACAGGGAGGCCTGGCGTACTGCAATTCATGGGGTCACAAAGACTCGGACACGACTGAGCGACTGAACTGAACTGAACTGAACACTTAATACCAAGATCCACAGTTTAAGTTTCAAACTGTTGTACTCTTCTCCGTTAAAGTGTGGATCAAGTCAAAATTCATGAGTTAATTATTTAAAATTGACAATAGATCAGGCATTTCTCAACAAGAAAACAGAGTAGGTTATGAAGATCTAAAAAACCTCTAATGCAGATATTGAATAAAAAGTAATTATTATTAACTCTGCCAAACTGAGAGGTGGCGGAGGGGTAATTTTATCTTTATCTTAAAATGTTGCTAACATCAGGAAGAATTAATATAAAAAGTCTTTTATGAAACATCTGTTAACTTGATCAGCCAAATTAGGAAAAAAAATCTTTAAAATTTCTAAATAGTCATCACTTTTCAATGGGTATCAATGTGGACAGCAAAAGCACATGAAATACAAATACAGTTGAACTTGAACTGTAAGAAAAAGACATTTTGGCAATAGTAAATATCTGTTAGAATACATAGATACTGAAATAATGAGTAATTCATAGTTGATTTGCAGTTTGGAGATTATATAAGTATATTCAGCAGTATGGTTAAAAAGGCTTTTTCTTCCTCCATTTATTTCTTAGAAAGTGTTATTATCTACCCTGTTTAAATAGCAACTATGCAAATTTCTCATACTTTATAAATGTTTCACCAAAGATTCTCAACCAATCAATCCTTTTTTTTTTTTTTTCAGATTGTCAGCAGATGAGTATCTTGTGAGAATGTTCCTTTTTTTTCTAAGTTGGTTTCTGTGGAACTCTAACTCCATTTCCTGTAGAAGTCTTGGGAAGGGAGAAAAGAGTGGATCATATGAAAGAAATTGTTTTCTGCTCATGAAAGTTTAACTCCTTATTTTTCCTACCCCTCTCTTGCTCTGACTTGAATCCAGAGGAGAGAAAGATACAGGGTAATAGCTTTGATGTGAACATTTGGTTTAATAAGGGTTACTTAGTACATATTTAGATCATTAATAGGCATTTGAGTTTATATTCTAGTCAAACTGCTTCCAACTTTTATTTATATAAATGTCTCTAGGTGCATAAAACTAGAATTAAATCTTTGAAATGTGATCTCAATTTTAGAAGGAATATTTCAGAAGGCACTTACAGGTGATATTTAAAGCCATGAGCCTGAATGAGGTATTCAAGGGAGAAGAGGCCCCTAATACAATCCATTCTATGAGCAAATCCTTTGGCACCCAGCAATATGAAGGTGAAAAGAGAAAGAAAAACTAGTAGGAAACTCTGGGAAGAAGGAACAGTGAGTTGGAAGAAAACCAAAGCAGTGAGTGCTTGGAAGCCAAGTGGGGACATGCTTCCAGATCAAGCATGCTGGAAACTGAGGACTAGGAAAATGGCAGTGTGGAGATAACTGAAGACCTCGACCAAGCAGTGCTTGTGGCACATCAAATAGGCTCCAGGAGAATGGGCATAGGGCAGTCAGTAAGAGAGCTTGAACATTTGTAGGAAATTTCATATAAAGAGCACCAAAGGCTAAAATAATAACTGAAAAGGGAAGATTAGAGAGATTAAGAAGGAAAAAATAACAGCATGTTTACAAGATAACAGAAGTATATGGAGAAGGAAATACCGATGTTAGTGGAGAAAATTGACAGTGTATGTGGGAGTGTGAAAGAACTGGGTCTAGTTGGTGGAGTTTACTTCAGTTCAGAATACCAGCTATATCTATAACTATACACTATGTCTAGGTCCATCCTCATCCATATTACTCTGTCTTTCTACCTATGAATGTGTATCACATCAGTTCAGTTCAGTCACTCAGGTGTGTCCAACTCTTCGCAACCCCATGAATCACATCATTCCAGGCTTCCCTGTCCATCACCAACTACTGGAGTCCACTCAAACCCATGTCCATTGAGTCAATGATGCCATCCAACCATCTCATCGGCTGTCACCCTTTTCTCATCTTGCCTTCAATCTTTCCAGCATCAGGGTATTTTCAAATGAGTCAGCTCTTCATATCAGGTGGCTAAAGTATTGGAGTTTCAGCTTCAACATCAGTCCTTCCAATGAACATTCAGGACTGATTTCCTTTAGGATGGACTGGTTGGATCTCCTTGCAGTCCAAGGGACTCTCAAGAGTCTTCTCCAACACCACAGTTCAAAAACATCAATTCTTCAGTGCTTACCTTTCTTTATAGTCCAATTCTCACATCCATACATGACCACTGGAAAAACCATAGCCTTGACTAGATGGACCTTTGCTGGCAAAGTAATGTCTTTACTTTTTAATATACTGTCTAGGTTGGTCATAACTTTCCTTCCAAGGAGTAAGCGTAATTTAATTTCATTGCTGCAGTCACCATCTGCAGTGATTTTGGAGCCCAGAAAAATAAAGTCAGCCAATATTTCCATGGTTTCCCCATCTATTTGCTATGAAGTGATGGGACTGGGTGCCATGATCTCAGTTTTCTGAATGTTGAGCTTTAAGCCAACTTTTTCACTCTCCTCTTTCACTTTCATCAAAAGGCCCTTTAGTTCTTCTTCACTTTCTGCCATAAGGGTGGTGTCATCTGCATATCTGAGGTTATTGATATTTCTCCTGGCAATCTTGATTCTGGCTTATGCTTCTTCCAGCCCAGCATTTCTCATGATGCACTCTCATATGAGTTAAATAAGCAGGGTGACAATATACAGCCTTGACATACTCCTTTTCCTATTTGGAACCAGTCTGTTGTTCCATGTCCAGTTCTAACTGTTACTTCTTGACCTGCATACAGGTTTCACAAGAGGCAGGTCAGGTGGTCTGGTATTCCCATCTCTTTCAGACTTTTCCACAGTTTATTGTGATCCACACAGTCAAAGGCTTTGGCATAGTCAATAAAGCAGAAATACATGTTTTTTTAAACTCTCTTGCTTTTTCGATGATCCAGTGGATGTTGGCAATTTCATCTCTGGTTCCTCTGCTTTCTCTAAAACCAGCTTGAACACCTGGAAGTTCATGGTTCACATGTTGCTGAAGCCTGGCTTGGAGAATTTTGAGCATTACTTTACTAGCATGTGAGATGAGTGTAATTGTGCAGTAGTTTGAGCATTCTTTGGCATTGCCTTTCTTTGGGATTGGGATGAAAAACTGACCTTTTCCAGTCCTGTGGCCACTGCTGAATTTTCCAAATTTGCTGACATATTGAGTGCAGCACTTTCACAGTATCATCGTTCAGGATTTGAAATAGCTCAACTAGAATTCCATCACCTCCACTGGCTTTGTTTATTGTGATGCTTCCTAAGGCCCACTTGACTTCACATTCTAGGTCCATCCACATCCATATTACTCTGTCTTTCTACCTATGAATTTATATCACATTCATATATTATTAGTAGCAGACGTACATGATTTCAGTTGCTGGTAGGTGAGTAGGTGTGATATTTGGAATTTGCAAAAATTCTCTTCGCATTGCTTCAGCTTTCTCAGTGAAGTGGGAATTCTGGTAATCCACTGGATATAGGGTTTGTAAGAAGTGCTGGCTTATGGGATAGAGACAAGGATGCAATAAACTAGGAGTGTGGGATGAGAAATGCATAGCATGTTTGTCCGACAACATTAAGGATCTTGTTTAGAATTAAAGGCAAGAACAAGTTCCAGGTTGCATGTTTTCCTCCAGCCAGGGGCAGGAACAGATCAGGACAGAGTTGTATTGACCTGCTTTTTGTGATTTGTCAGAGAGTATATTAAAGTAGCAAGAGAGACAAAGGAGTTGGGATTATAAGCAAGGAAATTATTATGCTGATTGAACTTGGAATTCAAGCTATAAGGACAGGTATGACTTCTTAAAACATCTTCCTTAGTGGCATCCTTGGATGCTTTCTCCTGTCCTTTATGCTGCCACAAGTTATCTGTACTCCATAGAACAAAGCTGCTCGTTCCTCTCTTTTTCTTCAGTTCAGTTCAGTCACTCAGTCATGTCCAACTCTTTGCAACCCCATGAATTGCAGCATGCCAGGCCTCCCTGTCCATCACCAACTCCTGGAGTTCACTCAGACTCATGTCCATTGAGTCAGTGATGCCATCCAGCCATCTCATCCTCTGTCTTCCCCTTCTCCTCCTGCCCCCAATCCCTCCCAGCATCAGAGTCTTTTCCAATGAGTCAACTCTTTGCATGAAGTGGCCAAAGTACTAGCTTTAGCATCATTCCTTCCAAAGAAATCCCAGGGCTGATCTCCTTCAGAATGGCCTGCAAAAGCTACCCATCATCATTAGGAGAAAGTACAAATGTCTTAGCATGACGTTAGAGTCCAGCCTTAGCTTGTACCGCATTTCCATAGGCCCTGGTCCTTTGTCAAAATACTCAGGTAAGGCATGTTCTTTCAAATGTATTCTTTTGTCATGTTATTCTCCTTGCTAGATAGGTCTTTCTCTCAAGCTTCTAGCCCCTATTCATCTTAGAAAACCCAAAGAGAATTCACTGCTTTGTAAAACTTTTGCCATTTTTTTCAAAGTACAGATAATTCCACTTCCTTTATTTCCATTACACCTGGTTAATATGTTCTAGGATCTTGACTTTGTATTGCAACTATTGGGTAACTTTGTATTGTAATTAACTACAGACATGTCTGAATTCATAGAATTGGTAACTTTTAAAGCTATGGATTGGGTATTATTCATATTTTCTTCCTGTGACTCAACTCCTTCCTGGCTTATAATTATCATAGGAGATTTCATGAATGGGTACAGAAACATTCAAACAAACTGAAATGAGAGCACATGGTGGTGCCAAATGTCTTTACATATCTAATAGAAAATGGGGAAGTTTTAATTAAATATGGCAGATAAAGATATTAATCCTAAAAAGAAAATAAGAAATATAAAGTCAAAGTATGGCAGTTCTGTTTTGGGAAGAGTGTGCCATACTATCTAAGAGGGGACAGGAAAAGTGAAAGTGTTAGTCACTCAGTTGTGTATGACTCTTTGTGACCAATGGACTGTAGCCTGTAGCCTGCCAGGCTCCTCTCTCTGTCTCTGGAATGCTACAGGCAAGAGAAATGGAGTGGGTTGCCATTTCCTTCTCCAGGGGATCTTCCAACCCAGGTGTCAAACCCAGGTCTCCTGCATTGCAGGCAGTGTCTTTACCATCAGAGCCACCAGGGAAGACCAAGAGGGAATAGGGGAGCATTTGGTTCCACCAGATCCCTGGTGGCTCAGAGGTTAAAGCACCTGCCTGCAATGAAGGAGATCTGGGTTTGGTCCCTGGGTCGGGAAGATCCCCTGGAGAAGGAAATGGCAACCCACTCTAGTAGTCTTGCCTGGAGAATCCCATGGACGGAGGAGCCTGGTGGGCTACAGTCCACGGAGTAGCAAAGAGTTGGACACGACTGAGTGACTTCACTTTCACTTTCACTTTGATTCTAAAGGAAATTGAAACAGACCTGATAAGTCATCTCTGTGGCCTACTAACAAAAAGCAGTCCCAATATCCTTGAAGCTATTTCCATATTTTCACCATTTCTTCTAGTACAGTTCCTTAGTTTTCTTTCAGAAGTGTGGTGGTGATATTTCTTGTACTATCTACAATAATTGGAGAATATAAGGTCATGGAGATGATTATCTTTGAAAGTCCTAAATATAAGATATTATTAACTGTCTAAAATAAGACAGAAAAGTGAAATATTAGTTGCATTGTGAGAAATGAAAAGTTAGGCATGAACTGACTTTATTTCCTTTATAGATGATTCTATGTTAATTAGCAAAGTAAATATTTATGTAAAATCTTGTTACTTCAGTCCAAAAAAAATGTATACTGAGGGAAAATGAATAACTCAAGCTTAAGATATGGAATAGCTATGGAAAATCTGGTAACAGCAATCATGATTGGAATGTTCCCACAGTATCAGTCATTTTTTACGGTATACAAAACAGTGAGCTAACAACATACTGAAAGATTTTCTCAAATAAGGGAGAGTTTAGGCTTTGAAAGGAATTAGATCACTACATAGAGATAGAATAACCTAAGCAAAACTCAGAAGAGAAAGAAAGTCAGGAAGCGGAGGTACAGAGAGGGTAAAAGGATGTTTTCAAAAGCTTGAGAAGTGATAGCAAAAGAGTGGGAGACAAACGAACCAAATTTCCTAAGCAAATTCATTCAGGACTCTAGGCTTCTAAAGTCTAAAAGAAATTATAGTAATCTAAAAGGTACCCAGGCTGCCCTGTGACTTTATCATTAGACTCATGTTCGGTTTGGTAATTTCAAGGTAAACTTTTGTGTGCGAGTTGAAAAAGTTGTAACCAACTCTAGTTTTGAATTTGTAGTCTAGTTGTTTGAGGACTTCTCACTTCAGCTGATATATATCTGAGTGAAGGTCTTGATTATGTGTGTGGTGTGTTTCATTTTCAACCTAAGTCTTTTGTCTTTGATAAGGGTATATGTATGGAAATAGTAAGAGGTAAAAGCCTGGGGCAAAAAAAAAAAAAAGGATTGATGCTATATTTTCTGAACTAAGTAACATGTTTATTATGGATAAGAAGAGACAGTCATAGCAAGAAAATTCTTTAAGGGGGTTGGTTCTCATTAAAAATTGTATTTATAGGGAGTCATAAAAGAAAATATTTAAGTTTGAAATCATAGACATACAGTTTTAAAAATACATTTATTTCCTTGTATGAAATTTTCAGAGAATTTGATGTTATTTGATATAAGGGGACTAAGCCACAATTCTACTCTATAAATGAGATTGCCTTCAAACAAAATTTACTTACAAATAAGTGCCTGTGTGCCAAATATGGGCACAGCAATGGCACATTTGTTAATTACAGTATCTGAAAGAAAGGTGAACTATAAACATTTAAAAATTGAGAGATTTTAAACATTTTATAAAATCTAAATTTCTAGGAAAAAAAAATCTAAAGAGCTGATAAGTGAACACCCATTGCTACCTCAGTTTAGTTCAGTTCAGTTGCTCAGTCGTGTTCGACTCTTTGCGACTCCATGAATTGCAGCACGCCAGGCCTCCCTGTCCATCACCAACTCCCGGAGTTCACTCAGACTCATGTCCATCGAGTCAGTGATGCCATCCAGCCATCTCATCCTCTGTCATCCCCTTCTCCTCCTGCCCCCAATCCCTCCCAGCATCAAAGTCTTTTCCAATGAGTCAACACTTCACATGAGATGGCCAAAGTCCTGGAGTTTCAGCTTTAGCATCATTTCTTCCAAAGAAATCCCAAGGCTACCTAGTAGCAAGTAAATGAGTTTCATAGCATCTGTCCTTTCAATGACTTCCCAAGTGGCTCAGTGATAAAGAACCCACTTTCCAATGCAGGAGACACAGAAGACTCTGGTTTGATCTCTAGGTTGGGAAGATCCCCTGAAGTAGGAAGAGGCAACCAGTTGCAATATCCTTGTGGCTCAGACCATAAATAATCCATCTGGGTTCAATCCTTGGGTTGGGAAGATCCTCTGGAGAAGGGAACAGCTACACACTTCAGTATTTTTGCCTGAAGAATTCCATGGACAGAGAAGCCTGGTAGGCTACAGTCCAGGGGTCACAAAGGGTAGGACACAAATAAGCACGCAGCACCCATTTCTTTTCAATGAAGTATTCATTCTCTTGATCCCTGAGATCTTCCTCACCCTCTGTTGGTCTTGTAATAAACTGACTTCATTCAAATTTAAGTTTTCTGGCTAGCAACTGTTAGCATCTGAATCTGAAACTCCAAGTTTAGTGAGGTCCAAATCACTGCAGATGGTGATTCCAGCCATGAAATTAAAAGATGCTTAAGTTTGACCAACCTAGACAGCATATTCAAAAGCAGAGACATCACTTTGCCTACTAAGGTCCGTCTAGTCAAGGCTATGGTTTTTCCAGTAGTCATGTATGGATGTGAAAGTTGGACTGTGAAGAAGGCTGAGTGCCAAAGAATTGATGCTTTTGAACTGTGGTGTTGGAGAAGACTCTTGAGAGTCCCTTGGAGTGCAAGGAGATCCAACCAGTCCATTCTGAAGGAGATCAACCCTGGGATTTCTTTGGAAGGAATGATGCTAAAGCTGAAGCTCCAGTACTTTGGCCACCTCATGCCAAGAGTTGACTCATTGGAAAAGACCCTGATGCTGGGAGAGATTGGGGGCAGGAGGAGAAGGGGATGACAGGAGGATAAGATGGCTGGATGGCATTACCAACTCGATGGACATGAGTGAACTCCAGGAGATGGTGATGGACAGGGAGGCCTGGCGTGCTGTGATTCATGGGGTTGGAAAGAGTGGGACACGACTGAGCAACCGAACTGAATGAACTGACTGACCACCTTTGACAAAACTGAATCTCACGTTGTTATGTTAAAACTCCTAACATTTAATGAGGTCTCAGTGCAGTTACAGAGATAAGAACAAAATTTTTGTGTCAATTGTAATTAGTCACAAGAATGACTTATTCTTTTAATCATATTTAGAGTTATTCCTTAAGCAGAAATGAGAAGTTTCATCCAGATTATTTAATGTAAGATTATCTGCATCAACTAAAACAAAACTGAAACTGGATCAGCACTCTATAGTAAGAAAAAGGATTGTTTAGATACAAGAAATGGGAAGCTATTAGAAATGGTAAAATGTAAACAAAGAAAGCATCTTATTAAAATAAATTTTTAAAAGTACCTATATCAAAATCTAGACAGAAGTGTCTCAAAGAAGTAGCATAGATTTAAAAATTGCCACAATACCATTTCTAAATAAAATAAAGCATATTTTTAGAAATATAAAAAGATCACATGTCATTTTTCCCCCATTTGAACCTGATTTCTTGGATTAAATGGTATTTAAGCTGAATTTGATAAAGATAAAAATCCATAAATGCATGCAAAATGTATTCATAATAATATTGCACCTTGCAGAAAAAGTAGATGAAGTAGATAATATGATATTTTTTATTGGACCAATAAATAAAAGGCAATTCTCAAGCCCCAAAGTCTCAAGCACGTTTTCACTTTAAATGAACACATTCATGAAGCATTTACTGCAACATTTTCTTGTGGGAATATATCAGTAAATGGTTGCAATGATGTGAAGTGCATTGTAAACTGTAAAACTATTTAAAAATTCTTCATGATCCTAGCATACAGCTGGACCTTGTTGTGACTTCTGTGTATACCATGATTAACATCTATTTTACAGATTAAAATGAATCACAAGAAAATGTATTCATAAATATTTCATCGTATGGGGAAAGTGGTTGAAATTAATGATAAAATTGTTGCATTAGCAGCAATGTCAATAACTATAGTTATATGCTAATAATAGTAATTTGTGTAATTATTATGTTGCTACTTTCAGTTATATAATTTGATTTCTAATAGTTAATATTTACTGAGTGCTAACTACACACCAGTAAGTACTTCATATGTATTAACTAACTTAATCCTCAATCAACCTGGGTATTTGAAACTATTACATGAATTTTAAAGAAGGTAAAACTGAGGCAGAGAGGGGTTAAGTAACTACTTTGAAATCATACAGTTAGGGAGTGGCAGAGTTTGAATTTGAACATAACCATATCAATTCCAGAGCCTGTGCTTAATTAGATAAAAAATCTCAGGGCAAGTACAATGACTTATGATGATGATAAATCCATATTCTGTTTCTCTCAAAGTGTGTGCCTTTGGCAAATTCCTGAACTTTTCTATGTCAGAGTTCATTCTCTATCAATAATACAAGAAAATCCATAGGTTTGAGATAAATATTAACTATAGAAAGCATGCAGCAATGTATATCCATTCAAGTGCTCAAGAATGGGGGGGGGGAGGTCAGCTATTTTTACTATTACGGTTTATTTACAGATTCTCATGATTATTAATACCCATAGTAATTGATTAGCACCTCGCATGGTGATTTACAAATGAAAAAACAACTCACTTTTGCAAAAAAAGTTGATGGATGTTAATGTCCTTCTTGCCTAGAAGATCTTTTCTTTACTGCCAAAAGTAAAATACATGTTTATTGTTACAGAGTATCAATAAAATACCAGCAAGCACATTGTTGAATATTTGAAGAAAAAATTACTGCCATTCTTTCAGAATAAAGTCCTTTAAAAGCTGCTGCTGCTGCTGCTAAGTCACTTCAGTTGTGTCGGACTCTATGCGACCCCATAGATGGCAGCCCACCAGGCTCCCCCATCCCTGGGATTCTCTAGGCAAGAACACTGGAGTGGGTTGCCATTTCCTTCTCTAATGCATGAAAGTGAAAAGTGAAAGTGAAGTCCCTCAGTCGTGTCCGACTCTTAGTGACCCCACGGACTGCAGCCCACCAGGCTTTTCCATCCGTGGGATTTCCCAGGCAAGAGTATTGGAGTGGGGTGCCATTGCCTTCTCCTTTAAAAGCTAGCTCTCCAGAATAAGATTCTTTAAATTGCATTGTATTTGAATAACAATTTTATAGTTATTTTCATGACAAGAAATCATTTAATGCACTTAAAAAATATTCTCTAAATACAAATTTATAGACATTGATAATGAAATAAAACTTGCCCAGTTGCACATAATGGCACTGGCCTTACAGATTATCCCCATGAGACAAACTTATCAGGGCATCAGTGTACATGGCAGGGTGGGATACTGGAGATAAAAGTGTCTGATGGTAGACAACCACAGAGAACAGTGCAACCGTTTCCATGTTCCTGTGCAGATACAGAAATTGAGGGTAGGGTAGGGTGAGGTTAAGTGGAATGAACAGGATAGAATAAGAGAGATAAAGAGAGAGAGACAGAGAGCCCAAAGGCATCCCAAATTTATCATGATGGAATATATATACATACTTGCAGGATGCACCATATGATTAAGGACAAAGGGAACAGGTGGCATTTAGCAGTAACCAGAGCACCTGTGAATGGGGAATGGGTGTTTCATAAGGTGTCATAAGAGAACAGATACCTCAGAATAGGGGTTGCCCCTCTATTTGATGCCCTATGGGACTCTCTCAACATTACAGTGAAGGAAGGGGCAAAACATGAGTTGGGTTAGTTTAAACCTAGAGGAAGAGAAAGCACTGACATGACTGAAGGTACCAGCAACTGATCAGGTCAAATAATTTTTCATCAGGTGGCATGCAATCTTAAAAATTTTGTGTAATTATAAATCTCTTAAAAATTATAGTGCCACTAGAAAACTAGGTAAATCAAGCATGAAACAATAATACCTAAAATGAGTTTTATAATTGACATATTATAAAATTTATTTCCAAAAAAGTGTGCCTGTATATCAAGTAAAAGAAACCAATTAATATTAATATTAATTAATATTAGGTAATATAAATATATAATATACCTAGGGTTAAAAGTTAATCAAGGGTACATGGCCCATATTATGAAAACCATATGTTTTTTTTATTAAGAGATTGAAAATTAAATAAATGGAGGAGAAGTCTATAGTTTGGCATAGGAAGATCATATTATCAAATCATTCTAATTTTATGTGATTCAGTTCAAATTGGAAACACTTTAATGTCCATTTGGGAAAATGTTCTAAATATTATTTGAAAATAATTGGGTAATAAAAGCTATGAAATTCTGAAAATGAAAGAAAATAAGTGGGGGAATCATACAAACTGTTGGAAAGCACTCCAGTATTCTTGCCCAGGAAATCCCATGGACAGAAAAACCTGATGAGCTACAATCCAAGCGGTTGCAAAGAGTCAGACATGACTGAGTGACTAAACAACACAGTATAATAATAGTTATCATAGTGATGAACTATTAATAGATCCAGAATGAAAAAGGGATGTATCAAATAATAAACTGGTGTAAATTTTTGACCATATAAAATTTAGTTTTTTTCAGACTTGCAAAACTCAACACTAAGCACAAATTCTACCACAAAGTGAAAGGCAATGACAAAATGAAGAAATATTTGTTACATGTGTAATGTATATTGAGTAATTTCTTTAAAGTATAAAGAAGACTTATAACAACGTAGTGACAAGATAAATATAATAATAAGAGTAGAAGTAAGCATATGAAAATAGTTCAACTTTTTTAGTTAAGAATATATTGGTTTGGGTTTATCAAATTAACAATTTTTAATGATAACATCCACTTGGGTTTGGGATAAAAACATTTATTCTAATACATTGCCAGGAGCAAGGTAAATTAATTCAAACTTTCAGGAGGATAACGTAGTAATATATTTCATAAGGCAGAAAAACAACATATTCATTGACCCAATAACTTCATTATTTTTAAGGAAGTAATCAGACAGTTATATAAACTATTTTTATTACAATGTTGTCTATGATAATAAAAAGTTTAGGAACAACCTAAATGTTCTACAATAGCGAAACCAATGATAGTAAAATTCACAGATGGGATATCACTTGGAGTGATTGATCTTTTGACAGGGAAATGTGTGTGTGTGTGTGTGTATTTGTGGCATATTACTTTAAAAAACAACTTACAAAAATTAAATATACATGATAATACTGAAAATATATACACATACATACACATAAATGCACTTGTATAGATACAAACATACATGTACACATAAGACATATTTAAACCTCATATGGACAGATAACATATACATGTATGTATACATGTATACATATACTGTATACATGTATATATACAGTGTATATACATACATACTATAACTGTATATAGTCTTTTACTTATATATATTCATGTCACATATTTATCTGCATATATGTGTGTACATATTCTCAAATATTTATATAGACCATAGTTAATCATGTTATCTCTGTGTGGTAGGAATAATGATTTTTATACCTTCCCTATGCTTATCTATATCTCTAAACTTTCCTATAATTGTTATATTGGTTCATAATTAAACAAATAATGTGAACAATTTGTTTATCATGAGTTGGTAACTAACATCTTGCTTCTTTGACTTTGTGATCAGTGCAATTCTGATCTGATTTTGTGCTTGGGTGAAAATAAAAGTTCATTCCTCATTTTAATCAAACCTTGCATTAATCTCTGGCAGTGGTTGGGCATGTTGAAGTTTGCTGTCAGTGATGATTCTATGGAAGGTAACTATTTCTCACAACAGTCATGTCCCTAAACAATCACCTCTGGTTGTGATTCATTAGCTTTCTTCAATAAGGTACGATTTGAAAATCAGAAAAAAGAGAGTTTAAGTCTCAGTAATGAAGTGCAGTCAGACTTTTTCCCCAAATTACATTGAAGAGAGATTTCTGGGTTTATCTTAAATTCTTGATGAATATTCTCCATTAACAACATACCATCTTTCTTTGACTGCAGAGCATAACATCCTTGCCTGTGGGAACCCTAGTTTGCTTTAAATTGCCAAAGTGCTCATTATGGAATGCTTAGTAGCTAGAGTTTGTACATAATATTTGAAAATCAACCATAATTTTTCTGCCTAAGATGAACACTTGGATTCCATAGTAAACATAATCAGAGATTTACAGAAACCTAGTGAACTCTGTTTATTATACTTGCCTGGAATAGCTACAGAAAAGGTCAGAGGTCCAGCGTCTTCATGCAGAGACAGATCATGTTCTAGCTGGTTCTGAGAAGGAAAAAAAACAGTAGGTGATGCTTTAATGAATGGCTTATCATGTGAAACACACCATGTGATAATAGCAGTGTTGGTAAGACAAGAAGGGAGTCTTCCTTTCTTTTTTGTTAAGGTTTAGTTAGATTTATATTGCTTTAATGCTTATATTTCAATAGTAGCAGACAAAATGGTTCACTGAGAAACTATTAAATTCTGCAGGGTCCTAAGCCACTTTGAGTTCATAAACTGGATTGAAATTTCCATTTTATTTTATCAAAGCTATGATGTTATAAACTTAAGTATGTGAGTTGGAAAACTTTTGGTTTTTTGAATTGTCATTTTCTTTTATTCTTTCCTATTTAAGTGAAGAAAACAGGACAGAAGCCTTGTAGAGTTAAAGTTTTATTGTAAAAAGTCATCTTACAGTACAAGAGAATTTTCTGGCATGACATCAGGGATGCACAAGGCATTTTTTAAAAGTGCCTTTTTCAAACTGTAGTGAACTAATGATTCAATTTAGCTAAGCAGATCCTCCTGACTTCAGCACTCTCTCCTCTCATTCAGCCACCAAAATGAATCTCAATGGCTAAAAGTCACTGTCATGCAGTAGCTTCCCTCAAACTCTAATGTGCATATGACTGACACAGATATCCACGAAGGTTTGAGAATCTGCATTTGTAACAAGCTCCCATGATGGTGATAGGGCTGGTCATCAGATCACCCTGTAACAAGGTGGGTACAAGTGAATACTTGAAAGATAATTCTGTAGTCCTATAGATCAATAGAAGACAATGTGATGAGAAGAAAGAGGTTCTAATATAATAAGAATTTAGCAAACAATAAAGGTGAATGCTTAAATTAGTGAAGAAAGAAGAATCACATATAACATTGGTGTTGGGGAAATTGATTGAGTGTTTGATGCAAAAAATTTTTCATTACTATCTCCCACCAATATCAAAGTCATTGCCAGGTGTATCAAGAAATTTTGTGGAAAATTTAATCCTATAAAACAAGTCAAATTATAAAACTATGAAACAAGTATAAACTCAGAATGGGGGGATTACTGTAAATATAGAACAGAAACAGAACTCTAAAATGTATATATTTGACAACATACATGTAAAGCTGCATATATTAAAGCTGTGTATATTAAAATAATTAAAAAGTAAATAATAAGCTGTGATATATTTGCAAAATGTCATATCTCTAGCAACAAAATTATTCTTAAAATATCCTCTTAATTATACCCAGTAATTATACTTATTTTAGAGAGATGCATAGAGATGTTTTCATATAGATATTAATCACAGCATACACTATAGTTTAAAAAGTAGAAAATAGCCAAATTAAACAATCAGAAATAAGAAATAAGAACAATCAGAAATAAGAGAGAAAATATAGACTATGAAATGCTTAAACATATTAAGTGGTAAATTAAAGATGCATTTAGTATCATGTATAGGGAATTCTCATGGTGTAAAATGTAAAATTATCAATTAATTTAAATGTATATATATATATACATATGTATGATTTGTAATATAATTATATAATTATAATGTAACATAATATAACTATGCACATGTGTGGACAGAAAAATAACAGAGAACATATAGATGCAAATATATAGAGATCCACAATGAAGTGGGAAAACATTATAAAAGACAGATTTTAATAGTTATTTTTCTCTGGTTGGTTAAGATTAAAGGTGTTTTATTCTTCATATGCTCTAAATGTTCAAATTTTCTGCAACAAATGCATTATTTTTATAACCATCAAAAGGACTATAGTAATTTTTTATAAAAAAAATAAAAAGACTGTGAATCTAGAAAGGACGTGCTTTTCATGCCACAACAATTTTAGTTCTGACAAAACTCAGATGAAGAGAAGGCCCAGAGCATCCTGTGTCCTGGTAGCCTCTCTTCTGACCCTTAAATAATGCAAAAGGGACTCAAAGGCGAAATGCAGAGATCAGATTCTTCTTCCACTGTATATATGTTGATCATAAGCCATTATAAAGCATATGTGATATATCTAGCACTCTATTAATACATTTTAGTAAGAATATCTTAATCACTGTGACAAACTATAGACACTTAGGTAATAAAAGTTCTCTCCTACAGTTAAGGACATATTTTCACTTTGAGATTTTTCTACTTTATTTAAAAATACAGTGTCAGTTCAGTACAGTTGCTCAGTCATGTCCAACTCTTTGCGACCCCATGGAATGCAGCATGCCAGGCCTCCTTGTCTATTACCAACTCCCAGAGTTTACCCAAACTCATGTCCATTGAGTTGGTGATGCCATCCAACCATCTCACCCTCTGTCATCCCCTTCTCCTTGTGCCTTCAATCTTTCCCAACATCAGGGTATTTTCCAATGACTCAGTTCTTCTCATCAGGTGGCCAAAGTATTGTGGAGTTTCAGCTTCAGCACAGTACTTATGATGAACATTCAGGACTGATTTCCTTTAGGATGGATTGGTTGGATCTCCTTGCAGTCCAATGGACTCTCAAGAGTCTTCTCCAATACCACAGTTCAAAAGCATCAATTCTTTGGCGCTCAACTTTCTTCACAGTCCAGCTCTCACATCCATACATGACCACTGGAAAAACCATAGCCTTGACTAGATGGATCTTTATGGTCAAAGTAATTTCTTTGCTTTTTAATATGTTGTCAAGGTTGGTCATAACTTTCCTTCTAAGGAGAAAGCATCTTTAAATTTCATTGTTGCAATCACAATCTGCAGTGATTTTGGAGCCCAGAAAAATAAGGTCAGCCACTATTTCCACAGTTTCCCCATCTATTTGCCGTAAAGTGATGGGACTGGATGCCATTATCTCAGTTTTCTGAAAGTTGAGGTTTACGCCAACCTTTTCACTCTCCTCTTTCAGTTTCATCAAGAAGCCCTTTGGTTCTTCTTCCCTTTCTGCCATAAGAATGGTATTATTGATATTCCTCCCAGCAATCTTGATTCCAACTTGTGCTTCTTCCAGCCCAGCATTTCTCATAATGTACACGGCATGTAAGTTAAATAAGCAGGGTGACAATATACAGCCTAGACATACTCCTTTTCCTATTTGGAACCAATCTGTTGTTCCATGTCCAGTTCTAACTGTTGCTTCCTGACCTGCATACAGATTTCTCAAGAGGCAAGTACGGCGGTCTGGTATTCCCGTCTCTTTCAGAATTTTTCAGTTTATGATGATCCACACAATCATGTGTGGATATGAGAGTTGTCATGTATGAATGTGAGAGTTGGAATGTAAAGAAAGCTGAGCATTGATGAACTGATGCTTTTGAACTGTGGTATTGGAGAAGACTCTTGAGAGTCTCTTGGACTGCAAGGAAATCCAACCAGTCCATCCTAAAGGATATCAGTCCTGGGTATTGATTGGAAGGACTGACGTTTAAGCTAATACTCCAGTACTTGGGCCACCTGATGCAAAGATCTGACCATTTGAAAAGATGCTGATGCTGGGAAAGACTGAGGGCAGGAGGAGAAGGGGACGACAGAGGATGAGATGGTAAAGTGGCTCAGATGGTAAAGCGTCTGTCTGCAATACAGGAGACCTGGGTTCGATCCCTGGGTTAGGAAGATCCCCTGGAGAAGGAAGTGGCAGCCCACTCCAGTATTCTTGCCTGGAAAATCCCATGGACAGCGGAGCCTGGTAGGCTACCATCTATGGGGTCTCCAAGAGTTGGACACGACTTCACTTTCACTTTTCTTTGGGATTGGAATGAAAGCTGACCTTTTCCTGTCTGGTGGCCACTGCTGAGTTTTCCAAATTTGCTGGCATGTTGAGTGCAGCACTTGCAGTTTTGGACAGTTTCCCACCATTTTGGACATGTCAATTTTGTTCAACTTCTGTAATATCCAATTAAATGTATCTTGTTCACAGTTCAAAATATCAGAATTCAGTATTGGAACAGTAAATTGAAAAAAAAAACTGCAGAATATAAATAGTAATTGAAACCACAAGAGCAGATGAGATTTCCCAGGTAAAAGAAATGGATGAAAGAAAATGCTGGGCAGCCAAAAAGGAGTTTTAGACATCAGAGCAGAGCTTCTCAACCTCAGCACTACTGACCTCTTGCACTAAATAATGTGTTTATTGTGAAAGGCTATCCTGTGTAATGCAGAGTGTTTGGAAATATCCCTGGCCTCTACCACTAACTTTAGTAGCGTTCCCTGTCTCTCTGGTTGTGACCAAAACATCTCCAGACCTTAGCAGATGTCTCCTGGAGGACAAATTCCTTTCAATTTAGAACCACTGAACTAAAAGGAAAACTGTGAAATATACTTTACTGTCTGAGCCATCAGAGACATAGGAGACTGACCATAGGCGACAGACCATAGGGTTGCAAAGAGTTGGACACGACTGCAGTGATTTAGCATGCACGTACGTGTGAAATAGACTTCGGAAGGACTTTCAGTAGAGTAGAAAGAGAACCAGTATTTATGTAAGAATGAAAAACAGTCTAGGTTTGATACAGGATACAGGATGTTTGGGGCTGGTGCACTGGGATGACCCAGAGAGATGATATGGGGAGGGTGGTGGGAGGGGTGCTCAGGGATGGGAATTCATGTACACCTGTGGTGGATTCATGTCAATGTAGGGCAAAACCAATACAGTATTGTAAAGTAAAAAAATAAAATGAAATTAAAATTAAAAAAAAAAGAAAACAAAGAGCAAAGCAATAAACATACAAAATCCCTCAAAAAATAAAAGTAAAAGGAGCCTATAAATAAATAAATAAATAAATAAATGCTTCATGAAAACCGAAGGGTTCAGTAATTTCAAAATAGAATATTTATTCACTCGATAGGTTTTAAAGGGAAAAAGTTAAAATCTAGATACTGAAAATCATTCATTACACATGATAATAAAGATGCCTGCAATGGGATTTGCCAGTGTAGATTCAGATGGGAATGGAAGTCACTTTATAATGGTTAATGGAATACTTGAGAGAAAAAACTAGACCCAGCAAAAGAAGAATAATTTTTTATGAAGTTTAGCAGAGATGAAAATGTAGAAAGTGAGGCATTTGTCAGTGAGAACACAAAACCAGAGCACAATTCATTTTAGTAAGACAGAGGATGGAAAAATATGGGGTAAAGAAAGAAAAAAACAAAACTGATAGACCAACATCTAGAAGGCATGAGACCAAGAGATTAGGTAGACTAGTTGTTGGAGGATTTGATCCTTTCAGCCTAGAGAAAATTATTTGTTTGTTAGTTGCTCAGTTGTGTCTTACTCTTTGCGACCCCATGAATATAGTCTGCCTAGCTCCTCTGTCCATAGATTCCCAGGCAAGAATAATGGAGTGGGTTGCCATTTCCTTCTCCAGGGGATCTTCTTGATCCAGAGATCGAACCCAGGTCATCTGCCTTGCAGGCAGAGTCTTTATCATCTGAGCCACCAGGGAAACCCTTATTAGTTATCATTTGCTCGATAACAAGCTGTCCCCAAACTTAATACCTTGAAATAACAATATTCTTATCTCTCAGTTTTTATATATTGAAATCCAGGTGTGCCTCAGCTGGGTCCTCTGTTTTAGGTCCTCCTCCTGACTGCAGTCAAGATGTAGGCTGGGGCTGTACCCACCAAGTCTCCACTGGAGAACTGGGAGTTTTCAAGCTCAGCCACATGATTGTAGGCAGAATTTAGTTCTTTATCAGCTCTTGAACTGAGGACTTCAATTTCATGCTGGTTGGCCAGAAGTTCCCCTTTATTCTTTGCCCCAAAGTCCTCTCTTTATGACAGGTTACAACACAGCAATTTTCTTCATCTCAGAGTGAACAAGCCATATAAAGAAAGAGAGAAAGAGAGAGAGAGAGAGAATTCTCAGCTTTCTCTAATCTAAGAAGTAATCTTTCACCATGTTACCATATTCTATTCCTTAGAGGTAAATCATTAAGTTCATCCCACACCCTAGGGGAGAGAGTATCATAAAAACATGAGTCAGGTATTATTAGGGTCCATTTCAGGAATGGCCTTCTACAATGCAGAAATACAAATATGTTTATTAATGGGGGTGCATAAATTTCAGGTAGTTCACATCTGATGGCTTCAAATATATCAAAAGTGTCACTCTGAGAGTTATGGGAAGACTGTTGACTAAAGGGCTGAGGAAAGGTATGAAGGTTGGAAAATGTGCTCAGAAAAATAGAAGTTGATCAAGATTAAGAACAATTAGAGTCTTGAAATTGCTGAGAGATCAGTTAAGATCAAGATTAATGAATGTAGTAGGGACCAGTTTACAGAGTTGGGGGTTTCCTCCAGAAGACTTATCACTTAAGTATAGGGAGAGAATAATACTGATTTTAGAACCACATCTGCTATGCTTATTTTGACTACCAAATACACATCTTTGAAAATTGGTCCAGTGCTGGTTTTTCAGACACAGGGAGGTTGATTCTATTGCCTCATTATTCCTACACTTAACATTTTCTAAGAAACCCAGATTCGAGGTACCAAGTTTATGACAGTTTATGTCTCTTAGCTGTCTTCTCCTGTTCGTTATGGCTCCCATAGATGGCTTCTGGCTTCAGCCACATATGAGCAAAAACAGTTCTCTCCATGATATGTCCCTGACTAACTTATGGTTCAGATCCACAGATATGCTTGGTTCATTGGCTGTTAACCCACATAGCAGACAACATTTAAAAATTGGGGTATTTCTTATGAAATTCCAGTTTTCTGGTTTAACTTTAAAAAACAGACCAGACATTTGTTGAATGATCCACATTCCTACAGGGCAACTGAAGCTTAGTTACCTTCTCATCGGGGTTTTTGCATACTCACCTCCTTTAGTGGTTGTTATTATCCATGTACTTGTGATTGCCACCAATCTGATCTCCAATATAAAGGGTGGGTCTCTAAGTCATACTGTAATTTCCTTCATGGCAGTGATTCTAAAAGCCTGGTCTGGAAAATCTAGGTAAAATGAAATCCTTTCAGGGGTGTCTGTGAATCCAAAACTACTTTTTGTAATAACTGAGACATTACTTCACTTTCTAACTTTCATTCTCTCACAAAATTATAGCAGAATTTTCCACTGTACATTTGGGAGATCTACATGACTCAATGAATCAATATTTTATAAATGATCAATGCAGGATATTATAAAATCATAGGTAACAATGTTCATTCAAAATGCATCATAGAACAATTGGTATTAACATAAGAGTACAATAAATTTATTGATATAGTTTTAGATTCAATACTTCAATTTGTTTTTAAGAAAGTACCACTTCTTCAGTTTGGGTATATTGAAATATATGAAAAATTATCTTTACAAACTTTTAAATTACTCCTGTTTTCCATCCAACTACCTATCTCTGAAAGATCTAGTTTCCTCCATACACTTCAACTGAAATAGCACATCGTAACAAACTGAATGCAGAAGCAGAGGTGAGAATTTGTCTTTTGTCAGATATTAAAGATATTTGCAAAATAAAAGGATGCTACTCACCTCAATTTACTTTATTGAAAAATATAGTTTTAAATAAAATATGCAATTTAGTCTAAACAGTATAACTATTAGCTTAAATTGATTAAGCTGCCTCCAATTTTATAATGAATATGATAAATGTTAAGAGATATCATTCATCTAATCAAAAGCTCTTTAGGTGGCATTGATAATCTTAAGATTGTAAATGGATCCTGAGGCCAAATATTTGAGTACCACTGCCTTTTGGTAGTGTTCATTCAGAACTCAGTCATTGAAAACAGGAAGATAGGGTCAAACCTCCATGAAACACTTTCTCCCAAGATTTTTGCTTCTACATAATTGTGGCCACTTCTTCTGAAGGACCAGCTCTATGAGAGGTATTAGGATGCAGTCACAAGCTCTTGAAAGTCCCTTGGGCAGCAAGGAGATCAAACCAGTCAATCTTTAAGGAAATAAAGCCTGACTATTCTTTGGAAGGACTGATACTGAAGCTGATGCTCCAATACTCTGGCCACCTGATGCAGAGAGTCAATTCATTGGAAAAGACCCTGATGCTGGGCAAGATTGAAAGCAAGAGGAAAAGGGAGCAACAGGAGATGAGATGGTTGGATGGCATCATTGACTCAATGAACATGAGTTTGAGCAAACTCCGGGAAATAGTGAAGGACAGGGAAGCCTGGCACGCTGCAGTCCATGGGGTTGCAGAGTCAGACATGACTGAGCAATTGAACAACAACAGGCTCTTTTGTAACATATCTTTCCCACCTTGGATTGGCTGTCTAATGTTGCTTGTATTCATACAAGCATGATGTCACAGTCAGTATTTCTTCAGAGACAAATATATATATATATATATATATATATATATATATATATCCTAGATAGAGAAAACTTTTAAACAGTGGCTTCTCTCCATGAAAAGCGCCCCCTTACCTCTCTGCCCCTGCTACTCATCAAAGTGTTGATGGAAAGACAACTTATTAAGATAAACTTAACCAAACTCAAGATGACAGATCAGATCCGAAAAAAAATTCTTACTTAAGACTAGTAATGTTGATGTCTTATCTATGTAGGCAAATAGTAATTTCCCAAATACCTATTGAACAATTTTAACTTTTAACTAAAGTAAACCAAGTAATTTCAATTTGCTATATGTCTATCAATCAAAATATGTGAATATCACTCATAATTTGTAGAAATCTTCACTTGTTAGGAAATTAAAGATTTTTTGTGTATCTGGTTGTATATTTTTGATTATTTGGTTGTATAGTTATATGTGTTTAATGTTTTACATGTTCATATGTTTTATGTTTTACAATAACTTTGAATATAACAAATATCTTTTTGTTGATTTGACTTACAATACAGCATTAAAAATATTTGGCAAAATAAAATACTATTTTATTGACATATCACAGTGATGTATCCTGAGTTCTCTGTGTGAGTGGAAATCTTAAAACTTATTTTTACAAAGTAAAGATTAAGTAAAGAAAATATGAACTGTTGTCCATAGTTCTACTTTCCCCTAAGCACTATTTTTTTATCATATGTAAAACTTAAGGTTAGGTTGGAAGTTTAGGTGGTTAAATACACTGTTCAATCACTGTTTCTAGCTTGTTTATTACTTTACATATCTGCTCATTTAGATAATTATCTGACACCTGCTCACAGCAGATTGTTTTGACAGATTATATTGGCTGAGATGAGTTTGTCACCTGCCATCTGTCCAGTAAAGGTGAGTTCAACAAGCTGGTGATTTCTAGACAATCATAAAAGATTCTTTAAAGTTAGCATTTTTCCTTAAGAATACATTGACCAGAAGGAAAAGAAAAACTGCTATTGGAAAATATTAAGAGATACAGTACTTTTTATCTTTATCAGGCATATTTCTTTTACTAACATGCTGATTTAAATGTTATTTGGATTTAATGTGAAGGAACATACTATATTAAAAGAGAATGTGTTAGTTTTAAATTAAGTATTTAATTTGGCTGGCATCTAAAACAGCTTTGACTAACATTATTTTCTTTCTCTTTTGGTGGATTTTTGACATTTTAGCAAACTCTAAATATCTTAAATCTTTTAAAATGCATAAATAATATTGTTCATATCATTATGAAATTAGAGAAGCCCATTATTATAGATTTTTTTTCAATTTATGAAAAATAACCTTCAGTGAAGGGGAGATTAGTTAATAATTCAGTATCTTACTCTGTAATAAACAAAACCTTTTCTTAAGAGTAATGATAATTATATAAGATTATTTTTGAAATACAATCTGATTTAAAAAAAAAAACTTGAAAATCAATTATAAAACGTATCTAAAAGTGAAAAATAAAAGGCTTTTATTTTTTAAAGTAGGCCAATATTCCTATATTTTGATAAAAGGAGTAATTAATTCTAGTAGAAGAAATAGTAAATTGCTCTCATTTTCCCTTTCACTTTTATAATTACTTAATCTATATTACCTGAATACTTTCCATGTGTCAGGTGTTAGGGTAGAATATTCAGCAAAACATTTGGTACCAGCCCTTCTGCCACTTAAGATTTAGCTTTAATTGTTGTCCTAAAGTAATCAAACCATGAGCTCCCAATCATGCCTCTATTACTACTCAAACAAGCACGTTTTTTGTAACTAGATGAACTGGCTAATAATAATTATGAAACGTATTGAAAGCAAAATGAGAACATCTTGAGACATTTCAAAACATATCTAGTGGCTTGTGAAGTGACCTGTACTTTGAATATATATTTACTGGAGAGGAGAAGGGTAGATTTTGCTACCCTTGTAAATTCTTCCTAGTTACCTGGCACAATAGAATTTTTCACAGACTGCTCTAAGTGGTCTGACACTATTTTAGAAATACTCTATTGGACTGTGGAGAGTTCAAAAAACAAAACAAAGAAACAGGGCAAATCCTTAAAAAACTTTCTGATATAATGAGATGACAACACCAACATAAATATATGGATATAAACACAAGTGACTCCAAGAAATAAATATATACAACCAACTGCTGAACAAAGTCTCTCTCAAGGGCCTCTCTGCGCTATGTGATCTCATGATTTGTTGAACCATAGCTTTCTAGAGGAATATGCAAAAACCTTAGAGTTCCAGGGGGCACAAAGTTTGACTACCTGAAAGTTCTCAGACTTCTGTGGTAAAGCTTCATCAAAGAATTTCGCCTTAGGTCTTGCATATCACACACACACACACACACCATCACTTCATCAGAAACACAGCTGAATTACCATCATGTGAATATGCTGCCAAAGTGTCTAGTAAAAGATTGAAAAATCAACCAACTGGACCATTGTCTACATGGCATGGGAGAATTGCTCAACTTTTTTTTTTTTGATTGATGTGACCACTTGTTTTGGCACCACATCAAGACTGAATCATACACAAGTGTCCTGCATGAGTCACTGCAGATTCCAAAGATGCTCAGATTCCAATCTGGCTACATTTTGAAATCTAGGATTAGAGATATTTTCCAATAAATCTGTTGACTTTTTTTCTGATCTAACCAATCATAAGATTTCTGTTTTTTAAGAAACTGTTTCTCTTTAAAACTTAAGCCACAACCTTATGGTTTGTTCACAACTTTATTAAGTATTCTATGTTATGAAGGAAAAACGTTGCACAAAATTTTGTGCTATATGCAATACATATAATAGTTTTATCAAAACAAAGTTTTATTTTTTTCTAATAAACAATCTAGAATAAGTTAGATAATGGCAAATTCTCTTTGAATATAGCACTTGGAGATAGGGACATGGACTAATTGTGGGAATGGTTGCCTAAGGAACAAGGGGAATAAGTAGAAGCACCTACCAGAGGGGACATCAGCTCATTTTAAGTGGCATATATTTGAAGTAGACTCAGGAAACTAAGGGACTCTAATCTCCCAGTCTAAAATGTACAAATGAAAAGAAAGAGCTGAATAGAAAAAATGAGAATCATGCTTGTTCTTAAGTCAGGCAAGTTAGAATAAAAGGATTCATGTGCAAGAGCAGAAGATACTTGGCAGAGGAAGGCAGCCTCAGCTGGTCATGTCTGTATTGTCCTTACACGGAGATAGAACTGTTTAGGGCACCAAGCAAATTTAGCATGATAGTATTGGGTATCATGTGTACTAAACATGATCTCTAATTTGCAGGGGCATATTTTTCCTTGTCAGATAATTTCATAAACATTTCATTAAAGTGTATCAGTGATAAACACACTGATAAGCATTACACATGAAACAATAAAATGTAACGTACTAGACTCCATGAGAATGAAATCAGGATATCTTAGAAACCATTGTTATGATATCTGGGAAACCTACGTAGATTATTCAATACAACTCTTGTTTATTCGAGGACAATGAGTTTCCCAGGTGTCACTAGTGGTAAAGAACCCACCTGCCAATACAGGGTTCAATCTCTAGGTCAAGAAGATCTCCTGGAGGAGGGCATGAGGAGGGCATGAGAACCCACTCCAGTATTCTTGCTTGAAGAATCCCATGGGCAGAGGAGCCTGGCAGGCTACAGTCCGTAGGGTTACAAAGAGTCAGACTGAAGCAAGTTAACACACATGCATGCATCTGGCAAAACCCACAAAAGGAGGAACATTTGGGAAAAGAGAGAAAAAATGTGAGTGAAACAGGTAAGTTTCCAGGAAATAGTTAGAGAGCAACAGTTCAGTTCAGTTGCTTAGTCGTGTCTGACTCTCTGCGACCCCATGGACTGCAGCATGCCAGGTATCCCTGTCCATTGCCAACTCCCAGAGTTTACTCAAACTTGTGTCCATTGAGTCGGTGATGCCATCCAACTGTCTCATACTCTGTCGTCCCCTTCTCCTCGGGCTTCAATCTTTTCCCAGCATCAAGGTCTTTTCTAATGAGTTAGTTCTTTACATCAGGTTGCCAAACTATTGGAATTTCAGCTTCAGCATCGGTCCTTCCAGTGAATATTCAAGACTGATTTCCTTTAGGATGGACTGGTTGGATCTCCTTGTAGCCCAAGGGACTCTCAAGGGTCTTCTTCAGCACCACAGTTCAAAAGCATCAGTTCTTTGGCACTCAGCTTTCTTTATAGTCCAATTCTCACAACCATACATGACTACTGGGAAAACTATAGCTTTGACTAGATGGACCTGTTGTCAAAGTAATATCTCTGCTTTTTAATATGCTGTCTAGTTTGGTCATAACTTTCTTCCAAGGAGCAGGTGTCTTAATTTCATGGTTGCAGTCACTATCTGCAGCGATTTTGGAGCAACAGCTACCCTCTACAAATGCACTTGCTGTTTGTTGCTTAGTTGCTCAGTGCCGTCCAACTCTTGTGACCCCATGGACTGTAGTCCGCCAGCCTCCTCTGTCTGTTGAATTCTTCAGGCCAGAGAAGTAGGTTGCCACTTCCTTTTCTAGGGAATCCTCTGGATCAAACCCGTGTCTCCTGCATCGCAGGCATATTTTTACCTGCTTATGCCTATGAGAATTCACTGGGAGAAAATAATTACACAGAGTAATTCTACACAAACCATAGGGAAAAATTAATACCTCTAGAACTTAGAAGAATAAGGAAATCTATCAAAAAAATTTCTGAAGGAAACAAAACACTAACAGCAGAGAATCTAGGATGACAAAAATTATTTTTTTGTATGAACAAGAAACTTGAAAAACTTATTCTGCCTGATTTCAAGATTTAACATAAAGCTCCAGTGATGGAGAGAGTGTAGTATCCACAAAGATAAACATACAAATCCATGGAATAGAATGCACAGTTGGTTCCACAAATACATGGACAATTGATTTTCAACAAAGTTTTCAGGGTAATTCAACAAGAAAGGAGAATCTTTTCAACAAGTGGTGTCTTCACTGGCAAAGCCCACTGGGGTGGGGGTGGGCAAGGGGGTATAAGATGGAACCTACTAAGGTCTCACCTGTTCTTTTGTCCTTAGTCTAGTTTTACTTGTTCATAGGAGGCTGTGTGCAGAAGCTTCACACCCGATACTTTAGACCAGAGTTCCTGGAAGGAAATGACTGCACCAGCACCTCAGCTCAGGGATGCTCTGCAGGAGCTGCTCACAACATTCAAGTCAAACTGGCAGCAAAGGGCTGTGTGCAAAGACACTGCTCCAGGCACTGTGGTCTGCAGCCTGAGCAGCACAGCTGTGCCAGTTCCGTGAGAACTCCGACTCCCTCCCCTCCTGGTGCCCTGCCCAGAGCCTGACAGGAAAGTCTGTGCTCTAGAGCAGGAACTCATGCCTCTCCTTTCTTTGATTAAAGGATAAAGCTGCTGCTGCTGCTGCTGCTAAGTCACTTCAGTCGTGTCTGACTCTGTGTGACCCTGTAGATGGCAGCTCACCAGGCTCCCCCATCCCTGAGATTCTCCAGGCAAAACACTGGAGTGGGTTTCCATTTCTTTCTCCAATGCATGAAAGTGAAAAATGGAAGTGAAGTCACTCAGTTGTGTTGGACCCTCAGAGACCCCATGGACTGCAGCCTTCCAGGCTCCTCCGTCCATGGGATTTTCCAGGCAGGAGTACTGGAGTGGGGTGCCATTGCCTTTTCCGAAAGGATAAAGCTAGTGGGAAGCAGTTGTACAACACAAGGAGCTCAACCCAGAGCTCTGTGATGACCTAGAGGGGTGAAATAGGGAAGATGGTGGGAGAGAGGCTTAAAAGGGAGGGAGTATATGTATACTTATGGCTGATTCACATTGTTATAAGGTAAAAACCAATACAACATGGCAAAGCAGTTATCCTACAATTAAAAATAAATTTAAAAAAAAAAAAGCTTTTATTTTCTTCCTAACCAGATTTGGTCTCCTTACAACCCTGAGCAGAAGGAACTTTGTTGGGAACCAACTCAAAAGGGTTGGTAACCTAATAGAGCTGGCATAACTGGCTGGATGTGAAAGTGATAGTGAAAGTCATTCAGTTGTGTCCCATTCTTTGCCACCCCATGGACTATAGCCTGCCAGGCTCCTCTGTTCTTGGAATTCTCCAGTCCAGAATACTGGAGGATATGTGTGGAGAAAAAAAAGAAAAAAGAACCTCCATTCTTATTAGTAAATAATTCAAAATGTATCATAAACCTATATATGACCTAAAACTATAAAACTTCTAGATTCTACAAGAAAACAGAGGGGAAAATCTTTGTGACCATAAATAGGCAAAGATCTCTTAGGTATATATATTGTCACCAAAAATAGTAGCAGTGAGAAAATTTTGATAAAGATAAACGAGACTTCATAAAACTTTAAACTTTAATTTTCCAAAAGACACAATTAAGAATGTAAAGATAAACCACTGGCTGGGAGAAATTATTTGCAAAACATAATATCTAGATAGGATTTATATATATAGATTATAAAAAGGCTTTATAACTCAATATGCCAAACCACTCAATTTTAAAAGTGGACAAAATATTTTAGCAGACACTTCATGAAAGAAGAGAACATGAATGGTAAATAAACAGAGAAACAGCTTCATCCTAGCACCCTGGAAACCCTACAGGGAAATGCTGGAACCACAGCCTATCTGAGTCTTAGCATAATGCCTCAGCATCCTCCCAGAATAGGAAAGGATGGGAGGCTTCTGAGAAGTTCAAGACAATCTCCCCTGAGAGGCACCACCTCATGAGAACAGAATTGTAGACTATAAAAGCTCTTAGCTGCAGTCTAGAATTGGCTTTTGAGCAATGCAGTTTTCCATATTTTAATCACAGTCATCTAGCCCCTTTTGTCTCCATATCACTCTTTGTGCTGTATGGGGCAAGAGCCATGGTGAGCTGGCACTTTTGGCTTACTCTTCCACTTACAACCTACATGAATAATTGTCTAAACTGAAAAATGGTTCATTCTGTATAAATGTATATGAGTTTTATTTGTAATAGCTAGAAACTAGAAATAATCCAAATGTCCATCAACAAGTAATTAAAAAAAAAAGTCAGTACTTTAATATAAAGGAATACCATACAGCAATAAAAAATGAACAAACTACTGTTAACAGAATGAAATCATTAAACCATACCAATGACAGGGCAAATTATTTAATTCCATTTATAAAAAATTCTAGCAGATGCAAGGTAGTCTTCAATGACATATAGCAGATTGTTGGTTACTTGGGGATGGGAAGTGAGAGGAAAGTTTGGATTGAAAAGGGTCATAAAGAAACTTCTAGAGTAATTGATTCATTATCTCTATTGTAGTGATAGCTTAATGAATGCATATGTTCGTTTGTACCCAGTCATTCAGCTGTGTCTGACTCTTTGTGCCCCATGGACTCTAGCCTGCCAGGATCCTCTGTCCATGGGATTTTCTAAGCAAGAGTACTGGAGCGGATTGCCATTTCCTCCTCTAGGGGATCTTCCTGACCCAGGAATCAAAATCATGCCTTCGGATTCTACTGTGCAGATTCTTTACCACTGCACCACCTGAGAAGTTTAATGAATGTATATGTCAAAACTCATCTGCCGGTGTCCAGCCCTGGTGGATCCAGGGAATTCAAAGGGGAGACGGATAGGCGAGGAAAACTTATTTATTATTAATATAAGATTAGATTAGGAAATAATAGTATAGTAGGAAAGTTTAGTGGAGAAAAGAGGCTAAATAACTTGGTTTACGTGGAAAGCCAATAAAGTTCCAGACAAGGAGCTTGCACCATCTACATTAGGCCACTGGCATCCGTTTGAATATCGGAGAGTGCCCCGCCCTGTGCTCTCTCTCTTACGAATCTTAGAAGCTGGTACAAGTAAGTAGACATGGCAAGCCTCCAGGCCCCAGATGGGAATTCAGCCTGAAATTAAAAGTAAAGAAGAGACAGGGGGGAAACCAGTCCTTCCAATGACTAGCCCCGCCCCTATTGTCTAGAAAGGCCTTTTATACCTTTTTAGATTGTACACAGAGAGCAATGGGTAATACACAATTATGCAGCGTTAGCAGCCCAAACACCAGGCTTTCTTTTTGCATACCCTTCCATATACAAAAGGTCTCAGGTGGTTTACATTATCTTCTGGCCAAGAGGCCTGTTAACATTTCTATGGCTCTCTTCCTGGGTAATTGTCTATCAACCAGAAAACTTCTTTTCCCTAGGAGTGTTTTTTCTTTACTCTGCATCACCTTCAAAGTACTAAATAAAGTTACATTCCTGTAGAACAAAGGTGCAGTGGGTTATAACAAAGAAAGTACTTAACTCAAAGATCTAATATTGCTAATACCAGGTCTACTACCTGTTTTTCTATATACCAACTATATCTATCCCTGGTGGCTCAGAGGTTAAAGCGTCTGCCTCCAATGGGGAGACCCGGGTTCGATCCCTGGGTCGGGAAGATCCCCTGGAGAAGGAAATGGCCACTCCAGTATTCTTGCTTGGAGAATCTCATGGACTGAGGAGCCTGGTGGGCTACAGTCCATGGGGTCACAAAGAGTCAGACACGACTGAGTGACTTTACTTACTTACTTACTACCTGTTTTTCTATATACCAACTATATCTTACAAATAAAAGATATGAAACTTTGGCAGCAAGCATTGGCTCAACAAGTGAAATCTTTAATCAGTCCTAGTCTAATGATTTTGACTCCTCGGAAGCCCCTACATTCCTAGGATGTTTTAAGCTTCCTGTGCTTCCCGCGGTCGGGGTCGGGAGGCCTCAAACAATCACATGCGCAGCTGTAGGAGTCCCGCAGGCAGGCTAGAAAGCCATCAGAGAGGTTTTTGGATTGAAACACTGTTTCAAATGCAGAAGACTAAAGCCTTGAGTTGACTTTTTCCAGAGAAAGTTAGAAGAGTGGAAAAGCAGGCAGATTCTTATTTTGGGGGGGTACATGCTCAGGAAATGCCAGGGGGAAAACCTGAGATCTGACTCGACCTTGCCCATCAACTCTCTGCCGCATGACCTTGTCACGGGTGGGATTCCTCACGCTGGTTTCCAGCACTCATCAAATTATACACTTAAAATATGCAGTTTATAGTATGTCAACTATAAATAGAGCCTTACAAAAATCCAAAACAAAGATCGTGTAGTGACTAATCTAGAGACAGAAGATGTATGACCAATAATATCTCTTCACTCACATTTAAAGTGTCAAAGGCATAATTTATTTCTTCAGTTCAAAGGCAAATGTCTGATAAAGATGGTTGGAAATGCAATAATGATTTTAAAATAAGACTACATAAATATCTTGTAACTTTAAAAATGAATGAAATATGCATGATGATTTTTGTTTAGTATGAAATTTATAATTAGCAAAATCATGTGTATGATAATTAGGCAATTGATATTTAAGATTTCATGTTAAAATGTAAACACCTAATAGTAAACAGGGGCTAGAATTGTTTGTATTTAAAGTTAGAAAATTTGGATTTCAAGTACTTTCATGATCTTATTATCATTACTTTTATTCCATTTATTTTTGAAGATATCAAGAAGTACATTCAAACCTCATGTACACAAGGTATTATGCTGGTAGGTATGAAGATATGCAATTTAAACATATGCATATTCTCTTCAAGACTAGAATGAGACAGACAGGACAAGCATCTTATGTGTAGAGGGTAGATATTAATCTTTCAATAGAATAAAAACTTGGCTTCTTGACTCACTCCTCTTACCTTAGGCTGAATGTTTATGTCCCATCAAAATTCACGTAATGAAACCAAATTCCCAGCATGTTGGTATTTGGTGGTGGGCCGTTTAGGAAGTTATTAGGTTTTTGAGAGTTAAGCCCTCATAAACAAGGTAAAGGAGATCCCAGAGAGCGCCCTTTCCCCTTCTGCCATGTGAGGACACAGAGAAAAGATAGCCATCTGTGAATCAGGAAATGCACTTTCATCAGCATCAAATCTGCTAGCACCTTGACCTTGAACTTTGTAGTCTTCAGAACTGTGAGAAATAAATGTTTATTGTTTAAGCTAGCCAGTCTATGTATTTTGCTACACTACCTAAACAGACTAAGATTCCTCCCTATATGAGTAAAGCTTATTATCTAAATCATGAATTAGAATTTGGGAAGAAGCTACAAACATACCTTGGATCCAACTGTCTATTTACTTTGAAATTCAGAGATTTCACAGGGGAAGGTACCTACTATGAGAAGGTGTGTGTGTTACAGAGGGGTACACAGTGAATGTGACAGGGTAAATTTAATACAGAGATGAGATAATACTCTCACTGGAATAGTTCTTTTAAAAAAATCAGCTTTAATTACCAATATAGAAGATAACTTTATTTTTATTTATTTTTATACATTACTTTTGGGCAATGTGACACAAGACAAAACTTTTCATTCAATATAATAATCCACTTGGTAATTATTCAGTATTCATGTCTATAACATATATAAAAGAAAAACAAACTAATTAATGAAGGATATAACCAAGAACACATCATTTGGTTTTCTCACATTTCCCAAGTCAGTTTATATGGTAATTATACCACGAAAATGAATTTGGGGACTTAAGAACTGGATTGACTTTATATGTCACAGTATATAAATTAGATAAACGTCTATATTTTCCCTAACTTAATCCTGCTTAAAACAGCAAATTGAACACTATTATCTTGGAATTTTGTATCCCATCAGTTCAACATAAAATATAATATATGTGTAATGTTTAAAGTGAAATTTCATATGAAAAACATTAAAAAGTATTCATTCAGAAACAGTCTCACCAATAACACCCCACTTCTGATACTATAAAAAAGAACAATTATTAGTTCAGTGCAAAAAGTAAGAAAATGCATAATTATACTCTGAAAGTTACATGATGTGTAACTAAAGAGAGGCAATTCATTTTTTCATTTGTTTTCCTCAATAACAAAAACTTTGATGTTTTAAATTTGTAGAGCTAAATACTGTGATCATATTCATTCCAAGTAAAATCCAGGTCTTTTAAGATGGTTTGCGACCTTAGGTATGCAACCATAGATAAACTTCAAGATCTTTCTTCAAAACATGCTATAGCATATAATACTATATCATAAGTTAGATGTTATATCATTTAACAAACACTCAAATATTTACTTACTTTTTAAGGTGCTATTTTCCTCATAAAGTATCTATAACAGTGGTTCTCAAAGTGTTATCCAATAATTTCTGGGTGACCTCATGAGCATTTCAGGGGGTCTGCAAGACTGAACTATTTTCATTGTAATATTTAAACTTTATATCTTTCTTATTCTCATATATCATGAATGTACAGTCAAATTTTTAAAGGTTATAGGATGCAAAATAATATTGTAAAATAAAAGTGTCTGTGTTTGGAGTTTCCTCATAAGTCAATAGTTAGAAATAAAGAGAAATAACTAGAAAAAAATTATTTATTTATTTTTTTAATTGAAAGAAAATTGCATTACAGAATTTGCTGTTTTCTGACTAAACTCCAAAATTGTGCTAAAAGGCCAGGCTGGATAAATCACAAGCTGGAATCAAGATTCCTGGGAGAAATATCAGCAACCTCAGATGTGCAGATGAAACCACTAAAACGACAGAAAGTGAAGAGGAACTAAAGACCTCTTGATGAAGGTGAAAGAGGAGAGTGAAGAAGCTGGCTTGAAACTCAACACTCAAAAACCTAAGATCATGGCATCTGGTCCCATTACTTTGTGGCAAATAGATAAGAGAAAAGTTAAAACAGTGACAGATTTTATTTTTTTGGGCTTCCAAATCACTGCAGATGGTGACTGCAGCCCTGAAAGTAAAAGACACTTGCTCCTTGAAAGGAAAGCTCTGACAAACCTAGACAGTGTATTATTAAAAAGCAGAGACACTTTGCAGACAAAGGTCCTTATAGTCTAAGTTATGGTTTTTCCAGTAGTCATGTATAGATGTGAGAGTTGGACCATTAAAGAAGGCTGAGCACCAAAGAATTGATGCTTTTAAACTGTGGTGCTGGAGTAGACTTTTGAGAGCCCCCTCAGACTGCAAGGAGATCAAATCAGTCAATCCTAAAGGAAATCAACCCTAAATATTCATTGGAAGGACTTGCTTAAGTTGAAACTCCTGATGGAGCTTCAATACTTTGGTCACCTGATGCAAAGAGCTGACTCTTTGGAAAATAACCTGATGCTGGGAAAAATTGAAGGCAGGAGGAGAAGGGTATGGCAGAGGATGAGATGGTTAGATAGCATCACTGACTCAATGGACATGAATTTGATCAAACTCTGGGAAATAGTGATAGACAGAGGAGCTTGGTGTGCTGCAGTCCATGGGGATGCAAAGAGTTGGACATAACTTAGTGACTAAACAACAACAACAAAAGGGGGGTAGGTATCAAAATGGTTAAAGATGCTTCAGTTATGGTGATAGAAAAAGATGCTCATAGTAAAGTTCATGGCATATGCTATCTGAATGGAACTTGGAAAAGTAGGCAGAATTTAGACATATGGATACTGGTGAATAGTAAGAAAAAATACAGAAGTATGAAGTTCAGAAAGTATGTCAGAAATAAAGGCAAAACAAGTCCAAGAAATGTGACAAGGTCACTGGGCTTGTAAAATTCTCTTCAACAGTATTGGTCTCTCAGGAAATGGCCAGTCTTTCCTTCCAGTTGCTCAGGTCAAAAACAAGAGAGTCAACTTGATCCTTTCTCATATAACCCACATCTAATCTGTCAATAAATACATCTGTTGCAACTTCAAAACACCCAAAATCCAACTGTTTCTCAGTCTCTCTACTGGCTTCCAGCTTCAGCATCTTACCTTCTTAGAGAAAAATGACTTTTTAATAACTGATAAGTCTTTGGGCGATCTTGAGTCTGTTCTCACTCCAGCTCATCATTGTCAAATCTCTACTTTTCTTGGAATTATAGCAATGCAGCACTCTTCATGTCAACCAGGCCTGTGGCCTCTGGACCTTTACATTGCAGTCTCCCTGTTCAGGACATTCTTTATCAAGGCTTCTCCATGACTTGCCCTTTTACCTAGTTTAGGACTCTGCCCAAATCTCATGTTGCTGGTTAGATCATTCCTGACATGTGTGCCTGCTAAATCACTGCAGTTGAGTTTGACTCTTTGCAACTCTTTGGTCTGCAACTGTAAGTAAGTAAGTAAGTAAGTAAAGTCACTCAGTCGTGTCTGACTCTTTATGACCCCATGGACTGCAGCCCACCAGGCTCCTCAGTCCATGAGATTCTCCAAGCAAGAATACTGGAGTGGGTTGCCATTTCCTTCTCCAGGGGATCTTCCCGACCCAGGGATCAAACCCAGGTCTCCCGCATTGGAGGCAGACGCTTTAACCTCTGAGCCACCCTGTAGCCTGCCAGATTTCTCTGTCAATGGGATTCTCCAGGCAAGAATACTGGAATGGGTTGCCATGCCCTCCTCCAGGGGGTCTTCCTAATCCAGGGATTGAACTTGCATCTCTTATGTCTCCTGCATTGACAACTGGGTTCTTTATCACTAGCACTCCTGGGAAGTCCCCATCCCTGACACCCCTGTTTAATTCAGAAGCTCTGGCCCCCACCCCAGCTCCATTTTCCCTTATTTCTCTTCCTAGTTTTTACTTGACGTAATACACCTATCACCAACTGTTTCAAATATGTTAGACTAACCCTGCTGTGGCAACCGGAGTCTTGACTCAATCTCTTACAAGTCCATATAGATACACTGTGGTTCAGCACTATGTAATCTTCTCCCTAGGACTCAGGATAATGAATACCAAATATATGCAACACTCCTGGTTGTTTTGGCAGAAAAATTGGAAAACCACAAATTGACTCTTAAAGCTTTTCCCTCAAAGTGACATATCTCTGTTTCATATACATTTCATAGTGTTCAAAGCAAGAAATTCAAATGAGCCTGTTATTAAACCCAGGAATGAAATATAAACCTCATGCATCACAGGGATGAGCATTGGAATATTTGACAACTAGTAACTTCATCTACCACATTATGTTATTTGCTTGGTTATCATCTGCCTCACTTCATATCTTAGACAAGGTTCCCTGGAAACAGGGATGGAGACTATATGCAGAAAGGAAGTACTCTTTGGAAATACCTTTTAAAATGATGTGGGATCTCATCCAAGAGATTTCCATGCAGTAGAACAGAATCACCAGTTGGAGAACAGACAGAAAAAGTCAGTGGGCTAAGAAACTCAGTGACTGAAGTTGAAGTGAGTGTGTTTCCTATGACCAGGACATCTTGACAAAGCACCACAGTACTAACTGTCTCCACCAGAATGAGATGCCTGTGAAGGTGGAGGCTTTTACTTGCTGTGTTTAATGCTATTGCCACCCATGCTTTAAAATGTTCCTGGCATAAGACTTGCTCAATATTTGTTGAATGAAGATATGAGCAAATTAATACTTTGTGTAAAATTTTAGATTAGAAAAGTAGAGAGGAATAAAACATAGAGGGTCTTCACTGCCTATCTAAGGCTTTTAAACTTCCAGAGAAGTTAAATGCACAGAAATAGCTTCAGGATTAGGTTCAAATAGCAGTGTGTACAATAAATGGAATATAAGGGAAGAAATATTAGGAATGGCTGACAGGAGGCTGATGCAATATTTCTGGTCAAGGTAACATGATGCTAATAGAATGGGCTGAGTATGGGATTGGAGGTGGGCAGGTTTTGGACATGAGGGCTACAGTATCTCTAACAGGAATAAAAACTTGGCTACATAGCAAAAGGATAGAAAAGGAGAACAAAAAATTAAAGATAACTTGGAAGCATTATGTTCTCAGTAATAACATTAACAAACAAATAACTGCTTTGAGAGGAAAACTGAAGATCTCTTGGGAAAGTACTATGAGACTTGGAAACAGAAACATTGGCAATGGTTCATATTGGACCCAGAAATATGACCTGTGATTTATGTATTTAAGATAATTTCATACTTTTTTCTTTTAAAATATAATATGTACATCACTTCCACCATGGGATTTATCTTCAGAAAATGAATCATCTTAATTATTACCAATCTTTGGTGTCAGATACAACATACTGCAGAATGTGATGCTTACAATAGAAATACATGAACATCCCAATTACTTACACATTATTGATAATTTGAACAGGAAGTATCACCTGTCAGACATCTATTGAGACAGTCTATGCTGATGGATTGGTGTGTGGGTAAGGGTGAGGTCTGATCAGGGCTTCCTTATGTGTGAACCAATTCTGAATATTAAACTCAGTGCAGGTTTTTATGATAAGTACAAAGTCCAGCTGTGATATAGTGTCATTTCCATCAATCTGGATGATTGAGACCCACCTTACTTTACAGACAGGTGTTCTCTTGAGTCAATGAATAATGCAACCTACAGACTACACAATAAATAGACTTTAATGAAACAACAAAAACAACTGTGAATGCTCAGGATTTAAGCATGATTTCTCTTCTGTCCTAAAGGGGCTAATTTGAAATATTGTACAAATATACATGAAATACATTACATTTTTGACGCATAGTATAAGTATTCCACAAATTACAGCAACTGTATCAGTTTAATCCATAATAATTTAGAAAATAATACACTGACAATATTCCTGCTGCTCTACATAACTGATATGAGTTACCAAATTCCCAGGACTAGAATGCAGTAAAAATGCTTAGTACAATAATTAACATATTAATTAATTTATGCAATTTAAAGTAAATATTGCATGCTTATTACTTTAAATATTAAGTAAGATAATCTCATTCTCACTTTTCAGGTATTATATCTCATTAAGCCTATCAAAAATGTTATGAAAGTGAAAGTAAAGAGAACCATAAAATATTAAGACTATTAGGCCTCTATCTAAAATGAAAGACACGTAGTTCTGGTAGTTAGTTCAGAGGCTGATGTAATATATACTCAAAAGATGATTAAATGAGTTAATAAGTAAAGGAATGAATACAGATAGAGATATCAGTAAATCTGTAGGTGGGCAGGATTTCAGTTATTATGCTTGTGCTGTTTTTAATTTAAAATATTAACTTCTAATTTGCAGCATAAAATAGTACTTGTTTATTGCTACCTCCATGCATGCCATATTTTTTTTTTTTGCATTGATCTTTAGTACTAAACAAATGATTTTAAGTTCTATCTAGCCATAGGCTAAACCAGAATAAGATGCATTTCAAAAGTGTCCACATACCTTTAAAGTGATGGTTGAAGACTCTCTCAAGGCATTTAAAAAAATAAAATCTTTTTAAAGTATTTTGTTCACTTTTTTTTTTTTTTAATGCAAAGGTTAAGAAATTTGAGGTTATTGAATCAAGTGAAGGCTCAATCCCACAGTAACCTATTCAGGGGTGATATTGATCAGTAGAGTCAAAGACGTCAGAATCTAACTAAGATAAACAGTGACTTTCTTATCCTCAGTGGGTTCCTCCTGAGCCTCTATAGGTGAGAAAACAAATATGATTTTCCTTTAGCATTATTTTGTTTATTCCTATTAAACATGCCTCAGGAATTCTCTAACATAAATGAAGTCTACAGTGCATTCGATTTTTTTTTTTAATGAATTGTTGGAGGTTTTGCCATTCATAAAAACTATTGGTTAAAAATCTGAATAATTAGCTATAATTTTTCATAGGAAAATTCATAATTTATGTGCATTTCTTTTTACTGAGAATTTAACAAATACTTTTAAAATGTAATTTTGTGTATATATATATATATGGAATTTAGAAAGATGGTAACAATAACCCTGTATGCAAGACAGCAAAAGAGACACAGATGTATAGAACAGTCTTTTGGACTCTGTGGGAGAGGGAGAGGGTGGGATGATTTGGGAGAATGGCATTGAAACAGGTATAATATCATATGTCAAATGAATCGCCAGTCCAGGTTCAATGCATGATACTGGATGCTTGGGGCTGGTGCATTGAGACTACCCAGAGGGATGGTACGGGGAGGGAGGAGGGAAGGGGGTTCAGGATGGGGAACACGTGTATACCTGTGGCGGATTCATACTGATGTATGGCAAAACCAATACAATATTGTAAAGTAATTAACCTCCAATTAAAATAAATACATTTATATTTTTTTAAAAAATTTAAAAAATAAATAAATGATCTCAAAAAGAAAAGTAATTTTGTAAATAAAGTTTCAATTATAGGAGTATTCATGATCATATGATTTCTGTCTGAATGAGAAATTGTTTGATGTCAACAATTAAATATAAATTTCTGTGATTTTCACTTCATGATCATTTGTAAATCTATTAATAATATTTTTAAATCTCTTTGAATTTAATCTCCCTTGGAACTGCATGCCTATCATCTACTTGTCTTGCTTTCTTTGGATCTTGGTGCATTTTCTTTTTCTTTTCATCCTCTCTCATGTCCTCAGTTTCCTTGTGTTCTGTTTTATATTTTCAAATTTTTCATGCTTATATCTTCCTGTGCAGGATATGAAATTCGTTGGTGGCAAAGAGACAGATGTATCAGAAAAGAGATATGTTTGGGCATCATCAGACCCATATATAACTGAAATCCTTGTCAGAGGTGTCTGTATCCCAGAGTCAACATGCATATGAAAATGAGAAAACAGAAGAGTCAAATAACTTGGCTCCATATAATTAAAGTAAAACAAAACACAGCAGACCAACTTTCCAGAACTGGGAGTTTGTTGGGGTTTAGGTGCTAACCTCATGGAGTTTCCTGACCTCTCAGCTAGTTTTAAGGCTTGAGCAAACAAGGAACTCCAAATTAAAGCAGCCCCCAGTCTCCCTTTGGATGCATGGTTAATGTTTCGCTCTCCCATTTCAATTATGCCATCTTCATTATGTTCCTGTCCTCACTCTCTCACAGTTGTTAAAATGAAAAGCCTCTCTCTGTGCGTCACAGCTCCGCTGTGCAGGCCTATACCTGTGTTGGCAGCATGCTCTTCTTCTCACCTCAGATTGCCTTTTGCCTGGGGAGGAGATCCCTGCCGTGCGTCTCAAACTGAAAACTGAAAGAAAATTAAGTTGCTGTTTGGAGTTTGAGCGAATTATGGAAAACAGGTCCTTTTTTTTTTTTTTGGTCTACAAGGCATGTTAGTGGAAGCTATTGCCCACCTTCTCTCTCATTGCCTACAGTGGTAGCTGTCAGTATGGAAATCTCATCCAAACTTTGTTTTAATTGTTTATACCTAAGGCAAGGACACATACGCATGCACACACACACAAAGTTGGCATTTCCTTCAGCCTGTGGCTATGTGTGGAACACAGTGGGCCACATGGTGGTTGACTTGGTATTTTGGCCATCTCGATAGCTGACAAGAGGCACTGAACAGCAAAACTTGATAACTCAATAATGTCTATATTCTAATTCAGGTAAACGAAAAGCCAGATCAATTATCTGGTAGCAAATTTCGAGCAAAACCAGACTATGAATTAATATGAATGCACTGCCTTCAACTAACATGAGTTCACTGTAGAAAAGCACATTATTGATGGTTTCACAGTTTGATATTTTATTTCGATATTTTATATTTATTTTATATTTATTTGGATGTTTTTTCAGCTTCAGTTTCTGTAAGAACTATATTCTTATAGTTGTACATAAGAATATCTAAATGCACACACATGCAGATTCAGTCTGAGCTTCAGGACTTACACACAAAGGATCTGTTTCAATTGGGAAGCTGAGATGGCCTCACTTGAATTGGCAACAATAAACAAAGCAAGCAGGAACCTGGGTAGGTGATTGCTAGGATTTGAGAAGATTATTTTTGTGGTGACAGAGTTCATTGTAGAAAAACACATTATTGATGGTTTCACAGTTTGATATTTTATTTCGATATTTTATATTTATTTTATATTTATTTGGATGTTGTTTTTTCAGCTTCAGTTTCTGTAAGAACTATATTCTTATAGTTGTACATAAGCATATCTAAATGCACACACATACAGATTCAGTTTGAGCTTCAGGACTTACACACAAAGGATCTGTTTCAATTGGGAAGCTGAGATGGCCTCACTTGAATTGGCAACAATAAACAAAGCAAGCAGGAACCTGGGTAGGTGATTGCTGGGCTTTGAGAAGATTATTTTTGTGGTGACAACTACCAGGGAAACTGGGAGAATCATAGGAAAATCTGATGGCTGATGTTTATTTAAAGAAATAGGTGGTATTTCTATGTTGCAAAGTAGGTTCAGTTCAGTGCAGTCACTCAGTCATGTTCAACTCTGTGCGACCTCATGGACTGCAGTACTCCAGGCCTCCCTGTCCATCACCAACACCGGAGTTTACTCAAATTCATGGCCATTGAGTTGGTGATGCCATCCAACCATCTCATCCTCTGTCGCCCCCTTCTCCTGCTGTCTTCAATCTTTGCCAGCATCAGGGCCTTTTCACATGAGTCAGCTTTTCACATGAGGTGGCCAAAGTATTGGAGTTTGAGCTTCAACAGCAGTCCTTCCAATGAATATTCAGGACTGTTTCCCGTTAGGATGAATTGGTTGAATCTCCTTGCAAAATAGGTAGAAGACAGCTATATATGTCTCGTGTTTTTAAATTTTCTACCAAAAAAAATACCACCAAAAACTTTGCAAGCATTTTCATGCATGGGGTCAAGGCGATGCTAGTCTCTGTCAAGGTGAAAATATTATTGGGGGTGACACATGAAGGCTTCTTCACCATGAATTTCCTCTGGTTGGAAGCTCTGCCTCAGAGACATGAGTTCAGGACAGTCAAATTTCAATATTTTAAATGAGGAATTCTGAGTCTTAAAAGTTAGACAACTAATGCTGAGTTTCTTCTGATGTAGTTGTAGAATATTACAATTATTGTTCACTAAATCACCAAGGTCCATCAGGAAATGAAAATCCAAGATCTTGGGGACTGAGCAAAGAAAACAAACAAACTCAAAAAAGAAACTGATTGTATCTATTAAACCACACACCAAATTGTTTAGTGTCATAGGAACACGTATCAAAATGGTTAAAATCATGGGTTCAACATAGGATAGGATATAGTAAATAATTTTGCATTTATATATTTTTACTTTAGGTCAGTTTGATTTAAGACGTGTTTTAAATATAATTTAAAGACCAATTTATGCTTATACTGTGCTATATAAAGACATTTTAAATCAATTCACAAATTAATATCATAGATAATTGAACTTTAAATTAGTCATATAACAAGATGCATGATTGCTAAAACTCATGATATACTGTGTCATTTTGGTTTTAGGACTAAATAGTAAAGTGTAGAATAACATTTAACTCTGTATTGTAGCATCATTTTTAAAAAGCTTCCATGTACTGATGTTTAGAATTCTTACATATTTATCCTTTAAAATTGCTTACTATACATATTTTAATTTATTAGTAAACAATAAGAGTACATTTTTGAGATTGCTTTTAAATAGCATATTTTAACAGTGAATTGGAAAGTTTTTTTTTGTTGGTAATAAGTGACAAGCTAAATTGGATATCAGTTCAGTTCAGTCGCTCAGTCGTGTCCGACTCTTTGTGACCCCATGGACTGCAGCATGCCAAGCTTCCCTATCCATCACCAACTCCTGAAGATTGCTCAAACTCATGACCATCACGTTGGTGATGCCATGCAACAATCTCATCCTCTGTTGTCTCCTTCTCCTCCTGCCTTCAATCTTTCCCACATCAAGATTTTTTCTGATGAGTTAGTTCTTTGCATCAAGTGGCCAAAATATTGGAGCTTCAGCTTCAGCATTGGTCCTTCCAATAAATATTCATGACTGATTTCCTTTACAATTGACTAGTTTGATCTTGCTGTTGAAGCAACTCTCAAGAGTCTTCTTCAATTCTGCAGTTCAAAAGCATCAATTCTTCAGCCCTTGGTTTTCTTTATGGTCCAACTCTCACATCCATACATGATTACTGGAAAAGCCATAGCTTTGACTAGACAGACCTCTGTTGGTAAAGTAATTTCTGTGCTTTTTAATGTGTTGTCTAGGTTGGTCATAGGTTTTCTTCCAAGAAGCAAGTGTCTTTTGATTTCATGACTTTGGTCACCATCTGCAGTGACTTTGGAGCCCAAGAAAATAAAATATGTCACTGTTTCCATTGTTTCTCCATCTATTTTCCATGAAGTGATGAGACCAGATGCCATGAACTTTGTTTTTTGAATGTTGAGTTTTAAGCTTTTTCACTCTCCTCTTTCGTTTTTATGAAGAGGCTCTTTAGTTACTCTTCATTTTCTGCCATTAGTGTGGTTTCATCTGCATATCTGCAGTTGTTGATATTTCTCCTGTCAGTCTTGATTCCAGCTTGTGCTTCATCTAGTGCAGCATTTCACATGATGTATTCTGTGTATAAGTTAAATACGTGAGATGACAATATACAGCCTTGACATACTCCTTTGCCAATTTGGAACCAGTCCATTGTTCCATGTTCAGTTTTAACTGTTGCTTCTTGACCTGCATACAGATTTCTCAGGAGGCAGGTCAGATGATCTGGTGTTCCCACCTCTTGAAGAATTTTCCAGTTTGTTGTGATCCACCCAAAGGCTTTAGTATAGTCAGTGAAGCAGAAGTAGATGTTTTTCTGGAATTCTCTTGCTTTTTCTATGATCCAATGGATGTTGGAAATTTGATCCCTGGTTCCTCTGCTTTTTCTAAATCCAAGCTGAACATCTGGAAGTTCTCGGTTAACATACTGTTGAAGCCTCACTTGGGGAATTTTTAGCATTACTTTGCTAGCATCTGAAATGAATGCAATTGTGCAGCAGTTTGAACAGTCTTCAGCATTTCCTTTCTTTGGTATTGGAATGAAAACTGACCTTTTCCAGTCCTGTGGCAACTGCTGAGTTTCCCAAATTTGCTGGGATATGAGTGCAGCATTTTCACAGCATCATTTTTTGGATTTAAAAAGCTCAACTGGAACTCAATCACCTCCACTAGTTTTGTTCATTGAAATAGCTCAACTGGAATTCCATCACCTCCACTAGCTTTGTTTGAAGTGATGCTTCCTAAGGCCCACTTGGACTTCACATTCCAGGATGTCTGGCTCTAGGTGAGTGATCATACCATCATGATTATCTGTGTCATTAAGATCTTTTTTGTACTGTTCTTCTGTGTATTCTTGCCATTTCTTCTTAATATCTTTTTTCTTTTGTTGGGTCCATACTGTTTCTGTCCTTTATTGTGCTCATCTTTGCATGAAATATTCCCTTGATATCTCTAATTTTCTTGACGAGATCTCTAGTCTTTCTCATTCTATATATTGTTTTCCTTTATTTCTTTGCATTGATCACTGAGGAAGGCTTTCTTATCTCTCCTTGCTATTCTTTGGAACTCTGCATTCAGATGGATATATCTTTCCTTTTCTCCTTTGCCTTTTGCTTCTCTTCTTTTCTCAGCTATTTGTAAAACCTCCTCAGACAACCATTTTGCCTTTTTGCATCCTTTATTGTGTCCATCTTTGCATGAAATGTTCCCTTGGTATCTCTAATTTTCTTGACGAGATCTCTAGTCTTTCTCATTTTATATATTGTTTTCCTTTATTTCTTTGCATTGATCACTGAGGAAGGCTTTCTTATCTCTCCTTGCTATTCTTTGGAACTCTGCATTCAGATGGATATATCTTTCCTTTTCTCCTTTGCCTTTTGCTTCTCTTCTTTTCTCAGCTATTTGTAAAACCTCCTCAGACAACCATTTTGCCTTTTTGCATTTCTTCTTCTTGGGGGTGGTTTTAATCACCACCCTCTGTTCAATGTTACAAACTTCCATTCATAGTTTTTCAGGCACTCTTGTCTATCAGATCTATCCCCTTGAATCTATCTGTCACGTCCACTGTGTAATTGTAAGGGATTTGATTTAGGTCATACCTGAATGGTCTAGTGGTTTTCCCTAGATTAGATATATGAAAACTTAATTTTTAAAATATTTAAACATTGGATAAAATGTGCATTTTCATAATTTTACATATCATAAGTATATTCAATTTGGTGAGATAGTGGACAAATGAAAACCTCCTCAGACAACCATTTTGCCTTTTTGCATTTCTTCTTCTTGGGGGTGGTTTTAATCACCACCCTTTGTTCAATGTTACAAACTTCCATTCATAGTTTTTCAGGCACTCTTGTCTATCAGATCTATCCCCTTGAATCTATCTGTCACGTCCACTGTGTAATTGTAAGGGATTTGATTTAGGTCATACCTGAATGGTCTAGTGGTTTTCCCTAGATTAGATATATGAAAACTTAATTTTTAAAATATTTAAACATTGGATAAAATGTGCATTTTCATAATTTTACATATCATAAGTATATTCAGTTTGGTGAGATAGTGGACAAATGTGTATACCCACTAGCCACCACCCCAAATAAGATAGAACATTTCCAACTCCACAGGATACTTCCTCTTGCCCATTTTAGACAACTCTCAGTTTGCTAATCAACAATAATTCTGATTTTAGCACCATAACTTAGTTGTGTTTGTTCTTGAACTTCTTATAAATGGAGTCATATAGAATGTAATATTATCTTTGACTCTTTTCACTTAGTATAACGTCCTTGAAATACACTCATGTTACTGTTCGTATAACACACTCATTACTTTTTTTATTGCCAAATAGTATTGAACTGCATGAAATCACCCCAATTTGTGTATCTGTTCACCTCTTGATTGAAATTGAGGTTGTTTTCAATTTGAACCTGTTATGAATAAAGGTTCTATAAACTACTCTTGTACACATTTATTTGAGAACTTTGGCTTTCATTTCTCTTAGTAAATACCTAGAGATGAAACTACTGGTTCATAGAGCAGATATAGATATGAGAAACTACATATACTTTTTCTAAGTGGTTGTACCATTTTACACTCCTGTCAATAACAAATGAAAGCTTTATTTGTTGTACATTCTTTCCCACCTTTGGTGTTAGCAGTGTTTTATGTTTTAGTCATCCTACAGAGTATGAAATGGAATCAGTTCTAGTTTTATTAGTATCATTTTGCTGAAATGCTAAAGACAGCTTTGTATGTGCTAGATGAAGTTTTATCAGATTAATATAAGCAGGAGAAATGGAAGCATAATATTTTAGGCATATTTTAAGAATTATTAGAGTATTTATTGCCCTAATTAGTTTTTATTTTAACTTGGTGCTTTATATTTTTACTCAGAATCTCATAATTCTGAATTTTGAGAATAAAGTATCAAGAATGAAAACAATTGTAACTGTATATCTAGGCAAATCCATTATGTGACTAGTGATACGATATAAAGCAATATGAAGTCAGCCATGACTTTTTGTCTGTTAAAACACTCTATCAATAACATGTTGATGTTGATATTAGTCAAAAGATCTAAGAGCAGTGTGTATAAAAACAGTAAGTAACAGTATACCTTCTGATCTCTAAATCTTATTCTTCTAAGTAATATTCTGTTTCATTCTTTATTATACCATTTTTAATAGTATAAGGGATAAAGAGAAGTATAAAACAAGAAGATCCAGGAAACAGCAATAACTCTGATAGTTAATATTAATATTACCTTCAAGTAGTATGTCCTAGTGTGGATTAATCCATCAACAGTTTATTTAATGTTAGGCTTTCTGGTACCTTTGTAAACTGAGACTAAGACAAATCTATTATAACTATTAAAAAAATAAAGTATTCAATCAGAAGATGGTACAAATACGAACACAGTAACATACAGTAAGTCCTCTATGTACAAACCTTCAAGTTACAAACTTCCAAAGATGAGAACCTGTGTTCTCATGTCCAATCATGTTCACATGTCTGACATACATTGTCATGTGTCTGCCTCCTCTACAAGTGGTTGTGCTTTTGCTTACTTTAATTTGCAATACTGTAGAGTATATTACCTTTACTTATTACCTGTTCACCCAGTACCAGCCCCTATGTGCCAGCTGTTGTGACATACTACTCTACTTTTCAAGGTACTGTACTGTGAGATTAAAAATGTTACTTATTTTTTGTTTGCATTTTTTGTGTATTATTTATGTAAAAAGTATTATAAATCCATTACAGTACAGTACTATATATCAATTGTGTTAGTTGAGTACCTAGGTCAACTTTGTTGGAACAAATTGGTCTTAACGAACTCACTTTCAGAATGGAATTCACTCGTATGTAGGGGACTTACTGTAACATAAAAAAAAAATTAACTCTTTTTATTTTATTTCTGTTGAATGTTTGGAAAGATCATTCAGTTGTTTATTTGGGTATGGCCCAAGCCTCCAGGACTTTACCTATTCAATTATTTCTGTGTTGACATCTGACTCTGGAGATTTCAAAGCTTATAAGTTATTTCCCCACTGGTACCAAAGGAATTAAGTCCTATTTAGGAAGACTTTGACTTTGCATGGAGGAGTTAAGAGATTTCAGTGAAAATTATAAAACTGTGTAAAAATAATAAAGCAGTAACCACAGGACATAAAAATCTATCTGAATTCTTTAAAGGGTTATGAGTAATTCCCCTTGCATAAACAAGTTATTCTGAAATGGTTCTAAAGCAATTTAGAGGGAAAGCCGGGAGAGCATATGAAAACCCACATGGCAGGCAGGATCGCTTTTTTAAAAAGTTTGTCAACCTAATGAGCACTTAATTAAAGTCAACAGAGTCTCTAAGTCTCCAAGTAATTTTCAGAAAGAGCGTTTGGGAAAGGGAACATTTTTCTCCATGCTTGTCCCCCTTTTCTCTTGTTCTCCATTTGTCTGATAACTGTGGAAAGCCTTTTTAATATTGTCTTTGGGGTTTTATTCTTATTAACTCTTTCTTATCATATTACTCAGCTATCTACTGCTGTGGGCAGGAATCCCTTAGAAGAAATGGAGTGGCCATCATAGTCAACGAAAGAATCTGAAATGCAGTACTTGGATGCGATCTCAAAAATGGCAGAATGATCTCTGTTCTTTTCCAAGGCAAAACATTCAATATCACGGTAGTCCAAGTCTATGCCCCGACCAGTAATGCTGAAGAATCTGAAGTTGAACAATTCTATGAAGATCTACAAGACCTTCTAGAACTAACACCCAAAAAAGATATCTTTTTCATTATAGGTGACTGGAATGCAAAAGGAGGAAGTCAAGAAACACCTGGAGTAACAGGCAAATTTGGCCTTGGAATGCGGAATGAAGCAGGGTAAAGGCTAATAGAGTTCTTCCAAGAGAACACACTGGTCATAGCACACACCCTCTTCTAACAACACAAGAGAGACTCTACACATGGACATCACCAGATGGTCAACACCGAAATCAGACTGATTACATTCTTTGCAGCCAAAGATGGAGAAGCTCTATACAGTCAGCAAAAACAAGACTAGGAGCTGACTGTGGCTGAGACCATGAACTCCTTATTGCCAAATTCAGACTGAAATTGAAGAAAGTGGAGAAAACCACTAGACCATTCATGTATGACCTAAATCAAACACAACATTATAAGACAACTATACTCCCTCCAAAATTAATTAATTAATTACAATGAAGTTGCACGTTCATTCCTCTGGGCAGACGGAAAGAACGAGAAAGGCTCACAGTGCACAAAAAGTTCTCTTCAAATATCTGTCTCAGAAAACATTCTCCTTTATTTCTAACCATAATCTTCTATTATGTATATGTATATTATGTATGTATAATCTTCTATTATGTATATTATGTATGTATAATCTTCTATTCTTAATATATGAGCTGTTCAAAAATGAAATAATACATCTTTGATTATCTACTTTGAAACCGCACAAAAATCTAGTATCTCCTCTGATTGTTTTTTCTAGACAAAATGCACTCTTATTGTACAAAAAAGATCTTCATGACCCAGATAATCATGAAGGTATGATCACTCACCTAGAGCCAGACATCCTGGAATATGAATTCAAGTGGGCCTTAGAAAGCCTTAGAAAGCATCACTACAAACAAAGCCAGTGGAGGTGATGGAATTCCAGTGGAGCTCTTTCAAATCCTGAAAGATGATGCTGTGAAAGTGCTGCACTCAATATGCCAGCAAATTTGGAAAACTCAGCAGTGGCCACAGGACTGGAAAAGGTCAGTTTTCCTTCCAATCCCAAAGAAAGGCACAATTGCACTCATCTCACATGCTAGTAAAGTAATGCTCAAAGTTCTCCAAGCCAGGCTTCAACAATACATGAACCGTGAACTTTCAGATGTTCAAGTTGGTTTTAGACAAGGCAGAGGAACCAGAGATCAAATTGCCAACATCTGCTGGATCATTGAAAAAGGAAAAGAGTTCCAGAAAAGCATCTACTTCTGTTTTATTGACTATGCCAAAGCTTTTGACTGTGTGGATTACAATAAACTGGAAAATTCTGAAATAGATATGCATACCATACCACCTGACCTGCCTCTTGAGAAACCTATATGCAGGTCAGGAAGCAACAGTTAGAACTGGACATGGAACAACAGACTGGTTCCAAATAGGAAAAGGAGTACGTCAAGGCTGTATATTGTCACCCTGCTTATTTAACTTATATGCAGACTCCGTCATGAGAAACACTGGGCTGGAGGAAGCACAAGCTGGAATCAAGGTTGCCAGGAGAAATATCAATAACCTCCGATATGAAGATGACACCACCCTTATGGCAGAAAGGGAAGAGGAACTCAAAAGCCTCTTGAAAAGTGAAAGAGGAGAGTGAAAAAAGTTGGCTGAAAGCTCAACATTCAGAAAACGAAGATCATGGCATCTGGTCCCATCACTTCATGGGAAATAGATGCGGGAACAGTGGAAACAACGTCAGACTTTATTTTTGGGCTCCAAAATCACTGCAGATGATGATTGCAGCCATGACATTAAAAAATGCTTACTCCCTGGAAGGAAAGTTATGACCAACCTTGACAGCATATTAAAAAGCAGACATTACTTTGCCAACAAAGGTCCGTCTAGTCGAGGCTATGGTTTTTCCAGTGGTCATGTACGGATGTGAGAGTTGGACTGTGAAGAAGGCTGAGTGCCGAGGAATTGATGCTTTTGAACTGTGGTGTTGGAGAAGACTCTTGGGAGTCCCTTGGACTGCAAGGAGATCCAACCAGTCCATCTTAAAGGAGGTCAGTCCTGGGTGTTCATTGGAAGGACTGATGTTGAAGCTGAGACTCCAATACTTTGGCCACCTGATGTGAAGAGCTGACTCCTTGGAAAAGACCCTGATGCTGGGAGGCATTGGGGGCAGGAGAAGGGGACGACAGAGGCTGAAATGGCTGGATAGCATCACCGACTTGATGGACATGAGTTTGGGTAAATTCCAGGAGTTGGTGATGGACAAGGAGGCCTGGCATGCTGCAATTCCGGGGGCCACAAAGAGTCAGACATGACTGAGTGACTGAACTGAACTGTACTGTCTTTTTAATGAAAATGGTGAGAAGTAATATACAGCTAAAGAGAGTCAAAGAGTTTAAGTAGTACTTTTATATTTTATTTTATTTTGATGGAAATCAAGAAAGCTTTACTATACAAATTCAAAATGGACTTATCAAAGAAGAAAAGATTTTACATCTACATTAACAAAAGTATATTATTTTCACTTGGTTAGTTTTCTTATCCACAGAGTGGAGTTAACAATACTTACTAATATAGAGAGATTGTGAATATTAAATGCAATAAAAATGTTAAAGATGTTAGGTATACCTGGCCTAGAGTAAAAGCATAAAGAATCTGGAATCTATTAAGCTGAAATTTTTTTTTAAATTTTTCTAGAATCATGATGTAGATGTCTGTTTTTAACTCTACTGTGAATCTATTAGTTTTCAGTGTTTCAGTAACCTGGATGAGAGTATGTGAGAGGATTTATTCTTTATAAATATAAAATCTCTTTTCTTTTCAAGGGGTCTGTGAAATTGATTTTAGTATAAATCTTTGTCATTTAGTCCCTATAATTTTCAATATCATTTATATACGTGTGTGAATTTATATTATATTATATTATATTATATTATATTAGTGCTAAGTCACTTCATTCATGTCTGACTCTTTGCAACCCTATGGACTGTAGCCTGCCAGATTCCTTTGTCCATTATATTCTCCAGAAAAGAATACTGGAGGGAGTTGCCATTTCCTCTTCCAGAGGATCTTCCCAAGCCAGGGGTGGAACCCACCTCTCTTTCATCTCCTGCGTGGGCAGGTGGGTTCTTTACCACTAGTACCACCTGGGAAGCATTATTGTATTACCCTAAATTTTCTCCCTTTTTAGGAACATTCTGATGTTTTATGTGGTTTTATAATAACTGGTGTCTTTGGACTGATTTGACTTAGTTGTTTTATTAAACTGCAAGAAAATCATCCAGGTCTGCTGATTTCACTTTTTTATTGAGGCAACTTTAATCTTTAACAAATTGATAATAATAGAAAAATTAACAGATACTGAGTGCCTCGTGTAAGGTACCGTGCTAAGGAGGTTACTTGCATTAATACACCCAAAGATCTTATGAGACAAATAGTTTACTATCCCCATTCATGGATTTTTTTTTTAATGAGGCTTAGAGAAGTTAAGTTTTCAAAATGATTCTAAGATTTGCCAATATCTTAAAAGGAGCTTATTTCCCATTACAATGAGAGTCTTATTACAGAGACTGAGAGAAGTGACCTTGTACACTATGGTCTCTAGCTCTTTGCCCAAATATGGTGACCTCCCATGGAGCAGCCTCTGCCCTCACTTCGACTCTGCCCACCTCAGAAACATACCTCAATCATAATGAGTTACCACAAATAGAGTTTTTGTTAAAGAATTCATGATACAGAAGAACATCTTCCTTGAAAAATTGCATGATGTTGGAAGAACAAGATGGCAGAGGCGTAGGTGATGTGGAGTACATCTCTCTCCACAGATACATCAAGGGTACACCTTCAGACACAGAACTGCATGCAGAACACCAGCTGAGAGTAGATAGGAGTACCTGACCAGTGGAAAAGAATATATAGAACAATGTAAAACTCAGGAGGATGAAGGAACTGGGGGAAAAACAGGAGTGTTTGTAGGACTGGACCTGCCCTCAGCAGGTGGGGGAACTGAAGCAGGGGTCCAATCCCCAGAGCAGGGCAATTTTCTGAGTCAGAGGAGAAACATTTAAGGCTGAGAGTGAAAGAGCTGATCTGTTGCACCCTACATGGAGTGAGAATCAGATGGTCCTTGCCACAGCCATACATACCCAGGACAGGAACGCTGGTCTCCTAGAAGGCGCAGCAGCTGGGAGCTGGAGTTTAGGGATTGTGGAGCAATCCTAGGGTAAAGGCTGCTGCTGACTGTGGGAGAGATGGATCGAGGGGATGTGAGGGATGAGATTGTGGTGGGAAATGCCAGTGGAGGAAAGCCACGCAGCCAAGGAAGCAAGGGGATACTGGTGAGTCACACGTGGGGGCTGGAGCCATCACTATAGCTTCTCTCCCCACACACCAGCACTGGCAGCTGAACAACAGAGAGGTTGGCCCATCAAACTCCTGAGGAACTGAACTATAGAGTAGGACCCTATCCAGTGTGCCCCTTTAAGTGCCTGATGTGCCAATCTACAGAGTAGGACCCCAGCCAAAGGTCTCCCTCTATGTGCCTGCCGCATGGAACAACAGAGAAAGACCCCAAGCAAGGGCGCCTCTAAGTGCCTGAAAGGGCAGAGTTATGGCGAAAAACTGGCCAAAGAGGCCTTCTGATCGCCAGCTACAAGAGGCTTGAGAAAAGACTCTGATAGGCCATAATTTCTGCAGCAGAAGCAGTCCATGTCCCTGTGCACTTGGTGCTGCCAGGGTCCCCACAAGCCAAGCAGCTGTGCCACCTTCATGCTCAACCCTCACTGGGGAACTTCCACAAGCAAAAAACAAGTCTTCCATCTTGCGTGCAGGGTCACTTCAGTCGTGTCTGACTCTTTGCGACCCTGTAGACTATGGTCTGCCAGGCTTCTCTGTCAGGGAGGGGGTTTCTCCAGCCAAGAATCCTGGAGCGTATTGACCAGTACTGGTTGCCATACCCTTCCAGAGCACTATATTTCCTGCTGCCCTAGCTGCCAACCCCCCTGAGGACCTGGTGCAGCCAGAACCCCTGCAACCCAAGCAGCTGAATCACCTCCACACCTGGCCCTCAAGGGCAGCCTTAGGAGCTAAACCCCAGTGGGTGACCAACATGTAAAGGTGGAAATAAAACCACAATTGAAACCCAGGGGCAGTGTGGCTAAGGAAGAAGACCCAAAACCTTCCCACCAAATGTACAAACTGCAGATGAAATCCACACGCTCAACTAGGCAGACTCTGTGCCTCTATTCTTTGTTTGCTTTTCCTACTGTTCTATTCCCCTTGCAGTTAATCTTTAATGTGTATAAATCTTCTTTATCTACTTCTATTTAACTTTGCATATCTATTCTTTCTTTCTATTCTTTCCTTTCCTCTCAACATATTTGTTAGTTTTATTTTCATTGCTTTATTCCCCAACTGACACCTTGCTTTAGTTTTGTTTTCCAGTTTGCGCTTTAATTAGTTTTGTATATAAAAGGCCATTGAGAGCTCCCACAAAAGAGAACACACTAGTTCTGATAACTGTGGACATTGGAGGCAAGAATACAGAGTAAGACCAGATTAGAATCTGAGCTGCCCCCAGAGGAGGTCCAGAGATCAGCATAGTGTTAGAGGGCATCCTAGGGAAGTGAGGTGGACTGTGACTCCCAGCGAGGGAAAGGACTGACAGCAGTGACTGGCGAAAAACGTTTATTATTCTTATTTTTTTACTTGTTCTGTAGATTCTTTTGGATTTTTTTCTTTTTTTTTTTCCTTTTCTCCCCCCTCTGCTGTAGATGTCAATTTTATTGGCACTAAGAAATCCAGTTAAGCTTTGAGCTTTTCCTTTTCCTCAGTCACACTTTCTTTGTTGTCATAAACCTCTGCCTCTACATTGGGTTTTTGCAGTTCTGTGAAAAACTCCTAAAGGAGTTTTCCTCCCCGCCTCCTTTTTTCTTTCTTTTCTTCTTCCTTTTCTTTTCTCTTTTTTATAATTTTAATTTATAACTTTTTAAACCTATGATATTTTTCTACATTTATTCTTTTGTTTGTCTTTCCTACTGTCCTTTCCCCCTTGCAGTTAATCTTTAATGTATATAAATCTTCATCTACCTCTATTTAACTTGTCATATCTATTCTTTCTTTTCTTTCCTTCCTTTTCTCTCAACATATTTGTTAACTTTGTTTTCCTTGCTTTATTTCCCACTTGGCACCTTGCTTTAGTTTTGTTTTCCCATTTATGCTTAAGTTAGTTTTGTTCTTAACTGGTAAATATAATTTTTGATTTCCTTTGTTCGCCAGGTCAATCTACTGTACTTTACTTGCATTGGACTGTTTTCACTTTGCTCATGGGTGTATATTCAATTATTTTTAATTACTGTTTGCCTGACTTTGTAACTGCCATTTGTCTTTGTTCTCTTATTTTTGGATATTTGTTTTAATCTCTTTTAATGCCATAAAAAACCACTTGTGGAAATTTCATTCCTGACCAGAAATCAAACCCTGAGCCTTTGGAGTGGGAGCACAGACTCCAAGATGGTAGGCTACCAGAGAACAAACCCTGGAGAGTATCAAATAGTGAGAACTCACACAAAGGAAACCACCTGAATACAAGACCTGGCATCACCCAACCACCAGTAGCATCCTGTGCAGGATGCTTCATCTAAACAGCAAACAAAAAAAAAACATAAGCCCAATCATCAGCAGACAGGAGTACAACCTCACTCAGCCTTGCCCATCAGAGGAAAAACAAACAAACAAAAACTCAGCATAAATCTCACTCTATACAAGCTCACACAGACCACTGGATCAACCTTATGAAGGCAGAAATAAAAGGAAGGAAGAATTCAACCTTCCTCAAGAAAAGAATTCAACTTCCCTTGAAGCCTGGAAAAGGAGCCCTCAAACACAATAAAGTAAAAAATAATAATGAAAAGGCAGAGAAATACTACACAAGTGAAGGAGCAAAGTAGAAACACAGAAGTCCAAATAAAAGAAGACAAAATAGACAAACTACTCGAAAAAGAATTCAGAATGATGATAGCAAAGATGATTAAAAACCTTGAAAACAAAATGGAAAAAATGCAAGAATCAATTAACAAAGACCTATAAGATTAAAGAATAAACACACAGAGACAAACAACACAATTGCTGAAATTAAAAATACTCTAGAAGGAATCAATAGGAGAATATCTGAAGCAGAAGAACGAATCAGTGAGCTGGAAGATAAAATGTTGGAAATAACTTCTGAAGAGCAGAATAAAATAAAAAGAATGAAAAGAGCTGAGGACAATCTCAGAGAGCTCTGGGGCCATATCAAAAGCACCAATATTCAAATTATAGGGGTCCCGGAAGAAGAAGAGAAAAAGAAAGGGTATAAGAAAATTTTTGAAGAGATTATAGTTGAAATTTTCCCCAACATGGAAAAGTAAACTGTCAATCAAGTCCAAGAGGCACAAAGAGTCCCACACAGGATAAATCTAAGGAGAAACACGCCAAGATACATGCTAATCAAATTAACACAGACTAAATACAAAGAAAGAATATTAAAAGCAGCAAGGGAGAAGCAACAAGTAATATACAAGGGGAATGCCATATGCTTAATAGCTGATCTTTAGCAGAAACTCTACAGGCCAGAAGGGAATGGCAGGATATATTTAAAGTACTGAAAGGGAAAAATCTACAAGCAAGATTAGTGTAGCCAGCAAGGATCTCATTCAAAACTGATGGAGAAATAAAATGCTTTTCAGATAACTAAAAGTTAAGAGAATTCAGTACCACCAGACCAGGTTTACCACAAATGTTAAAAGGATTTATATAGTCAAAAAAATACAACAGAAGAAAAAAGATCTACAAAATCAACCCCAAACAATTAAGAAAAGGGCAATAGGAACATATATATCAACAATTACTTAAATGGATTAAATGCTCCAACCAAAAGATACAGACTGGCTGAATGGATACAAAAACAAGACCCATATATATGCTGTCTATTAGAAACCCACTTTAGACCTCAAGACACATGTAGACGGAAAGTGAAAGGATGGAAAAATATATTCCGCGCAAATGAGAAGCAAAAGAAAGCTGGAGTAACAATCCCTATATCAGAAAAAATAGACCTTAAAATAAAGAAGATTACAAGAGATAAGGAAGGACACTACATAATGATCAAGGGATCAATCCAAGAGAAAGACATAGCAATTGTAAATATCTATGCACCCAACATATGAGCACCTCAATACATAAGACAAACACTAAGGAGAAATTGATGGTAACACAATAATAGTAGGAAACTTTAACACCCCACTCACACCAATGGACAGATCATCAAAACAGAAAATTAATGAGGAAACACAAGTCTTAAATGATACATTAGATGAGATGGATCTCATTGATATCTTTAGGACATTCCATCCAAATGCAGAAAAATACACTTTATTCTTAACTGCATGGAATGTTCTCCAGGATAGGCCACATTTTGGGTCAGAAATCAAATGTCAATAAATTTAAGAAAATTTAAATCATATCAAGCGTCTTCTCCGACCACAATACTATGAGACTAGATATCAATTACAAGGAAAAAAAGTGTAAGAAACACAAACACATGGAGATTAAACAACACATTTCTAAATAACCAACCGGTTACTGAAGAAATCAAAAGGGAAATAAAAAATTTTCTAAAAACAAATGACAATGAAAACACAGCTCAAAACCTATGGGATGCAGCAAAAGCAGTCCTAAGAGGGAAGTTTATAGCAACACAATCCTACCCAAGAAACAAGAAAAACATCAAATACACACCCTAACTTTACACCTAAAACAACTGGGAAAAGAAGAGAAAAAAAAAAAAACCAACATTAGTAGAAGGAAATAAATCATAAAGATCCAAGGAGAAATAAATGAAAAAGAAGTGAAAGAAACAATAGTAAAGATTATAAAATGAAAAGCTAGTTCTCTGAGAAGATAAATAAAATTGACCAACTTTTAGCCAGACTCATCAAGAAAAGAAGAATCAAATCAACAAAATTAGAAATGAAAAAGAAGAGGTTTCAACAGACAATGCAGGAATACAAAAGATTATAAGAGACTATTATGAACAACTTTATGACAATAAAATAGATAACCTGGAAGAAATGGACAGATTCTTGGAAAAGTTCAATCTTCCAAGACAGAACCAGGAAGATATAGAAATTATGAACAACCCAATTACAAGCACTGAAATGGAAGCTGTGATTTAAAAAAAAAAAAAAAAAAAAAACTCTCAAAACGCAAAATCACAGGACCAGATGGCTTCACAGGAGAATTCTATCAAACGTTTACAGAAAAGCTAATGCCTATTCTTCTAAACCTCTTTCAAAAAATTGCAGAGGAAAGAACACTTCCAAACTCATCCTACAAGGCCACCATCACCCTGACACCAAAACCAAACAAAGAAAACATGAAAAAAGAAAACTATAGGCCAATATCACTGATGAACATAGACGCAAAACTCCTCAACAAAATTTTAGCCAACAGAATTCAGCAACACATCAAAAAGCTCACACATCATGATCAAGTTGGGTTTATTCCAGGGATGCAAGGATTCTTCAATATACAGAAATCAATCAATGTGATACACCATATTAACAAATTGAAAGATAAAAACCAAATGATCATCTCAATAGATGCAGAAAAAGCCTTTGACAAAATTCAGTAATCATTCATGATTAAAATTCTTCAAAAAATGGACATAGAAGGGACCTACCTCAATATAGTAAAGGTCATATATGATAAGCCTACAGCAAACATTATTCTCAGTGGTGAAAACTAAAAGCATTTCCCATAAGATCTGGAACAAGACACGGGTGTCTACTTTCATCATTATTATTCAACATAGTTCTGGAAGTCATGGCTACAGCAATCAGAGAAGAAAAAGAATGAAATGAATCCAGGTCAAAAAAGAAGTAAAGCTTTCTCTGTTTGCAGATGATGTGATACTGTACAAAGAAAACCTAAAGATAGTATCAGAAAATTACTAGAGCTAATCAGTGAATTTAGCAAAGTTGCAGGATACAAAATGACAGAAATTAGGAAATCAGAAATCACTTGAATTTCTATATACTAATAATGAAAAATCAGAAAGAGAAATTAAGGAATCAAACCCATTCACCATTGCAACAAAAAGAATTAAATATCTAGGAATAAACTTACCTAAGGAGACAAAAGAACTGAAAATTACACAGAGAATTACAAAAACACAGAAAATCGCAAGACACTAAAGAAAGAAATCAAAGATGACATAAACATATGGCGAGATATTACATGTTCTTGAGTGGGAAGAATCAATATTGTGAGAATGACTATACTACCAAACACAATCTACAGATTCAATGTGATCGCTATCAAATTACCAATGGCATTTTCCACAAAAAAAATCAACAAAAAATTTCACAATTCATATGGAAACACAAAAGACCCCGAACAGCCAAAGCAGTCTCGAGAAAGAAGAATGCAGCTGGAGGAATCAACCTTCTTGACTTCAGATTATACTACAAGGAAAGCTACAGTCATCAAGACAGTATGGTACTGGCACAAAAACAGAAATATAGACCACTGGAACAAGATAGAAAGCCCAGAAATAAACCTATGCACCTATGAGTGCCTTATTTTGAAAAAAGGAGGCAAGAATAACAATTGGACAAAGATAGCCTCTTCAATAAATGATGCTGGGAAAACAGGACAGCTACTTGTAAAAAGATGAAATAAATTACTTTCCAGCACCTTACACATGGAACAACAGACTGGTTCCAAATAGGAAAAGGAGTATGTCAAGGATGTATATTGTCACCCTGCTTATTTAACTTCTATGCAGAGTTCATCATGAGAAATGCTGGGCTGGAAGAAACACAAGCTGGAATCAAGATTGCAGGGAGAAATATCAATAACCTCAGATATGCAGATGACACCACCCTTATGGCAGAAAGTGAGGAGGAGCTAAAAAGCCTCTTGATGAAAGGGAAAGAGGAGAGTGAAAAAGTTGGCTTAACGCTCAACATTCAGAAAACGAAGATCATGGCATCTGGTCCCATCACTTCATGGGAAATAGATGGGGAAACAGTAGAAACAGTGTCAGATTTTGTTGTTTTGGGCTCCAAAATCACTGCAGATGGTGATTGCAGCCATGAAATTAAAAGACGCTTACTCCTTGGAAGAAAAGTTATGACCAACCTAGATAGTATATTCAAAAGCAGAGACATTACTTTGCTTACTAAGGTCCGTCTAGTCAAGGCTATGGTTTTTCCTGTGGTCATGTATGGATGTGAGAGTTGGACTGTGAAGAAGGCTGAGCACAGAAGAATTGATGCTTTTGAACTGTGGTGTTGGAGAAGACTCTTGAGAGTCCCTTGGACCGCAAGGAGATCCAACCAGTCCATTCTGAAGGAGCTCAACCCTGGGATTTCTTTGGAAGGAATGATGCTAAAACTGAAGCTCCAGTACTTTGGCCACCTCATGCGAAGAGTTGACTCATTGGAAAAGACCCTGATGCTAGGAGGGATTGGGGGCAGGAGGAGAAGGGGACGACCGAGGATGAGATGGCTGGATGGCATCACGGACTCAATGGCTGTGAGTCTGAGTGAACTCTTGGAATTGGTGATGGACAGGGAGGCCTGGCGTGCTGCGATTCATGGGGTCGCAAAGAGTCGGACACGACTGAGCGACTGAACGGATCGGAACGGAGATGTTTCTTTGGAACTCTCTTGCTTTTTGATCATCCAATGGATGTTGGAATTTGATCTCTGGTTCCTCTGCCTGTTCTAAATCCAGCTTGAACATTTGGAAGTTCATGGTTCACATACTGTTGAAACCTAGTGTGGAGAAATTTGAGCACTGCTTTTCTAGCATGTGAGATGAGTGCATTTGTGCAGTAGTTTGAACATTCTTTGGCATTGCCTTTCTTTGGGATTGGAATGAAAACTGACCCTTTCTAGTGCTGTGGCCACTCTTGAATTTTCCAAATTCACTGGCATATTGAATGCAACACTTTCACAGCATCATCTTTTAGAATTTGAAATAGCTTAACTGGAATTCCATCACCTTCATTAGCTTTGTTTGTAGTGATGCTTTCTAAGATGTACTGGACTTCACATTCCAGGATATCTGGCTCTAGGTGAGCGATCACACCATCGTGGTTATCTGGGTCATGACGATCTTTTTTGTATAGTTTGTCTGTGTATACTTGCCAACTTTTCTTCATATCTTCTGCTTCTGTTAGGTTCATACTCTTTCTGTCCTTTATTGTGCCCTCTTTGCATGAAATGTTCCCTTACTATCTCTAATTTTCTTGAAGAGTTCTCTAGTCTTTCCCATTCTATTGTTTTCTTCTATTTCTTTGCACTGATCACAGAGTAAGACTTTCTTATCTCTCCTAGCTATTCTTTGGAACTCTGCATTCAAATGAGTATATCTTTCCTTTCCTCCTTTGCCTTTTACTTCTTTCTTTTCACAGCTGTTTGTAAGACCTCAGACAACCACGTTACATTTTTGCATTTCTTTTTCTTGAATATGGTCTTGATCCCTGCCTCGTGTATAATGTCACAAACTTCCTTCCATAGTTCTTCAGTCACTTGATCTATCAGATATATTCCCTTGAACCTATTTCTCACTTCCACTGTATAGCCATAAGGGATTTGATTTAGGTCATAATTGAATGGTAAGTGGTTTCTCCTTTCTTCAATTTAAGCCTGAATTTGGCAATAAGGAGTTCATGATCTGAGCCACAGTCAGCTCCTGATCTTGTTTTTTTCTGACTATATAGAGCTTCTCTATCTTTGGATGCAAAGAATATCAATTTGATTTCTGTGTTGACCGTTTGGAGATGTCCATGTGTAGAGTCTTCTCTTGTGTTGTTGGAAGAGGGTGTTTGCTATCACCAGTGAATTCTCTTGGCAAAACTCTATTGGTCTTATCCCTCCTTCAGTCTGTACTCCAACATCAAATTTGCCTATTATTCCATGGATTTCTTGACTTCTTACTTTTGCATTCCAGTGCCCTGTGATGAAAAGGACATCTTTTTTGGGTTTTAGTTCTAGAATGTCTTGTAGGTCTTCATAGAATCATTCAACTTCAGCTTCTTCAGCATTATGGTTGGGGCATAGGCTTGTATTACTGTGATATGGAATCATTTGCCTTGGAAATGAATAGAGATCATTCTGTTGTTTTTGAGATTCCATCCAAGTACTGCATTTCAGAATATTTTGTTGCTTATGATGGCTACTCCTTTTCTTCTAATGGAGTCCTTTCCACAGTAGTAAATATAATGATCATCGAGTTAAATCCACCCATTTCAATGCATTTTAGTTCTCTGATTCCTAAAATGTTGATGTTCACTCTTGCCATTTCCTGTTTGACCACTTTCAATTTGCCTCTAGTCATGGATCTTACATTCTAGGTTCTTACTCAATATGCTCTTTACAGCATTGGATTTTATTTCCATCACCAATCACATGCAGAAGTGGGTACTGTTTCTGCTTTGACTCCTTCTCTTCATTCTTTCTGGAGTTATTTCTCCACTGATCTCCAATAGCATATTGGCCACCTACTGACCTGGGGAGTTCATCTTTCATTGTCCCATCTTTTTGCCTTTTCATACTGTCTATGGGGTTCTCAAGGCAAGAATACTGAAGTGGTTTGCCATTCCCTTCTCCAGTGGACCATGTTTTGTCAGAACTCTCCACCATGACCTGTCTGTCTTGGGTGGCCCTATAGACATGGCTCATAGTTTCATTGAGTTAGACAAAGCTGTGGTCCATGTGATCAGATTGGTTAGTTTTCTGTGTTTGTGGTTTTCAGTCTGTCTCCCCTCTGATGGAGGATAGGTTTATGGAAGCTTCCTGATGGGAGAGACTGACTGAGGGGGAAACTGGGTCTTGTTCTGATGTGTGGGGCCACGCTCAGTAAATCTTTAATCCAATTTTCTGTTGATGGGCGGGGCTGAATTCCCTTCCTGTTTTTTGACCTGAGGCCAAACTATGGTGGAGGTAATGAAGATAATTGCAACCTTTTTCAAAAGGTCCCATGCACACACAGCTACACTCAGTGCCCCCAACCCTGCTGCTGGCCATCGCTGACCCTTCCTTGTGCCAGAACCTCCTGGACAAACACAGGCAAGTGCGGGTCACTCTCTTTCGGGTTCACTGCTCCTCTCTCCTGGGACCTGGTGAACACAACGTTCTGTTTGTGCCCTCCAAGAGTCCATTTTCCAGTCCTGTGTAAGTTCTGGCAGCTCTATAGAGGGGTTGCTGGTGACCTCCTCCAAGAGGGCTTATGCCATACTCAGGTCTGCTGCACCAGAGCCTCTGCCCCTGCAGCAGTCCACTGCTGACTCATATCTCTGTAGGAGACACTCAGTCTTCTTTCTCAGTCTCTGTGGGGTCTCTGGGTCCTGGTGTGCACAAGGTTTGTCTGTCTCTGGCAGGTATGGGATTTGATTCTAAATGTGATTTTGCCACTCCTACCATCTTGCTGGGGCTTCTCCTTTGTCCTTTAACTTGGGGAATCTCCTCAAAATCACATGAAATACTGGGCTGGATGAAGTACAAGCTAGAATCAAGATTTCTGTGAGAAATATCAATAACCTCAGATATGCAGATAACATCACCATCATGGCAGAAAGTTAAGAGGAACTAATAAGAGCCTCTTGATGAAAGTGAAAGAGGAGAGTGAAAAAGCTGGCTTAAAACCAACAATGAGAAAACTAAGATTGTGGTGTCTGATCTCATCACATCATGGCAAATAGGTGGGGAACCAGTGACAGACTTTATTTTCTTGGGCTCCAAAATCACTGAAGATAGTGACTGCAGCCATGAAATTAAAAGACATTTATTTATTCCTTGGAAGAAAAACTATGACCAACTTAGACAACATATTAAAAAGCAGAGACATTACTTTGCCAAAAAAGGTCCATCTAGACAAAGCTATCGTTTTTTCAGTAGTCACATATGGGTATGAGAGTTTTACCATAAATAAGACTGAGCCCTGAAGACTTGATGCTTTTGAACTGTGGTGTTGGAGAAGACTCTTGAGAGTCCCTTAGACTGCAAGGAGATCCAACCAGTCAATCGTAAAGGAAATCACTCTTGAATATTCATTGGAGGGACTGACACTGAAGCTGAAGCTCCAATACTTTGGCCACCTGATGTGAAGAACTTTCTCATTGCTGGAGACCGTAATGCTGAGAAAGACTGAAGGCAGGAGAAAAGGGAACAACGGAGGATTTATATGGTTTAATGGCATCACCGACTCGATGGACATGAATTTTAGCAAACTCTGTGAGTTGTTGATGGATAGGGAAGTCAGGCATTCTACAGTCCTGGGGTCGCAACTCATGTACACTCATGGCGGATTCATGTCAATGTATGGCAAAACCAATACAGTATTGTAAAGTAAAAAAAAAATAAAATAAAATAAAGAGAAAAAAAAAGAATTCAACATGACTGAGTGACTGAACTAAACTGAACTTGGTGGGCAAGTGCAAAGCCTGGGTACATTAAAAGTGTATTCAAGGGCTAGAATTCTCTTCCTATTACCCTGACATCCAGAAGACTTTCTCAGGCAAGTATGAGTGGTTGTGTATCTCATGTCTCTGAGAGGACCTTCTCCCTGCCCTCCTTCCAAAGCAGCAACATGTGACTTAATTTATGACATGTTCATGAACAGAAAGGTTCTGAGAATCCCCCAAAGACTTTAGCATGTGCATTTCTCAACACTTCTGCCCAGTTTGCAATCAGTTCTGTTATTTTCTTACTTTAATACAACCTTATGTCAATTTTAATCAATAACCTATATGCTACGTGAGGTGGGTCCACTGTTTTTAACTCAGTCATCTGTCCTTTTGCCATTCCCCCAATTTTCTTGAATCAACTTTGCCATTTCTATAATCTCTAAGAGCTTGATTTTTTCCTGGTATTCCACTGTGCCATTTATATTCTGAGTTTTTTCCACATAGGTTGGCTTAACTAACACCCTTGATTCCGTCTATTGACAGACCTAGTAACACATTGGCCTTGCTGGTTTTAAAACTCTGATGAAAATGATCTTGTGATGTGTTAGAATTATTTGCTGGAAATTAACTGGCAGTTATGGCATCTGGTTCCATCACTTCATGGGAAATAGATAGGAAAACAGTGGAAATGTTCAAAAGCATCAATTCTTCGAGGCTTAGCTTTCTTTATAGTCCATCTCTCACATCCATACATGACTACTGGAAAAACCATAGCTTTGACTAGATGGACTTTTGTTGGCAAAGTAATGTCTGCTTTTTAATATGCTGTCTCAGTTGGTCATAGCTTTTCTTCCAAGAGACAAGCATCTTTTAATTTTATGGCTGTAGTCACAACTGCAGTGATTTTGGAGCCCCCCAAAATAAAGTTTCTTACTGTTTCTATTGTTTTCCCATCTATTTGCCATGAAGTGATGGGACTAGATGCCATGTTCTTAGTTTTCTGAATGTTGAGTTTTAAGCCAAATTTTTCAGTCCCCTCTTTCAATTTAATCAAGAGGCTCTTTACTTCTTCTTCACTGTTATGCCATAAGGGTGATGTCATCTGTGTATCTGAGGTTATTGATATTTCTACTGGAAATCTTGATTCTAACTTGTGCTTCATCCAGCCTGGCATTTTGTATGATACATTCTGCATATACGTTAAATAAACAGGGGGACAATATACAGCCTTGACGTACTCCTTTCCAAATTTGGAACCAATCTGTTGTTCCACGTCTAGTTCTAACTGTTGCTTCTTGACTTCCATATAGATGTCTCAGGAGGCAGGTAAGGTGATCTGGTATTCCCATCTTGTTAAGATTTTCCAGTTTCTTGTGATCCACACAGTCAAAGGCTTTGGTGTAGTCAATAAACCAGAAGTAGATGTTTCTCTGAAACTCTCTTGCTTTTGCAGTGTTCTAATGGATGTTGGCAATTTGATCTCTGCCTTTTCTAAATCCAACTTGAACATCTGGAAGTTCATGGGCCACATACTTTTGAAGCCTCACTTGGAGAATTATGAGCATTGCTTTTCTAGCATGTGAGATGAGTGCAATTGTGCAGTAGTTTGAACATTCTTTGGCATTGCCTTTCTTTGGGATTGGAATGAAAACTGACCTTTTCTAGAGATGTGGCCACTCTCGAATTTTAAATTCATTGACATATTGAGTGCAGCACTTTCACAGCATCATCTTTTAGAATTTGAAATAGCTCAACTGGAATTCCATCACCTCCAGTAGCTTTGTTTGTAGTGATGCTTTCTAAGATGCACTGGACTTCACATTCCAGGATGTCTGGCTCTAGGTGAGTGATCACACCATCGTGGTTATCTGGGTCATGGAGATCATTTGGGTATAGTTCTTCTGTGTATTCCTCCACCTCTTCTTAATATCTTCTGCTTCTGTTATGTCCATACCATTTCTGTACTTTATTGTGCCCATCTTTGCATGAAATATTTCCTTGCTGTCTCCAATTTTCTTGAAGAGACCGCTAGTCTTTCCCATTCTATTGTTTTCCTCTCTTTGCCCTGATCACTTAGAAGGCTTTCTTATCTTTCCTTGCTATTCTTTGGAACTCTGTATTCAAATGGGTATGTCTTTCCTTTTCTCCTTTGCCTTTCATTTCTCTTCTTTTCTCAGATATTTGTAAGGCCTCTTCAGACAACCATTCTGCCCTTTTGCATTTCTTTTTCTTGAGGATTGTCTAGATCCCTGTATCCTGTAGAATGTCATTAACCTTTGTTACAGTCTTCAGGCACTCTCTATCTTATATAATCCCTTGAATTTATTTGTCACTTCCACTGTATAATCATAAGAGATTTGATTTAGGTCATAACTGAATGGTATAGTGGTTTTCCCTTTTTTCTCAATTTAAGTCTGAATTTAGCAATAAGGAATTCATGATCTGAGCCACAGTCAGCTCCCAGTCTTATTTTGCTGACTGTATAGAGCTTTTCCATCTTTGGCTGCAAAGAATATAATCAATCTGATTTCGGTGTTGACCGTCTGGTGATGTCCATGTGTAGAGTCTTCTCTTGTGTTGTTGGAAGAGGGTGTTTGCTATGCTCAGTGTGCTCTCTTAGCAAAACTCTATTAGCCTTTGCACTGCTTCATTTTGCACTCCAAGGCCAAATTTGCCTGTTACTCCAGCTTATCTCTTGACTTCCTCCTTTTGCATTCCAGTCCCCTATGATGAAAATGACATCTTTATTGGGTGTTAATTCTAGAAGGTCTTGTAGGTTTTCATAGAACCATTCAGCTTCAGCTTCTTCAGTGTTACCGGTTGGGGCATAGACTTGGATCACTGTGATATTGAATGGCTGCCTTGGAAACAAACAGAGATCATTCTGTCATTTTTGAGACTGCACCCAAGTACTACATTTCAGACTCTTTTGTTGCTATTAGGGCTGCTCCATTTCTTCTAAGGGATTCTTGCTCACAGTGGTTGATATAATGTTCATCTGAATTAAATTCACCTATTCCAGTCCATTTTAGATCACTGATTCCAAAAATGTCGATGTTCACTCTTGACATCTCCTGTTTCACCACTTCCAATTTACCTTGATTCATGGTCCTAAATTCCTATTCAATATTGCTGTTCACAGCATCAAACTTTACTTCCATCACCAGTCACAGCCACAACTGGGTGGTGTTTTTGCTTGGACTCCAAAAATTACGAAATTAAGTATCTTCATTGCATAGAAATTAAACATGTTTTTCCTGAGAACAATAATATTCTTCTAAATATTTGTAGTTAAGTTATAAAATTCAGGAAACTTAATATTTATGCAATATTGTTCTTTAGACTATAATCCATGTTATAGTTTTGACTAGCCAGGTGGCACTAGTGGTAAAGAACCAATCTGCCAATGTCAGAGATGTGGGTTCCATCCCTTTGGGAAGACCTCTGAAGGAGGGCACAGCAGCACACTCCAGTATTCTTGCCGGGAGAATTCCATGGACTTAGGAGCCTAGAGGGCTCCATAGTGTCACAAAAAGTCAGACACAACTGAAGTGACTTAGTGTGGTACAGCATATAGCTTTGTCTCTCTTTTTAATAATTTGTCCTTTATAACAATGATTTCCAGTATAAAATCTAGTCCAGAATTGTGCATTGTAGCTAGTCACATCTAATTAGTATAATTTTAGCTAGGAATAGTTTGGTGTTCATGCCATTGATGGTTTTAGAGAATACAGGACATTTTTTATAATTCAATTTTGGTTTCTCTAATTTTATTATTAGATTTATATAATGGAAATAATACTGTATTTTGATTAGATACATGTTCATATTTCTAGTTCTAGACAACATGCCTTGTAACCTCTGTATCATATATTTTAGTTAATTGTTTCCACATGCTGAATTCTGGCTATATTTATTTAAATTCACAAAAAATTTAAAACTATTTTAAATCTGTTAACTTTGTTTTTTTAAAAAAATCTTTCTTATCTATATTTTCAATTTAATTGTTTAAAACTTTATGCAGCATTTATATTCCTCATTAGAATATTCTGATATTTAAATGTTTGTCTAAATCTTGCTTTAGACTCTCATTCATTTTTTTTGTTCCTTTAGTTGGCTATTTTAGATTATGGACTTAATGTTGAAGATGATTCTATCCTAAGCAATCCTGGTAGGCTAGACTGGAAGAGGATTCAATTTGGTCTTTGACAGATGTTCTGGGACATTGCATCATACTATTATTTTTATTTTATGTGTAACAGGATTGTTTCAACATCTTTTGAAAAATTTTTTAACATATATTTATTTATATTTTGCTAACCCCTGAATATTAAAAAGCAGCGACATTACTTTGCCAATAAAGGTCCATCTAGTCAAAGCTTGGTTTCCAGTAGTTGTGTATGGATGTAAGAGTTGGACCATAAAGAAAGCTGAGTGCCAAAGAATTGATGCTTTTGAACTGTGGTGTTGGAGAAAACTCTTGAAGATCCCTTGGACTGCAAGGAGATCAAACCAGTCAACTGTAAAGAAAATCAGTCCTGAATATTCATTGAAAGGACTGATGCTGAAGCTGAAACTCCAATACTTTGACCATCTGATGCAGGAACTGACTCATTTGAAAAGACCCTGGTGCTGGGAAAGATTGAGGGCAAGAGGAGAAGGGGGTGACAGAGGATGAGATGGTTGGATCACCATCCAACCATCACCAACTGGTGATGGATGGCATCACCAACTCGATGGATATGAGTTTGAGTAAGCTCCAGAAGTTGGTGATGGACAGGGAAAGCTTGGCGTGCTGCAGTGAATAGGATCACAAAGAGTCGGACATGACTGAGCAACTGAACTGAATTGAATCTCTGAACAATTCAAAAATATTTTAGCCAGTTTTCTAAAGGCATTGCTATCAAACATTTAAATAAAAACTAGTAATCATGCTTTGGTTGCTGTTTCATTAAAAACTTAGTTTATCCATTTAAGACATTTTTGCATTCTTGATGTACCTTTTTCCTATCAGCATACTTTTGAAGTTCTCTAGAATTTTTAAAATCACTGTATTAAACCACTGTCTTTTAAAATGTTTTTGACCTTTCTAAATACATATTTACATTAATGTGAATCATGTCTTTTGAATATTTTGTATTATCTTGAGATGTGTTTAGAAAAACTATACATTAGACAAAATATTAAAAATCCATGCTCATTGTTTCTTACTATTTTGAGAGGTATATCTGTTCTGACCTAATCTTTTTTTTAAAGAATTAAAGGCCATATCATGTTATTAAAAATTATCATTGTACTTAATGTTCCTCATAACCAAATTATAAAACAATAGTGGATCATGAATTGCAAAGCAATGCACAAATTATAACACTAAGGGACACAGGAATGAGGCCAAGGCTGCAATGCGGGTGCTTGTGGGTGATCACAGGTTTCACATGAACAGCCTTCCTGTTCCTCTGCTAGTAACAGTGCTTACTGGAAACCAAAGCACACACACAATAGCCTGCCTCTTAAATATTTCATAATTGTTCATTCCAGTTAAAGTCCAGGCCATTCAGCCTCTGCTTATGGTGCAAGGCTTTATCCAAGGGCCCACCACTGGGCTACAACTCAAGTGTGCCCAAAGATATTTTCTTCACATTTTGCTTCAAAAAGATACATGTAACCCAAATAAAATGTTCAACTATACAGAAAAGTTGAAATAACTAAATAATGAATATTCACATACCCACAACCTAGGTCCCATGGTTGCTAACATTTTGTTACTTTTATTTTATCACATATATAATAAATCTCTCCATACATTGATCCATCTTAATTTTTGACACACTTCAAAGTAAGTTGCAAATACCAGTAAGCTTTCCTTATAAAATTTCAATGTTCTTATCAGTATTTGTTTCTGATTCTTAATTTTTAAGGTAAAATTTACAAAGGGAAATACTGCATGATTCCATTTATATGAATTTCTAAAGTGGAAAAAATAATATGGTAAAATAAAAAATTAGAACCATGATTACTTTTGGAGTGAAGTGTATGAAGGGTGGAAATTGATAAGGATGTGGCCCACAGGAATTTCCTGGGTTCTAGCTAACCCACATATATAGTTAGTCTATCTACTCATCAATCCTCCTAATTTGTTGATGTACTTCAAAGTAAGTTGCGAATATCAATATGCTTTACTTCTAAATATTTCAACTGTCTTATCAGCATTTGTTTCTGGTTCTTAATTTTTTAAGGTAAAATTGACATACAATGGAAGGCACAAATGCTAAGGGTATAATTTGCAATTTTGACAAAATTCTATCAACAAAATAGAAAAATAGCTAGAATGCAGAAAATTCCTTTGGGCTATTTCCCTATTAATTTCTACCCTACTTACTCACTCCCTCGCCAAAAAGGGAAGCATGGTTCTGACTTTTTTTTTTATCATATATTATTTTTCTTACTTTAGAAACTTGTATAAATGAAATTGCTCTTTTGTGTAAGTCTTCCTTGGGAGGTGAGGTGGTAAAGAATCTGCCTGCAATGCGGGAGACCTAGGTTCAATCCATGGGTTGTGAAGATCCCCTGGAGAAGGAGATGGCAACCCACTCCAGTGTTCTTGCCTGGAGATTCCCAAGGACAGAGGCGCCTGGCGGGTTACAGTCTCCATGAAGAGCACAAAGAGTCAGACATAACTGAGTGAGTAACACACGTGTCTTTATTCAGTGACATATTTTTGAGACTCATCCATGTTACTGTTATTTTCATTTCTCGGCTCACACTGAGCAGTAAGAGCCCAGTGTGTGACTGCCTTGCACTTTGCCTTCAGTTTCCTGTTGGTGGACATCTGGACTGCTTCTCCTTTTTGCATATTATGAATTAAACTGCTATGGGCACTCATGTACAGATCTTTCTGTGGTTAAATTATTTCATTTCTAGGAGTGGAAGTGTTGGGCCACGGAGTAGATGTGTGTTTGATGAAAAACAGCAAAGCCTTCTCCAAGGTGGCTGTTCCATTTTCACTGCCCCCAGTGAGGTTGGGCTGTTGTTCTCTTTATCTTAACCATTCTGGTGGGTGGGTTGTGACCTCTGATTTGGTATCTGCTTGATGACTAATGCTGCTGGATACTTTCTCATATCCTTATCGGGCATTTGTATATCTTCCTTTTTGAAGTATATGTTCAAGGCTCTGATAATTTTACAGCCAGAAATGAGAGAAACGAATATATTTCATTAGATGTCATAATGTACAAAAAGCAATAGCCCTCCCTTATATGTAGAATCTAAAAGGAAATTATACAAATGAACATACTTACAAAACAGAAAGAGACACGCAGACTTAGAGAACGAACTTATGGTGCTGGAAGGAAGGATAGTTGTGGAGTTTGGGATGGACATGTTCGCCCTGCTAACTTAAAATAGATAACCAACAAGAACATGGAACTCTGCTCGTTATGCAGCAGGCTGGATGGGAGAGGAGTCTAGGGGAGAATGGATATACATTTCTGTATGGCTGAGTTGTTCTGCTGACCACCTGAAACTATTGCAACTTTGTTAATACCCCAATACAAAACAAAAAAGTTTTTTTTTTTTTAAAAAGCAGTAGTCTTAAAAAAACAGTATTGAAATATTAAATCAGAAATTGGCAATTAGAACAAAGAAAACAATAAACAGAGATAACAAAAGTTGGCTCTTAAAATATTTATACTAGACAGTTCACTAGAAAATAAGAAGGAACTTAAAAGGAAAATAGCATAAATTAGAAAATGTAATTATGTAAAAGAACACACAAGCATTTCAAAAGTGAAAATGAAAATAATCTATATATGTAGGAAGCAGTTATAAAAGAATGTGATACACCAGGCATGCAAATAAATTTCAACCAAAAGGCAATTTTCTGATAAATTGAACTGTCAAAATACACTTCAAACTCAGAAAAATGTAACTGTCCATAAGAAGAAGGACACTTCCAACTTTATCTGGCAGGTGCAGGCTCTTTCCTGACATCATGAAATATTTACATTTAAAGTCCTTGCAACAGTTTGGCTCTTGGCTCAGAGAATACTCCCATTTTATCACCCTTTGTTAACTTTGAACTCTTTCTACATCAATTACCCTAGAATGAACCCAGTGCTGTTTTTTCCTCTGTACATTTGATTTGTTAAACTGTATTGCACAACTGATGCTGCTTATTCTGTATCAAAGTCTGCATGGGGCATCACATGGCACCACAGCTGAAGGGCACACTGGATGCTGTGCAGCTCACCTTTCAAAGGCTCCTTGGACTTTATGTCCACAGTTGTCAACAATTCCTTGTCCCTTCCAGCTCGTATGGTTGGAAGGTTTGCAGGAGAGTGAGGATTGCTAGTTTGAGGAGTACAGCTTCCAGACTTGGATTTCTGGCTTTAGTGTCAGAAAGTTCATTAAATGTCACTATGTGTTAAATGGCCCTGAACTCTCCTCGTTTTTCTCGTTGTAAAGAAACTTCCATAGCAATGGAGACACACAAATTCCGACGGCTGCCACAGACTCCTCTTGCCACTTCCAGATGGTCTGTGTTCCCCATGGTTCAGGCCGTGGAGTAGGTGCCCTGTCAGGCTCAGGGGCTATATTTCTTTTGCATCAGATGAAGCCATTTGAGTCTGATATCCAGTTGCTGTTCAGTAGCTCAGTTGTGTTCACCTCTTTGCAACTCTTTGTATCTGGGTCACAGACTCACCCACATCCCCAGGCTCCCACCCAGGAAATCCTGACTTATGTGATCTGAGCTACGATGTTCATTACTTTTAACAAAGCTCCAGAGTTGATGTTGATGTGTTTTTCTCAAGAAAGACTTCCTGTTAAAGGAAAAAAGAAGCTCAATATATCCTATGTTGATATATTATTTGTATTATTTTTGTATGTATTCAACATAACTTCCTGCATTTATCATCCATACACAGCTCTAAAACCAAACACATTTACTAAGCAAATACCCTAAAAATCAAAAGCAACATTAATTCATATTGACTGGTGATACTTGTTGGAATTCATAGCTGGGAGATGACATGTTATACTAACACTTAAATCCAAGCCTGCACTTAGTATACACTTCAAAATGCATTATTAATTTAAAAAAATCCCATTTATAAAAACCATTGCTTATTAACTAGTATCCCTGCTACTAAATGCATGTTTCAGGCTGGCACAACGGTGACTGAATTCTTCATCAGCACAATAAAGTGCTGACTTGCTGAGTTTCTCTGGCTGATTACACCAACCCACTCTGCAAGTTAGCTCACTTCTTCACTGCTTTGTTTTACTCTAGCAAATTCTATCCCTTCATTATCCCAATGTGCTGCAATATCATTTAGCCTGCACTTGGCTCCAGGGCATTGTTTTGCATTAAGTCCACTTCTGATCGCTGATCATTAGTATACCAGCAACTAAAGTCACACATTTAACCACCCTCATGTGTGGTCTCATAGCATCAAGATCAGTGGAAATTAAAGTCCAATATTATAATAAAGCTTTTCAGTGGCAGAAGTTTGTCTTTAAAACTGGTAACCTGGGATGTCTTTACAGCTGATAACCTGTTACTGGCATTTTAACATTACATCTTTGCCCACTTAATGTGATTCACACATACTTAATTTGAAAGTGAAAGTATTACTCGCTCAGTCATGTCCACTGCTAGGAAAGCCCATCCTCAAATCATTTTTTGAGACTAGTAAAACCTTGATCTTCATTCCCTGGGGACTCAGCGGTAAAGAATTCACCTGCCAATGCAGGAGACATGGTTTCAATACCTGGATCAGGAACATTCCCTGGAGAAGGGAATGGCTACCTACTCCAGTATTCTTGCCTAGGGAATCCCGTACACAGAGGAGTCTGGCAGGCTATAGTACATGCAGTTGCAGAGTCAGACACGACTGAGCGACTAAGCGCATACACATATGTGTGAGGGCAACTCATCTCAGCCAGGACAGGTCCTCTCTCTGTGTCCTACAGAAAGACTCATTCTTGTCTGAATAGTCATGGCATAAGAGAAAACATACTTTAATTTTTTAATTTATCTTTTGAGAAGACATGCTTTAAGTTGTCTGAAGTGTTAATCACTCAGCTGTGTCGACTCTTTGCAACCCCATGGACTGCAGCCATCAGGCTACTCTGTCCATGAACACTGAAGTGGCTAGCCATTTCCTTCTCCAGGGAATCTTCCCCCACCCAGGAATCAAAGCCAGGTCTCCAACATTGCAGATGGAGTCTTTACCATCTGAGCCACTTAGGGAAACCTTAAATTATCTAGTTCTTATCAAAACACACTGTGAGAAGTAATGATTATAGTAGCATCTCAAAAACTTACAAAAAGAACAGCAAATTAAATATTTTCCCCCAAAATGAAGAGAAATAGACAAAAACAGAAATTGTTTAAATGGGAAATTAATAGATAACAATGAAAAGTAACAAACAAAATGTCTTTCAAAAAATGTGTGGATGTTTTGTCAGGAATTTATTAATTTATTTTAGTCTAGGTCAACAGTCTGTATTTTAATCAAAATTGTTTATTTACGTTGAATGTAATTATACATATAATTAGGTTGAAATCCATTTTCTTATAGATTGAAAGAGTTGAAAAACAATTGCTTTCTACTTGTTTTCCTTTTCTTTTGTCTTTTGCTTGTTTGGCTTGATTGGGCACTTTTTATTATTTCAGCTCTCTAACCATTAAATAGTTAGTGATACTTTCTTTTATGACCCTTTAATGGATACTCTAGAGATTACAACATGTACCTTTGTCGAATGAGAGTCTAACAGGAAGTAGTTGTAAGAACTTGAGAACACATTTACTACATTTAACCTCTCATCTTTTGTGATATTTTCACGCATTTTACTTTTCAAGTATTTCACACCATGAAGATATTATTACTGTTATTTTATAAAACCAATATTCATTTAGATTTACGGATACATTTATTCTTCCCTTTGCTTTCATGTCTTCTTGCGTTTTGGTTCTGATTGGAATCATATTCCTTCTGCACCAAGACCTCTTTTAGTAGCTCTTCTGAAATTGGTGCTTGAATATTAATCAAACTTCAAACTGATTACATCCGTTTGCATTGATGTTATTTTCTGTTCCAGGAGTCTCTCAGTGTCCCACATTGCCTTTAGTGTCATGTTTTTTTTACTATCCTCTGGCCTGTGATATTTCTCTTGGTTTTTCCTTATTGTTAATGACCTTGACACTTTTGATGACTCCTTGGTATTGCCAATTTTTGTTGTTTGTTTTTAGCTATTCTAATGGTTGTGTAATGGTATTCATCGTGGTTTTAGTTTACATTTCTTACATTCTGAAGGAGATCAGCCCTGGGATTTCTTTGGAAGGAATGATGCTAAAGCTGAAACTCCAGTACTTTGGCCACCTCATGCGAAGAGTTGACTCATTGGAAAAGACCCTGATGCTGGGAGGGATTGGGGGCAGGAGGAGAAGGGGACGACAGAGGATGAGATGGCTGGATGGCATCACGGACTCAATGGACGTGAGTCTGAGTGAACTCCGGGAGTTGGAGATGGACAGGGAGGCCTGGCGTGCTGTGATTCATGGGGTTGCAGAGTCGGACACAACTGAGCGATAGAACTGAACTGAACTGAACTGAATGAGTAATCATGTGCAGAATCTTTTTATATGCTTATTTGTCATCTATACAAGCCTTCCTTTATTAGGCCTTTGTGTAAATCTTCTGCTCATTAAAAAATTAGATTGTTTTCTAAATGTTGGGTTTTAAAGTATTCTACATGCATTCTGGATACGATTTCATTGTCAGAATGTGATTTGTAAATATTATATCTATTTCTGTGACTTGTGGTTTCAATCTCCTAACAGTGTCATTTAAATAGCAAAAGGATTTAAATAAATATGACTTCAATTTGTTTTTTCCCATGGATAGGGCTTTTGGTGTCATTTTGAAGAACTCTGCCTACCTCAAGGTCACAGAGACTTTTTTCCTTTTTTTTTTTTTTTTTGTAATTTTATATTTTGCATTTTGAGATATGCTATTCCCAGGTGGTGCTAGTGGTAAAGAACCCACCTGTCAATGCAGGAGAAAAAAGACATAAGTTTGATCCCTGGGTTGAGAAGATTCCCTGAAGAAGGGCATGGCAACCACTCTGGATTCTTGCCTTGAGAATCCACATGGACAGAGGAGCTTGCTGGTCTACAGTCCATGAGGTCACAAAGAGTCAGACACTCTGAGCAGCTAACTCACACACACATACACATACACACAAAATGTGAGATCCTGGTCAAGGTTAATTTCTTTTGTAGAGGACATCTCATTATTCTAGTACCATTTGTTGAAAAGACTTTTTGTTCTCCAATGAATTGCCTCTATAACTTTGACAAAAATTAGTTTAGTATATTGAGGTGTTTTGTTCCTTTGATCTATGTGTCTATCCTTTTGTAAGGTACTGATGGGTAGAAAAACAAACCTGAGAACAGGTTCGTAGGAATAACCCCAGGAACAATAGTTCAGTATTTGCTAATCCAGTGTTTTTGGCAACTTCATAGAATATAACTACTGCAAATAAGGAGAACTGACTGTGAATATATTTTCAACCTCTTCTGTTCCCAGGCTACCTTTACGAATTTACTGGAAGGTAGTTTCCACCCAAACAAGTGAAAATACCAGTTAATTGGAAAGCAGGAAAGAGGAAAAAGAAGATGCAACAGAGGGAGAAGCAATGGGAATTCCAGGATGATTTTGAGCTCTAACCAGAGTTGAAAGTAAAGATATCCAATTGTTCCTGCTCTGCTTTCCACACTTTGTTGCCCAAGTCAGCTGAGATGACTTGGTCACTCCACAGAAGCACTTTCCTCTGCTACCCGTGAGAGTGGGACATTGGCTATGTTGTCTAGCTTAGAAGAAAACACCCCGTTCTCATCCTATCCCCAAAACATGCTCTTGCTGGAACACACTAGAGCCTTTCTATAAGTTTTTACTTCTTCATCCACCACTGGCATTCCCAAATGGGGCTTTGGTAATGTTTCAGGTAAGCTGAAGTCACACTGTGGTCCTGGGAAAGATGCAGACCTGTCTCTCTTATCCAGAAAACTTGTCTAACAGTGGCAAGATAGACCTTTTCTGAGGAAGCAACTCTTAAAACATCTGAATAATGTATTTATTCTGCATACACTGTACATGAAAAAACTGCAAATAAAACTAAGGAAGGGATTAGTGAGTCATTCAGCACAGTGGTTACCTTGGGGAGGCTAGAGAGTGGGATAAAATCAGGAAGCATTTCGGAGGGGCTGGTAATGCTCTATTCTTAAACCAGGTCCTGTGTGCATAGTATTTGCTTTATTACCTTTCAGACTACACACAGGCTACACACACCACACACAACATGTAAACAAGCATACGTCACTCACACTGTTTTCTGTACTTAGCATACGTTTAAGAAAATAACTTTAAAAACCAGAGTCTTTCTCCAATACCCAAATAGACAATTTGAGAAGTCCTAATAGATGTTTTTGGACTCCCCAAAGCCTTGTAGTAGTTGGCTGTTTTGGTTCCTCCACTGAAAATTTTGTTAAATTGTTATTGTAGAACATTGATTTCTTATTTTGAAACATAAAGTCTTTCTATGCAAAAATAGGTTAGCATAAAATAGAAGGAAAATTAGGTCAGAGTTTAGATAGGGGATTTAGTTTCATAAGAAATCAAGTCATTTTATCAAGCTGTGAGCACTTAAGAGCATTTCTTCCCAACAGGGACCTACTCTGTATTTTCTTTCATTTTCTCTTCAGATTTTTTGGGCTGTTTTCTCACCATCACAGCTCCTTCCACATAAAGGTTTGTTTCCATTTGATCCAGATCTATATTTTTCCCTTGTAGACTGAGGCAAAGGAGAAATTTCTTACAAAGGAAGAGTAATACAGATGATAAAAAGAATGTAGAGTAGGGAAAACTTGATCTAATTAACAGACATGTCTATACGGAGAAGCATATCAAAACTGATGGAACATTTTGAATTAATTATTTAGAAAAGTCCCATTTATATATAGTAAGATAAATGGCCATTAACTAAAGTTGTGAAATACCCTGTGTGTTCATCATTGCATTCTCTGACAGTCTTCCCTGAACTCAATTCTCATGAGATAATTTTATTTTCTTTTTTGCATGTGGAATTCATTTTAACTTTGTACAAATAGGAAGCAAGACCATGTCATATAAATCTTTTATTTCTCAAGTTTCTGAAGATGTGCAACTTCTGTTTCAGTGTCCTATTCTATGTCAGTGAGCAAGGGGATAGTAGTCCATTCACTAGAAATGGAATAAGTTCAGGAATATCTCCCTAACACTGAAAATTAGTGTCTTGACAGCTAGGTGAATAGGATGTTTACTGATAATCAGCTAAATGAAGTTTTGTGATAACTTGCTGGGGTCCAGCCCCGGTGGATCCAGGGAATTCGAAGGGGAGACGGCATTGGCGAGAAAAGACTTATTTATTTATCAATATAAGATTAGATTAGGAAGAAATAGTGTAGTAGGAAAATTAAGTGGAGAAAAGAAGGCTGAATAACTTGCTTTACGTGGAAAGCCAATAAAGTTCCGGACAAGGAGCTTGCACCATCTAAGTTAGGCCACCGGCGTCCGTTTGAATATTGAAGAGTGCCCCGCCCTGGGCTCTTTCTCTTACAGATCTTAGCAGCCGGGGCAAGTAAGTAGACATGGCGAGCCTCCACGCCCCAGATGGAAATTCAGCCTGAAATTAGAGAAAATAGGAGACACGGGGGAAACCAGTCCTTCCAATGACTAGCCCCTTCCAATGACTGGCCCCACCTCTATTATCTAGAGAGGCCTTTTATACCTTTATTTTACATAGAGATCAATGAGTAATACAAAATTATGCAGCGTTAGCTGCCCAAAAACCAGGCTTTCTTTTTGCATACCCTGCCATATACAAAAGGTCTCAGGTGGTTTACATTATGTTCTGGCTAAGAGGCCTGTTAACATTTTTATGGCTCTCTTCCTGGGTAATTGTCTATCAGCCAGAAAACTCCTTTTCCCTAGAAGTGTTTTTTCTTTACTCTGCATTACCCTCAAAATACTAAATAAAGTTACATTCCTGTAGAAAAAAGGTGCAGTGAGTTATAACAAAGAAAGTACTTAACTCGAAGATCTAATATTGCTAATACCAGGTCTACTACCTGTTTTTCTATATACCAACTGTATAAATATGAAAATTTGGCAGCAGGTATTGGCTCAACAAATGAGATCTTTAATCAGTCCTGTTCTAATGATTATGACTCCTGGGAAGCCCCTATATTCCTAGGATGTTTTAAGCTTCCTGTGCCTCAAACAATCACATGCGCAGCCTGCAGGCAGGCTAGAAAGCCATCAGAGAGGTTTTTGGATTGAAACACTCTTTCAAATGCAGAAGACTAAAGCCCTGAATTGACTTTTTCCAGAGAATGTCAGAAGAGTGGAAAAGCAGGCAGATTCTTATTTTGGGGGGATACATGCTCAGGAAATGCCAGGGGAAAAATCTGAGATCTGACTTGTCCTTGCCCATCAAATCTCTGCCACATGACCCTGTCACGGGTGGGATTCCTCACACTGGCTTCCGGCAATAACTCATTGGCTAAGGAATTGAAAGCACACATTTGCACTAGACTTCTTACAGTTTTTCCATCTTCTCTATCCAGTAAAAATCTGAGATCTGACTTGTCCTTGCCCATCAAATCTCTGCCACATGACCCTGTCACGGGTGGGATTCCTCACACTGGCTTCCGGCAATAACTCATTGGCTAAGGAATTGAAAGCACACATTTGCACTAGACTTCTTACAGTTTTTCCATCTTCTCTATCCAGAGGACACAACACCTTACCCGACATCCTCACTTTCCTACATTGAAAAGTTTAGCTTAGCTGATGGGCTGAATGATCATGAAAACACACAAGTTCTGAGAAAGAGATAAATACTTGAATGATGCCTCTGAAAGGAGATTGATTAGAGCTCTCCCCTCTTCTCCTTTGCATTCCTTTATTATGGGTGAGAAGTGGGCATGATTAAGAAGCAGTCTGAAGGAATTCTTGCTGGCTTCAAAAGAATAGAATAAAACTGTCCAAATCTATTATGCAAATTGATCTTTTCCCCTACCTTATTACCTTGGAACTTTGAATAGATCAGTTTTAAAGAAATAAAGTGTTTTTATATGCCCTGATATAAGTATACAACAAATTTTTAAAATGATAGAATACACATTATTTTTAATAAATGATCTTGAAGTTTTCTAGTGGTCTTAGAATTAGGACTTGCCTTCCATCGTTTGAACATCCTCCTTGGATTTTGTACATCTTCATCATAACACTAGTGTTGCTGTTAACAGTCCTGGTCTTTCATTTCTGTGAGGTCAGGACCTGCCTCTTATTTCCTCAATTTCCAGACTTTAGTGAATGCCTCAAATGTATACACTGAGGATATGAATGAACATTAAATAAGACTTGTTAATATCATGCATTGTGTACGTTTCATATACTATATTTTCTAACAAGTATAAAACTTAAATTGGTGAAGTGTGGCTTTTCTGAAAATACGTTCTACTGAAAATTAGTTTTAGAGACTTTTTAAAGAGTTAGCAAAACAAAAGCCTCTCTTCTTATTTCATAATTAAGCATTTGGAGGACTGGAAATTGCCAAATTAAGCAAAATTGAATATGTTGCTTTATATGTGACACAGAAATACATTTAATAGGTGAAAATCTTTTTAATACAGTGCAAATCTGTAAATGGGGATTTCTCCAACTTTTTTGGCTGAAGATGGCCTTTTCAAGAAACTTCCTTCAGGAACAATATTTCACTTTGGGAACTGCTGTGTTCAAACACAGCATGCACTTTTGTTTAACCGAATATTTCATTTTAATTAATCTGCTGTTTGGCCTCATATTGTTTATGATAACGTATCAACTCAGACATAAGAGGGAGACAGATGTTGCTTGAGAATCATTCCTCTCATCAATGGCATGTAGCGACTCGATTCAGTGAGACATGCTCCTCTGTCCCTTACCTTACAGGTGAGGTAACTGGGACTCCAGAGAGTGACATAGCTTTTAACATCAGTGTAGCTGAAGTGCTTTGTGGGACAGGAGTCTAAATCAGGTTCACCTGGTTCCAGTGTCCAAGTCTGCTCCACTGACTTTTTCCAATTGAAAATGTGGGCCTTTCCATGACATCCGTCTTCATGACTTGGAAATTTAATGGCAGCAGCAGCAGCCCTAAGAGGGGTGCCTGGGAGGGTCCTGACACTATGACCTCGTGTGAGAGAGCTTGCCCCTTTCCTGCTCCTTAGAAAGTTTTCTTCTTTTCACTTCCAGTTGCCTGGCTATATTTTCTGCCCTTAAATTCATTGAGGTCTTTTCCCTTCCTCATGACGATCCCTTCTTTTACTATTTCTTGTGGATTTTTATTTTCTGAAATAACATTACTTTTGTCTGAGAAAAAGCTGGAAAGAAGAAGGTAAGTTACTTTGAGCTCTTAATGTATGCTTTATGTCCTTTGGCATCATTTGAATGGGAACATTTACCTTTTTCTTACTGTTTATGAAAGTCTTTTTACCTGCAAAGAATATTAACTGTTTGTATTTTATAAAAATTGCATGTGTTTTCTCCTTTTATTTCCCTTTTAATTTTGTGGGAGGATTTTTATAATGGACATAAGATTTAAATTATATATAATTATATCTAGGTATATTAGTCCCTTGCCATTTCTTCTCATATGTATTCTTATTTTCTTTCTTAGAAATTTTCAGTCTAATTAGACTTTAGAGTTGTATATTCTTCACTTATTGTTGAATGTATTTTTTGATGTGTAGTACTCAACATCATGAGAAACACTGGGCTAGAAGAAGCACAAGCTGGAATCAAGATTGCGGGAGAAATATCAATAACCTCAGATATGTAGATGCTACCACT
>SJXQ01012895.1:0-93037 GCA_006408695.1 Aepyceros melampus
CAACCCTGGGATTTCTTTGGAAGGAATGATGCTAAAGCTGAAGCTCCAGTACTTTGGCCACCTCATGCGAAGAGTTAACTCATTGGAAAAGACCCTGATGCTGGGAGGGATTGGGGGCAGGAGGAGAAGGGGACAACCGAGGATGAGATGGCTGGATGGCATCAAGGACTCAATGGACGTGGGTCTGAGTGAACTCCGGGAGTTGGTGATGAACAGGGAGGCCTGGCGTGCTGCGATTCATGGGGTCACAAAGAGTCGGACACGACTGAGCGACTGAACTGAACTGAACTATGTGTTTGAAAATTATATGTTAAGTTACTTTTAACTTCAAATAAACTGAATGGTAATAGAGTGTATGGTTTTATAGCTGTCTTCTTTTAACAATTCACCATTTGTGATAGTCATTCATATTCTTTTTTATAGCATTACCTTGGCCAATTTCATTCCATTGTATAATTATATCACAATGTTTTCTACTGAATAACTCCATTTTAGAATAAATGGCATTTGGTCGTTTGACTGATCGATCTTCTAATTCTCAAAATCTGGTGTTAGTTATGCTGTATCACATGCTCATGCTTCTGCAGAAATCAAAGATATATTCTTATGAAAGAAAGTTCAAAAGGAAGGAAATGCTGAGGAAACATAATATAACCATATATACGAAACTTGTTACCTGACTGCAATCTCACAGATTTTTGGTTCAGTATTTAATGGGTTAAGTTGAGTTTCATCCTGTATCATGATGAAACAAATGAATAGGAAAAATAGATCAGTAGCATCCTCTTTAGTGTGTGAATACTAATTCTTTATTTAACCTTTGGTAACACGGAACAGATGCAGTGCCTTTCTGCTCTTAAGTTTGGTTTTTTCATTTTCATTGTATTATTTTCTTCTTTTCTCTAGCCAATTTTCCCATCACAGCATATGCTGCTCCCTTTGCCTGGAATATGTTCTTATTATAAAGTATTGGTTGCATGACTAACTCATTTTTTTATTGAGATAAAGCTGACATATAATGTTAGTTTCAAGTATGTAACATAATAATTCAGTATTTGTATACACTGCTACATGATTGCTACAGTAAGTCTAGTTATTATCTGTCACCATGCAAAGTTTTTTTTCCTTGTGATGAAAACTTTTAAGATTTACTGTCTTAGAACCTTTAAAATATGGAACTCCCTTCTTTCTCACACTCATTTCAACTCAACTCTGAAGTCTTTTCCAATCGTTCTACCGCCCCCAGTCACTCTTTGTTACATGTATCCTTTACAATTGCTGTTAAATAATTCATTTCTTCAATGGTTATCTTGTTTATAGTTTATTCTTTTCATTCTGCTCCTCCTCTCCCTGCCTTCCAGAAATACAAATACCAGGAATCTCATTTCTTTTGTTGAACAAATTAGCCATAGTATCTGTAACAATACCAGTTCATAATAAGTGTTCAATAAATGTCTAATGAATAAATGGAAGAAAGGAAGATAGCAGTTTGGAAGGAGGCCAAGCAGTAAAGAGACTGTTCACATGTTTCAAAAATTCTGTAATTCTGCATGACAGGTGTAAATGAGATTTGTGGATTCAGATCTTATAATGAGACTAAGCAATAGAAGATACCAAACCATTGAAGGTTACAAAGAAGCAGGAAGCTCAATGTTTCCACACAGTGAGACTGACTGAAAGTGGTTAAAGCAGTGAGGGAAACGGAAGTCTCAGGACAATGTGTGACTGTCATTCCGATTATCTATAAATCTCTGTGCCAAGTTATACATACATGAATTCCTAAAACAGTCTGACTAATGTTCATCTCAAAGAAAGAATCTGAGTCAAAGCAACTTCAGGGTTACTAAGCATGGAAACAGAGGAGGGACAATGTGATCATTAGATGATTTTGTCAAAGAACAAAGGGGGGACAAAAAAAAGAAGTTTGATACTCTCTCACATTCGTTTGGAGGAAAGTGGCCAACATCCAAAGTTTAATGTGAGCCAGGAAGTCGGGTAACCCTGGGAGAATGAGTTGTCTTGGCAGGCTCTGAAAAAGCCCTTCTGTCTGTCATCACTGTCATGACAGGTACCAAGGGTCAGTATTTACAAGGGCCCACTAGGATGTGTAGTAAGATAGGTCTAGGAGAGGTCCCCAGGAAATCACTGAGCAGTGAGCCTCATAGCACAGGTACACATTCCAGGAGCTGACCAAACTGTTAGCAGTAAAATGAATGTATATTTGACACATCAAAAGAAGAGAGTTAAATAGTACAGTAGGCAGATCCAATAGGAGTGTAATACTACATAAGAGTTGTGGTTACACGCAGGGAAAATGCTTAAATATCTATAGTGTCAAACTGTCATATATCGATATTAACCTTTAGTCATACATAGTTTCTCCTCATTTAGGCTATTTTCCTTTCCCTCAAAGATGAAAATTTTCATTTTACCGTGTTAGTGAGTAAGAGAAATGACTCATTTTACAGACAACTTGGCACGAATATAAAATAAGAAAAGGAGGGCATGAACTGTATCTTGTAGGTATAAAATCATTTTCTGAAGTCATTGCTAGGGAAATAGTAAAGCGTAACAACCCAAAGCAAAACAACCCAGGAAGTCCCAGGTAAATTACATGGGGGAGTAGTCCACTGATGGCCAAGGGGAAAAACATGAGCATCTCTGAGAGGAAAAAATAAAGACTTTGATGTGATGACTACGACACCTAAATGGAGCACAGAATCTGGGGCAGAGATCCACGCCTCTCATTTGTGAGAGCTCGAACAGGGAAGGGTTGTGCTGAGCAATTTTGCTTGGCAATGAACTTAATACCTGCCTCCTCTTCCCTCCATAAAAAAAAAAAAAAAAAAAAAGCAAAATTAGACTAGGTAACAGAACTAGATCATCTCGCTCCCAGAGCCAACTCAGCATTCCATAGTCTTCATATATCAAATTCCAAGAGCTGGGCTATAAAATGTGTACTTCATTTTGCCACCTTGCAAAAAGAGCTTCAGCTTCTCATTTCTCTTACCTTGTGATGAGGAGACCTGGATGTGTTGTTCCTGAGGACCACAGAGACCCAAAGTGACAATGATAATAGTGTCCCAACCTTGACCCCTGTCTGCCCTGGGAACTGCTGAGCCCTATGGGCCTTGAGGAGTTTTCTATTTCTCCCCAGTCTCCAGGAACAAAGGTATCTCTTTCAACTGGCTATATCTCAAGAATCTTCAAGGAATGATTCCTTTCATTAAAGTAGCACAAGCAATCCCAGTGCTAAGAGGAGAGGCCAGTGCAATCCTATGAAACATATTATTTTCTACTTTAGGGGTAAGGCAATGAAAATACTCAGTTCCTTTCTCCATTGTATATTCTTGCCTCCTTTGTCAAAGATAAGCTGTCCATAGTGTGTAGATTTAACTCTGGGCTTTCTATTTTGTTCCATTGATCTATATTTCTGTCTTTGTGCCAGTACCATACTGTCTTGATGACTGTGGCTTTGTAGTAAAGCCTGAAGTCAGGCAGGTTGATTCCTCCAGTTCCATTCTTCTTTCTCATGATTGCTTTGGCTGTTCCAAGTTTTTTGTATCTCCATATAAATTGTGAAATTATTTGTTCTAGCTCTGTGAAAAATACAGTTGATAGCTTGATAGGGGTTGCATTGAATCTATAGATTGCTTTGGGTAGTATACTCATTTTCACTATATTGATTATTCCGATCCATAAACATGGTATATTTCTCAACCTATTAGTCTCCTCTTTGATTTCTTTCACCAGTGTTTTATAGTTTTCTATGTATAGGTCTTTAATTTTTTTAGGTAGATATATTCCTAAGTATTTTATTCTTTTTGTTGTAATGGTGAATGGAATTGTCCCTTAATTTCTCTTTCTATTTTCTCATTATTAGTGTATAGGAAGGCAAGGGATTTCTGTGTGTTGATTTTATATCCTGCAACTTTACTGTATTCATTGATTAGCTCTAGTAATTTTCTGGTGGAGTCTTTAGGGTTTTCTATGTAGAGGATGATGTCATCTGCAAACAGTGAGAGTTTTACATCTTATTTTCCAATTTTGATTCCTTTTATTTCTTTTTCTGCTCTGATTGCTGTGGCCAAAACTTCCAAAACTATGTTGAATAGTAATGGTGAGAGTGGGCACCCTTGTCTTGTTCCTGACTTTAGGGGCAATGCTTTCGATTTTTCACCATTGAGGATGATGTTTGCTGTGGGTTTGTCATATATAGGTTTTATTATGTTGAAGTATGTCCCTTCTATTCCTGCTTTCTGGAGGGTTTTTATCATAAATGGATGTTGAATCTGGTCAAAGGCTTTCTCTGCATCTATTGAGATAAACTGGTCAACCATTTGTAAAAGAATGAAACTAGAACACTTTCTAACACCATACACAAAAATAAACTCAAAATGAATTAATCTGGGTGAACTCTGGGTATTGGTGATGGACAGGGAGGCCTGGTGTGCTGTGATTCATGGGGTTGCAAAGAGTAGGACATGATTGAGCGACTGAAATGAACTGAACTGAACCTAACTTTACATCTAAAGCAACTAGAAAAAGAAGAATTGCAGAAACCCAGTGTCAGTAGAAGGAAAGAAATCATAAAAATTAGGGCAGAAATAAATGAAAGAAAAACAAAGGAGATTATAGCAAAAATCAACAAAACTAAAAGCTGGTTCTTTGAGAAAATAAATAAAATAGACAAACCATTAGCCAGACTCAACAGGAAAAAAAGGGAGAAGAATCAAATCAACAAAATTGGAAATGAAAATGGAGACATCACAACAGACAACACAGAAATACAAAGGATGAAAAGAGACTATCAGCAACTATATGAAAATAAAAATCAACAACTTTGAAGAAATGGATGAATTCTTAGAAAAGTATAACCTTCCAAAATTGAACCAGGAACAAATAGAAAATCTTAACAGACCCATCACAAGCACAAAAATCGAAACTGTAATCAGAAATCTTCCAGCAAACAAAAGCCCAGGTACAGATGGCTTCACAGCTGAATTCTACCAAAAATTTAGAGAAGAGCTAACACCTATCCTACTCAAACTCTTCCAGAAAATTGCAGAGGAAGGTAAACTGCCAAACTCATTCTAAGAGGCCACTATCACCCTAATACCAAAACCAGACAAAGATGCTATTAAAAAAAGAAAATTAGAGGCCAATATCACCAATGAACATAGATGTAAAAATTCTCAACAAAATTCTAGTGATTCTAGCAAGATAATCCAACAACATATTAAAAGATCATACATATAATCAGAAATCTTCCAGCAAACAAAAGCCCAGGTACAGATGGCTTCACAGCTGAATTCTACCAAAAATTTAGAGAAGAGCTAACACCTATCCTACTCAAACTCTTCCAGAAAATTGCAGAGGAAGGTAAACTGCCAAACTCATTCTAAGAGGCCACTATCACCCTAATACCAAAACCAGACAAAGATGCTATTAAAAAAAGAAAATTAGAGGCCAATATCACCAATGAACATAGATGTAAAAATTCTCAACAAAATTCTAGTGATTCTAGCAAGATAATCCAACAACATATTAAAAGATCATACATCATGACCAAGTGGGCTTTATCCCATTATGCAAGGATTCTTCAATATTCACAAATCAATCAATGTGATACCCCACATGAACAAATTGAAAGATAAAACCATATGATTATCTCAATAGATGCAGAGAATGTCTTTGACAAAATCCAACATCCATTTATAATGAAAACCCTCCAAAAAGCAGGAATAGAAGGAACATACCTCAACATAATAAAAGCCATCTATGATAAATCGACAGCAAACATTATCCTCAATGATGAAAAATTAAAGCATTTCCCCTAAAGTCAGAAATAAGACAAGAGTGCCCACTCTCACCACTACTATTCAACATCATTTTGGAAGCTTTAGCCACAGCAATCAGAGAAGAAAAAGAAATAAAAGGTATCCAGATTGTAAAAGAAGTAAAACTTTCACTGTTTGCAGATGACATGATCCTCTACATAGAAAACCCTAAGGAAACCACCAGAACATTACTAGAGCTAATCAATGAATATAGTAAAGTTGCAGGATATAAAATTAACACAGAGAAATCCCTTGTATTCTTATACACTAACAATGAGAAATTAAGGAAACAATTCCATTCACCATTGCAATGAAAAGAATAAAATACTTAGGAATAAATCTACCTAAAGAAACAAAAGACTTTTATATAGAAGACTATAAAACAGTGATGAAAGAAATCAAAGATGATACAAATAAAGGAGAAATATACCAAGTTCATGGATTGGAAGAATCAATATAGTGAAAATGATTATACTACCCAAAGCAAACTATAGACTCAATGCAATCCCTTTCAAGCCACCAATGGCATTTTTCAAAAAACTAGAACAAATAACTTCACAATTTGTATGGAAATACAAAAAACCTCGAATAACCAAAGCAATCTTGAGAAAGAAGAATGGAACTGGAGGAATCAACCTGCCTGACCTCAGGCTCTACTACAAACCCACAGTCATCAAGACAGTATGGTACTGGCACAAAGACAGAAATATAGATCAATGGAACAAAATAGAAAGCCCAGAGATAAATCCACACACCTGTGGACAGCTTATCTTCGACAAAGGAGGCAAGAATATACAATGGAAAAAAGACAATCTCTTCAACAAGTGGTGCTGGGAAAACTGGTCAACCACTTGTAAAAGAATGAAACTAGAACACTTTCTAACACCATACACAAAAATAAACTCAAAATGAATTAAAGATCTAAATGTAAGACCAGAAACTATAAAACTCCTAGAGGAGAACATAGGCAAAACACTCTCCGACATAAATCACAGCAGGATCCTCTTGACCCCTCTATTTATTATTAGAAATAAAAGCAAAAATAAAAAAATGGGATCTAATTAAAATTAAAAGCTTCTGCACAACAAAGGAAACTATAAGCCAGATGAAAAGATGAAAAGACAGCCTTCATAATGAGAGAAAATAATAGCAAACAAAGCAACTAACAAAGAATTAATCCCAAAAATATACAAGCAGCTCATATAGCTCAATACCAGAAAAATAAATGACCAATCAAAAAATGGACCAAAGAACTAAACAGATGCTTCTCTGAGGAAGACATACAGATGACTAACAAACACATGAAAAGATGCTCAACACCACTCATTATCAGAGAAATGCAAATCAAAACCACAATGAGGTACCATCTAATGCTGGTCAGAACGGCTGCTATCAAAAAGACTATAAAAAACAAATACTGAAGAAGGTGCAGAGAAAAGGGAACCCTCTTACACTGGTGGTGAGAATGAAAACTAGAAAAGCCACTATGGAGAATAGGGTGGAGATTCCTTAAAAAACTGGAAATAGAACTGCCATATGACCCACCAATCCCACTGCTGGGCATATACACCCAGGAAACCAGAATTGAAAGAGACACGTGTAACTCAGTGTTCATCACAGCACTGTTAATAATAGCCAGGACATGGAAGCAACCTAGATGTCCATCAGCAGATGAGTAGATAAGAAAGCTGTGGTACATATACACAATGGAATATTACTCAGCCATTAAAAAGAATGCATTTGAATCAGTTCTAATGAGGTGGATGAAACTGGAGCTGATTATACAGAGTGAAGTAAGCCAGAAATAAAAACACCAATACAGTATACTAACACATATATATGGAATTTAGAAAGATGATAACGATAACCCTGTATGCGAGACAGCAAAAGAGACACCCATGTATAGAACAATCTTTTGGACCCTGTGGGAGAGGGAGAGGGTGGAATGATTTGGGAGAATGGCATTGAAACATTATATTATCTTATGTGAAATGGATTGCCAGTCCAGGTTTGATGCATGAGACAGGGGCTCGGGGCTGGTGCACTGGGATGACCCAGAGGGATGGGATGGGGAGGGAGGCGGGAAGGGGTCCAAGATGGGGAACACATGTATACTCATGGTGGATTCATGTCAATGTATGGCAAAACCACTACAATATTGTAAAGTAATTAGCCTCCAATTAAAATAAATAAATTTATATTAAAAAAAAAAGAGACATGTATACTGCAATGTTCATCGCAGCACTGTTTACAATAGCTAGGACGTGGCAGCAACCTAGATGTCCATTGGCAGATGAATGGATAAGAAAGCCTTGGTACATATACATAATGAATTATTACTCAGCTATAAAAAGAATGCATGTAAATCAGTTCTAATGATATGGATGAAACTGGAGCCTATTATACAGAGTGAAGTAAGTCAGAAAGAAAAACATCAATGCAGTATATTAATGCATATATATGGAATTTAGAAAGATGGCAACGATTACCCGATATGAGGGACAGCAAAAGAGACAAAAAGATAAAGAACAGACTTTTGGCAAAAGAGACAAAAAGATAAAGAATAGACTTTTGGACTCTGTGGGAGGAGAGGGTGGGATGATTTGAAAGAACAGCATTGAAACATGTATATTCAGTTCAGTTCAGTCGCGCAGTCGTGTCCGACTCTTTGCGACCCCATGAATCGCAGCACGCCAGGCCTCCCTGTCCATCACCAACTCCCGGAGTTCACTCAGATTCACGTCCATTAAGTCCATGATGCCATCCAGCCATCTCATCCTCGGTTGTCCCCTTCTCCTCCTGCCCCCAATCCCTCCCAGCATCAGGGTCTTTTCCAATGAGTCAACTCTTCACATGAGGTGGCCAAAGTACTGGAGCTTCAGTTTTAGTATCATTCCTTCCAAAGAAATCCCACGGTTGATCTCCCTCAGAATGGACTGGTTGGATCTCCTTGCAGTCCAAGGGACTCTCAAGAGTCTTCTCCAACACCACAGTTCAAAAGCATCAATTCTTCCAGTCCAGGTTCAATGCATGAGACAGGGCACTCAAGGCAGTGCATTGGGATGACCCTGAGGGATGAGATGGGAAGGGAGGTGGGAAGGAGTTCAGGACTGGAGGACACATGTACACCCATGGCTGATTTGTGTCAATGTATGGCAAAAGCCACTACAATATTGTAATCAGCCTCCAATTAAATAAATTAATCTTTTTAATGGTTAAAAAATTTTTTTGATATATAAAACATATGAAAGTAAAAAAAAAACTTCCTTGGGACAATTACATTATTTCACTAAAAATTAATAAAGTGACATCTGATCTGTGCATTAGTTGCTTGTGGATTTTATTACTGTGAGTACATTCCCTGGGGTTCTGTAATCTCCCCTAGAAGGCACGATCACATCAATGTGCCCATCGACCTCCAGCCCCTCCAGGGACTGTCCTCCCATTTGCTTTCTCAAACTATAACAGGCAGGACTTTTAAACCTCTGTGGATTTTATACCAAAGTATTTTTATTTCCTTTGACTTTGCTACAATTTCAAATTATCTTCTAAAACTTCATGAAGCCATGAACCAGCCTCTGTGCTTTTTCTGCACTAGCCAGAATATATTTTGTGATGGTAACTGGATTAGATTTAAACTTGGAAAAGTATCTTAATGTTCCTGCTCTTGATCAGATGGTTATGGTTCCTGTTTGGCAAGCGGTTTGAAATCGGACTTTCCTCTTTGTCAAAACTCCTTTATCTATATGAATTTATTCCTCATGTATAAGGGGTTACTGCATTTAACACATCACTAATTTATCTAAGGCTGTCAGGTTTATTGCAGGTAGAGTGACCTTTAGAAGAATCAGAAAGTATGTTTAGTGGCTGAGATTTAAATACATGTAAAACATAATTTCTCACTTGAGAATTATATTCTGGATCATGAGCATTGTAACCGGTTGCTAAGGGAGACTATAGAAGCATGTGCAGCCTAACCTGGAAATAAGAGGAAAGTCTATGGGAGTAGGCAATGTATTACAGAGGAAATATACCAGAACCGTGATCCTGTGACTAACTTGCTGCAGGATTCGGGTTAGCTACTTAACCTTCCTAAGCCTCATTTCCTCACCCATAAACCAAGGGAGGTGGACCAAAAAGAAGGATAAATCCCCTTCCAGCTCCGAAGTTCAAGTTCCGAGATTCTGTGAAACCACTGGTCTAGCCCCTCAACATATAATCCCGATTAGTGAAATTTATTGGGGGAAATCTGTAATTTACAGTCTAATCAGCTTCCCCTGCCTTGTATATCAATCTATTATGTTCCTTTTTTAGCCCAGACACATTTCACTGTCCTCTCTACATCACAGGTGCTTTCCAGGTGGTGCTAGTGGTAAAGAACCTGCCTGCCAATGTGGGAAACAAGAGACACTGGTTCGGTACATGGGCCAGGAAGCTCCTCTGGAGAAGGTCACTCCAGTGTTCTTGCCTGGAGAATGCCATGTACAGAGGAGCCTAGTGGGCTATAGTCCACGGAGTCACAAAGAGTCAGACACAACTGAAGCAACTTAGCACACACGCTATACATTCACAAGGACACCCACACCAGACTTCACTTCCATTGCACCCCATGAACTCCCTCTCCCTGATGACAAGCTTTCTCTTCCCATCCCTCACCTAATCAGCTCTCACTCTTACCTTCTCTAGGCTGGCTCTCTAATCCTATCTAAAGCAAACTTCAGACATGGAAGAAGCCCTAAGGCAGCAGTCAAAATCTCACTCTCAAATATCATCCTGTGTGTATTAACACAAGCTTTTTCTTTTTATTGTAACTTGAAGGAGGGACTTTAACTGAAGAACAACTGAAAGAAAACTAACATCTGTTCAGTTCAGTTCAGTCGCTCAGTCGTGTCTGACTCTTTGCAACCCCATGAATCGTAGCACTCCAGGCCTCCCTGTCCATCACCAACTCCCAGAGTTCACTCAGACTCATGTCCATCGAGTCAGTGATGCCTAAACAGCAGTTATGTGTCACACCTCTGCATATCACCTTTACTCCTTACAACTAGCTCTTAAAATAGATAGTTTGCCTTTTTTTTTTTTAAGTTGAGAAAAAAATGTCCAGGGAAATTAAATAAATTGCAGAGATCAAGAGGTCAGCAGAACTGCGCCTCAAACTCCCAGTCCATCTGACTTGAGAACTGCTCTCTCCACCAAATCACACAGTCCTGGTCTGGTCCACAAAGTCCCAAGGTTCTGGGGTACGATCTCAGGGCCCTCCAAGAAGAGAGGACACAAATTAGACTCCATCCTTTCTTTACTCTGAGGATATCCAGAATGTGCCCAAAGGTATTTGTTTTGTAATTATTCCTATTTGATTTGAGGGAAAACAAAACATCCCACTGATTTAGAAATGTTTGTACAGCACTTGTTAAGAAAACAAAGAGCTGACCCCCCCCCCCGCCAGAGTATCACCTTTTTCTACTCATAGATGCTTATTCTGATAGACAATTCAGGTGACGGGCTTAGATTGAATAACCACTCTCACCAATTACCCATTCTCAGGGACAGTCTGAGAAATAAGGGAGCCGTGGTAGAGGCTCAACAATTGTTATTCTGTGCCACTCCTCCCCTGGCTGAATCTAACCTCAGCTACATCAAAGATGACTGCAGAGTAGTATACTAGAATCTCACGACACTCATGGTTTGTAAAAATTCCACAGATTCCATATACCTACAATTTTAATTTCATGGTTAACAGGCTCAGGGTTACATCGAATCACACAACCATGTTTTTCTTTTTTTTTTTTTAATTCTCCTGCACCTGCATCAACCCTCTTCTCTGAGCCAGTGGATCACAATGTGTCAAAACAGAAGTCTACATTGAGAGAGCATGGATGTACTACAGGCTGCCTGTGTGAGCAAATAGTAGATAACCACATGTCCTCCTGGCCAATGTTTTTTGAAGTAGAACGTTTGGCAACATTGCAGGCAGAGGAGGGATAATAACATCTGAAGTTAGCTACAGGGCTTAGAAGTGTCTGGCATCTGAAAGGTCAATGTGTGATCAACAGGTAAGGCAGGAGCCAAAAGAAAACAGCAGCAGGAGAAAGAGATAAGGAGCAAAAAGCATCAAAAAACAGGCTCAAACTTGAGAAATGGCCTCTGGGTGTTTACTGGACTGGGAATCTGTGACACTGAGTTGCGGTGTTTCTGACCCTTTTATAATTGTGTCATTCGTCAAAGAAGCCACACTGGAAAAGGAGAGCTAGACTTAGGGATTTTTCCCGCTGACTGCAAGGTACTTACAATTTGTCCGAGAAAGGTGGAGAGACAGAGATAAAGGCCTCCCAGTTTCTACATGGGACTGCTTTACACAGGTGGAAATGATCAACAGGCACCATTTCAATCCATGCAACCTCTGAAGTGGCAGTGGGCTAATGAAGAGACATCCCCAGACACTTAACTGAGGCTTCTCTCCCCCAAGGCTCGTTCCCCTACAAGGACATGGCATGGTATCTCAGGTATGGAACTACATCAAGATCATGCATGTAGGTAGCCTTCATAATGCAAGTGATGCATAATAGGTATTCTCTAAAGCAGTGGTCCCCACCCTCTTTGGTACCAAGGACTGGTTTCATGGAAGACAATTTTTCCATGGACCAGGGCAGGGGTTCAGGGGATCGTTTTGGGCTGACTCAAACACATTACACATAACTGTGCACTTTATTCCTATTGCTACTGTGATATTTAATGAAATAATTATACAGCTGACCATAATGCAGAATCAGTGGGAGCCCTGAGCTGCTTTTTCTCAGCTTAGGTGGTAAGGTGAGTGATGCGATCAGCTCTAAATATAAATGAAGCTTTGCTAACTTGCCTACTGCTCATCTTCTGCTGTGCAGCCAGATTCCTGACAGGCCACAGACTGCTGAGTGTCCACAGCCCAAAGGCTGAGGATCCCTGCTCTAAAAGTTTACATCTCCTCCAAATTAAATTGATTTTGCATACACTAAATTTGAGATGCCTAGAGACTGTTATTGGAGAAGGCAATGGCACCCCACTCCAGTACTCTTGCCTGGAAAATCCCATGGACGGAGGAGCCTGGTAGGCTGTGGTCCATGGGGTCGCGAAGAGTCAGACACGACTGAGCGACTTAACTTTCACTTTTCACTTTCATGCATTGGAGAAGGAAATGGCAACCCACTCCAGTCTTCTTGCCTGGAGAATCCCAGGGACGGGGGAGCCTGGTGGGCTGCCACCGATGGGGTTGCACAGAGTTGGACACGACTGACGTGACTCAGCAGCAGCAGCAGCAGCAGAGACTGTTATCTGGTGATACTCATATTCACTGTGAAGGTATGGTTCAAGTTTAAAATGGGCAGGTTTGTGAAAGTGAGAAGGGTAGAAAGGAAAATGGGTCACTGGTAACTGTGCATCAGGGACAAGAATATCCTTTTCTGAGAAGTGAGCATCACCATGCATGTCCTTTATCTTGTCATTTATATTTTGATCACTGGTTGGTCAGTGACCCAACTGATAAACTATGCTTATTCCATGCATAACACGACTGAGCGACTTTACTTTCACTTTTCACTTTCATGCATTGGAGAAGGAAATGGCAACCCACTCCAGTCTTCTTGCCTGGAGAATCCCAGGGACGGGGGAGCCTGGTGGGCTGCCACCGATGGGGTTGCACAGAGTTGGACACGACTGACGTGACTCAGCAGCAGCAGCAGCAGCAGAGACTGTTATCTGGTGATACTCATATTCACTGTGAAGGTATGGTTCAAGTTTAAAATGGGCAGGTTTGTGAAAGTGAGAAGGGTAGAAAGGAAAATGGTCACTGGTAACTGTGCATCAGGGACAAGAATATCCTTTTCTGAGAAGTGAGCATCACCATGCATGTCCTTTATCTTGTCATTTATATTTTGATCACTGGTTGGTCAGTGACCCAACTGATAAACTATGCTTATTCCATGCATCTGATGAGAAAACAAGTAGTTAAAAACTTTAAACACTGGACGCAGTGTTAGAACAAGGAAATTTCTTGATTGATTTCCCTGGTCAGTGCCTATGTGCCTTCCCACACATCTCAGACCTGAAATCTGAGCTCTGATAATTGCCTCGTCATCCATTCTCCACCAGCCAAAGTGCTAGTGGTTCAGGTCACGGCCTCTTTTCTTCTCTTTTTCTTGCAAAGAAGAGAAAAGCCACACAAATCTAAGATTTCAATTATGAGCTCTCCTACTTGACCCTGCTGGCTTTGAAACCATAAAATGATCCCTCTCTCTCTCTGCATTTCATATTTCTCCTTTTAGAAAGAGCAAGTGAGATTCAATTGGTAGGAACATGTGATGAAAAAAATTGGAGTGAAAACTCAAACTGCCTTAAACACCAGATGCCAAAAGAACAAACCTGGTTAATGATCTAACTTTTAAATATATTGTGTGCAAAGAAAATAGCAGCAGGAAAACAGGCAACACAAAATGTGTCATAATGTCCGCCCACTGAAAAACACTGCATTCTAATGGGGTAAGGGTGGGAGGAATGAGAGAAAGAAAAATGAAAGTAATAACATTTCAATTCCTACTATGTGCTGGGTAGCATTACATATAGTTTAACCATTATTTTTCTCTAACCTCCTCAGGACAATATTTGCAGTCTGAATGTAATTTAAATCTGTTCCAGTTTGAGCATTGGGACTTTTTAGTAGCCCACATTGAAAGACATTTTATCGTTTCTCTAAAAATCAAAAACAGAAATTCTGTTAAAGATGGTCTCTCAGTAGTCCCCAGAACTACTTCCTGTTCACAGATTCACTAGAAGGATTCATGGAACTCATATACAATTGTACTCCTGTTAAGATTTATTGTGTGAAAGTAGGAAGAATAAACAGCTGGATCATAGGTGAAAATAGGCAGGCAGAGTCTGCAGGAATCCACATACAGGCTTTCTTGGGCTCTCTCCCTCCCATGAGGGACCATACAAAGCATGTTATTCCCACAGGAACAAAAACACATTATATGTTGGCATTTTTCTGCCCAAGGAATCCCCTACGAGCCTCTGTGCATGCTCAGTCGTTCAGCTGTATCCAACTCTCTGCAATCACATGAACTTCAGCCCGCCAGGCTCCTCTGTCCATGGGATTCTCCAGGCAAAAATACTGGAGTGGATTGCCATTTTTTCCTCCAGAGGATCTTCCCCACCCCATTATCAAACCCATGACTCCTGCGTCTTCTGCATTGGCAGGAAGATTCTTTACCCCTGAGCCACCTGGGAAGAGCAAGAGCCTCTGTGCCCAAGGTTTTCATTGATAGCTACATAAGAATAATAGGCATTCTCTGCCTTGTACATACCAATATTCCAGACTCCAAGAAGGAACACACATATTTAGCATAAATCATATTTGCATAATCTAGGCACACGAATCAACCTTATCAGTTAAGTGTTGACTATCAGGAATGCTCTGACAGCCAAGTTCCCAGATGCCAGCCAAAGGCCACTCCACAGGAAGGCCTTTCTAAACAAAACAGTCTTAAAGCTATAGTAGCTCTCTTCTGTACAAATGGTGGAGTAAGTAAATGCTTTCACGCATATCATACCCACTAGTTCCATGCCCTGCCAAACACAGGGCAATGACAGCAAAATATGAACAGTATGAAAGAAAGAGCTGGGCTTAAAAAATAACCTCAGTGAGTTATAAACAGAACCATGAAGTAGAGCTTTCAGTTTTTGGAGGGGAGCAGTGGGGGGTAAAGTTGCTTTACAATGTTGCATTAATTTCTGCTATACAACAAAGTGAATTGGCTAGAGGGATACATGTATCCTCTTAAGTTTCCCTCCCACCCAGCCCCTATCCCACCCCTGTAGGTCATCACAGAGCCTGAGCTGAGCTTCCTACGCTGTATAGCGGGTTCCCACTAACTGCTTTACACATGGCAGTGCACACATGTCAATTTCAGCCTCCCAATTCATCCCGCTTCCCCTTCTCCCAGTGTGTCTACATGTCTGTTCTCGACACCAGAGTCTCTATTCCTGTCCTGCAGATAGGTTCATCTGTACCATTTTTCTAGATTTCATACACGTGTGTTAATTTATGACATTTGCTTTTTTTCCCTAACTTACTTCACTCTGTGTGACAGATTCCTGCCCATCCAGTACATAACTAGAATAAACCCTGAAGTATTGACTAGAGCATAAAAGTCGGAAACTTATTTCTGGAATATTAGATCTACTCTGGAGATCTGTCAGTTTGCCTTGCAAATGGAAAAATGGGTACAATTCCAGCTGGAAATACTGGTTAGAAGAGTTCACATTCATGAGGGCTATTTGCTCAGATTGAACCTAAGCAGAATTAAAGTAAAACTTTGAAACTCAACCAAGTCAACCAGATATACTTAATTTCAGAATCGTTTACATTTAGTTCTCAAATGGTGGCAAGTGTCAGACAAGTAGCTCTGAATTCAGCCCTGGCCAGTAGAACTCTCTGTGATAACAGAAATGTTCTTGCTGGCCATTCTAGCAGCTACCAGCCCCATGTGACTCTAGAGCACTTGACATGTGGACAGTACAACTGAGCAACTGGATTTTAACTTTATTTCAGCTAAATTAAATTTAAATGGTTTCTAAATGGCTAGTGATTTTTCTGCTCAAAAGCAGTTTCTAATGGGTTACAGACATTACTTTGCCAACAAAGGTCCTTCTAGTCAAGGTTATGGTTTTTCCAGTGGTCATATATGAATGTGAGAGTTGGACTATAAAGAAAGCTGAGCACTGAAGAATTGATGCTTTCGAACTGTGGTGTTGGAGAAGACTCTTGAGAGTCCCTTGGACTGCAAGGAGATCTAACCAGTCCATCCTAAAGGAGATCAGTCCTGAGTGTTCATTGGAGGGACTGATGTTGAGCTGAAACTCCAATCCTTTGGCCACCTGATGCAAAGAGATGACTCATTGGAAAAGACCCTGGTGCTAGAGGGATTGGGGGCAGGAGGAGAAGGGGATGACAGAGGATGAGATGGTTGGATGGCATCACCAACTCAATGGACATGGGTTTGGGTGAACTCCGGGAGTTGGTGATGGACAGGGAGGCCTGGCGTGCTGCAATTCATGGGGTCACAAAGAGTAGGACACAAATGAGCGACTGAACTGAACTGAGCTGAATGGGTTCACCGCCTTGTTTTTACTCTTACTATAGGTGCTTTCTTCAAAATGCACTGACAGAGCAGTTGATTTTGAGAGGGGGTGTGTGTGTGTGTGTCTTTGGCCAGTGTCAGCAACACCCTTTATAAATACACATTCTTAATTATCATAAAGAGAAATTCCAGGCCTGCTTTAGATCATCCAAGCTTAGTTCTTCTCTCACCTCTTCACATTTATAAGTTGATTCTGTGGAAATCTGTAATAAAACCTCATGCATTTAAGTGGACAGGCCAGGTAAATCTCCTTGAATATCGAACTTCTCAAAAATCTCACTAAAGACATTTGTTTTTCTTTAAAAAAAAAAAAAAAACAGGATAGAGGCAGAGGAGGTAGTTGTGGTGTCTAGGAATGTCCAATGGAATCTATATTATATATGAATAATGGGTTGTTATAGTTTTACTTATTGGGTTGTTTGCTTTAAAAAAAAAAATTTAAGCCGGGAAAGCATGATTTCCACTTTTCTGTAAGAATTTATGCTGTTGTGAAACTAAAGATTCACCAGGACACCATCTGAATTATAAAAATAAAGTGGTGCTGCTGTGCTGACACATTAGGCTTGGTTAGGATGAGTAAGCATCAGCCAGTGACACTCATCTGTTCGTCAGTTGTATAATGTGGTCTGCGTGTCTCTGGCGTACAAGGCACTGTACTAAGTACAATGGATTGAATAAAAATAAGTCCAAACCTCCAAGGGCTTTCCAGGTGGCATAGTGATAAAGAATCTGCCGCCAATGCAGGAGACACAAGAGACACGGGTTCAAGCCCTGGGTCAGGAAGCTGCCCTGGAGTAGGAAATGGCAACTCATTCCAGTATTCTTGCCTGGAAAATTCCATGGACAGAGGAGCCTGGCTGGCTACAGTCCATGGGGTCGCAATCAATCAGACACAACTGGCCACACATGCACACACAACCTCCAGTCGTTCTGATCAAGACCTGGCACCTGAATCGGATAAATCTTTAAAGAGAAATGTCAACAGTGCATATTCCCCGACTGAATTTTACAACTGGTTTGCTTTAGCACACAATTTTCTTGTAACTATAGCCAGAGGGGAGAAGGCAATGGCACCCTACTCCAGTACTCTTGCCTGGATAATCTCATGGACGGAGGAGCCTGGTATGCTGCAGTCCATGGGGTCGCAAAGAGTTGGACACGACTGAGCGACTTCACTTTCACTTTTCACTTTCATGCATTGGAGAAGGAAATGGCAAGCTGCTCCAGTATTCTTGCCTGGAGAATCCCAGGGACAGGGGAGCCTGGTGGACTGCCGTCTATGGGGTCACACAGAGCCGACTGAAGTGACTTAGCAGGAGCAGCATAGCCAGAGGATGATGGGCAGAAAATTATCAGTGACAGAAAGTCATAATATTCACCCTTCCATCTAAAAAATGGATACAAAGATGGTGGAGGAATAGGACGGAGAGACCACTTTCTCCCACACAAGTTCATCAAGGGAGCATCTCAACGCTGGGTAAATTATGCGGGGCAGCTTCTGAATGCGAGCGGAGGACATAGGACATCCAGAAAAGCAGAACATTGTCTTCAAAAATAGGTAGGAAAAACACGGAAGACGAGAAGAGAGGCAAAGGAGGCGGGGAGGGAGCTCCGTCCCGGGAAGGGAGTCCTGTCCCAGGAAAAGAGTTTTGAAGGGAGAGAAGTTTCCAAACGCCAGGAAGCACTCTTACTGCTGAATCTGTGGCGAGTCTTGGAGGCACATGGCAGGGAGGAAAAATGAATGGTGATTGAGACCAGCAGGTTGCGAGCCTGGCAGTGATTCCCCCGGCGGAGAGGCAGAGCAGACACCTGCATCCGCCACTAGCAAGTGGGGGCTGGGCAAGGAGGCGCGGGAGNTGGACAGGGAGGCCTGGCGTGCTGCGATTCATGGGGTCACAAAGAGTCGGACATGACTGAGCGACTGAACTGAACTGTAACAATACAGTTGTTGTTGTTTAGTCACTAAGTCATGTCTGACTCTTTTGCAACCCTATGGACCGTAGCCCGCCAGGTTCCTCTGGTCCATGAGATTTCCCCGGAAAGAATATTGGAGTGGGTTGCCATTTCCTTATCCAGGAGATCTTCCTAACCCAGAGATTGAATCCTAGTCTCCTACATTGGCAGGCAGACTCTTTAACAGGGAGTCACGAGGGAGGCCCAACAACACACTGAAGTGTACACTTAAAATTTTGTTAGGAGGGTATATCTCATGTTAAGTGTTCTTATCATAATGCAAACAAATACAAAAGAACACAAGGAAACTTTGGGAGCTGATGAGATACATCTATTGCCTGATTGTGGTGATGGGATCATGGGTACTTGCATATATCCAAATTCATCAAACTGTACAGATTAAGTATGTGTAGTTATTTATGCATCAATTATACCTCAATAAGAACTTTCTTGGTGACTCAGACGGTGAAGAATCTGCCTGAAAAGCAGAAGACCTGGATTCAATCCCTAGGTTGGGAAGATTCTCTGGAGAAGAAAATGGCAATCCAGTATTCTTGCCTGGAAAATCCCATGGAAAGAGGACTCAGGCGTGCTACAGACCATCAGTTCAGTTCAGTTCAGTTCAGTCGCTCAGTCGTGTCCAACTCTTTGCCACCCCATGAATCGCAGCACACCAGGCCTCCCTGTCCATCACCAACTCCCAGAGTTCACTCAGACTCACGCCCATCGAGTCAGTGATGCCATCCAGCCATCTCATCCTCGATTGTCCCCTTCTCCTCCTGCCCCCAATCCCTCCCAGCATCAGAGTCTTTTCCAATGAGTCAACTCTTCGCATGAGGTGGCCAAAGTACTGCAGTTTCAGCTTTAGCATCATTCCTTCCAAAGAAGTCCCAGGGCTGATCTCCTTCAGAATGGACTGGTTGGATTCCTTGCAGTCCAAGGGACTCTCACTGAGGCTTCTCTGGTGGCTCAGTGGTAAAGAATCTGCCTGCAGTACAGGAGATGAGTGCTTGATCCTTGGATGGGGAAGATCCCTTGGAAAAGGAAATGGCTATAGACCATAGGGTTGCAAAGTGTCAGACACGACTGAGCAACTAACACTTTCACCACATCTCAATAAAGCTGGTAACGTTAATTGAGTAGGAGAAATACTAGTATTACTACTAACAGCAGCAGCAATAGTAGAGAAAATTTAGAATATAAATGGAATTTCAACACAGTCCAAAGATGAAGGAAATACACACACACACACACACACACACACACATATATATAATATATGTATATATATAGTTCAATAGGGTAGATCCCTTGGAAAAGGAAATGGCTATAGACCATAGGGTTGCAAAGTGTCAGACACGACTGAGCAACTAACACTTTCACCACATCTCAATAAAGCTGGTAACGTTAATTGAGTAGGAGAAATACTAGTATTACTACTAACAGCAGCAGCAATAGTAGAGAAAATTTAGAATATAAATGGAATTTCAACACAGTCCAAAGATGAAGGAAATACACACACACACACACACACACACACACATATATATAATATATGTATATATATAGTTCAATAGGGTGAAGAAAAAAATTACACCACTATATATTTCAGTGAAGGAAGTATATACATTTGTAAAATCTCCTTGTTGATTACTTGGTGTAAAAGAAGAGACATCTACGAGTGTGTAGTTATGTAGTTGACCAGCATATAGTAATGAGACAGCTCCTCAGATGCTTCAGGAAGGAAGGATGCGTGATAAAAGAGAAAGAGAAAGTTGGTGGACATGGAGCCACAGTGAGGGCTAGTTTCCTGCCTTCCTGTGAAATCCACATCATCAGTACATCTAAAGCACTTCTTTTGGAGCTGATGAAGGCAAGCATAAACATCCAACTTTGTGGCACAGGAGGGGCAGGGAAGAGACAGTTGTATGCAACTGAGTCAGAGAAACTAATGGAGATAGCGTGGGAGGCTGTGGACAGTCACTGGCCATGGATTTGAATTAAGGTCAGCTCTTGTCAGTTTTTTTATGAGCGACTAAGATCTGCCTTATACTACAAACCAAATTTGATTCAAAGTACTGCATAATTGCACTCATTTCACATGTTAGCAAAGTAATGTTCAAAATCCTCCAAGCTAGGCTTCAATAGTATTTGAACAGAGAGCTTCTAGATGTTCAAGATGGATTTAGAAAAGGCAGAGGAACCAGAGATCAAATTGCCAACGTCCCTTGGATCATAGAAAAAGCAAAGAGTTCCAGAAAAACATCTACTTTTGCTTCACTGACTATGCTAAAGCCTTTGACTGTTTGGATCACAACAAGCTGTCGAGGGATACCAGGCCACCTAGCCTGACTCCTGAGAAACCAGTATGCAAGTCAAGAAGCAACAGTTAGATCCAGAGATGGAACAATGGACTGGTTCAAAATTGGAAAAGGAGTACATCAAGGTTATATATTGTCACCCTGCTTATTTAAATTTTATGTAGAGTACATCATGTAAAATACCAGCCTGGATGAAGCACAAGCTAGAATCCAGATTGATAGGAGAAATACCAATAACCTCAGATATGCAGATGACACCACCCTTATGGCAGAAAGCAAAGAGGAACTAAAGAGACTCTTGATGAAGGTGAAAGAAGAGAGTGAAAACCTGGCTTAAAACTCAACTTTCAAAAAACTAAAATCATGGCATCCAGTCCCATCAGTTCAGTTCAGTTCAATNTGTGATATCATAAGTGAAACGAATCGCCAGTCCAGGTTTGATGCAGGATGCAGGATGCTTGGGACTGATACACGGGGATGATCCAGAGAGAAGGTGTGGGGCAGGAGGGGGTGGTGGGGGTCGGGATTGGGAGTTCATGTACACTCGTAGCTGATACATGTCGATGTGTAGCAAAAACAAATACAGTATTGTAAAGCAAAACAAACTAAAAAAATAAAAATTAATTAAAAAAAATAAAAAATGGATACAAATGAAATATGGTATCCTAAAATAGAAAAAAGACCTAGTGCAGGGGTCTCCAGCTTCTGGGATCTAAGGCCTGATGATCTTAGGTGGAGCTGATGGGATAATAATAGAAATAAAGTGCACAATTAATGTAACGCAGTTGAATCATCCTGAAAAAATACCCCTGCCCTAGTCTGTGGAAAAGCTGTCTTCTGTGAAACCAAGCTTTGATGACAAAAAGGTGGGGGACCACAGTGAAAAACTGCCAACATCTGAATAAATCTGAAATTCTGTAAATAGTGACTAACTTCTTAGTTTTGATCCGTATACCATAGCAATATTACAATTAGGGAAAACTGAGTGAAGAATGTGCAGAAATTCTTTGCACCGCTGTCTTAGTCTGTTCAGGCTGCTATAACAAAAAGTACCATAGCCTGAATAACAGAACTTTAGTTTTCACAGTTCTGGAGGCTGAGAAGTCTAAGATCAAGGTGCTAGGAGCCTCATTGTCTAGTGAGGGCCTGCTTCCTGAGTCATAGGTGGGTCCTCTTCTCACTGAATCTTCACTTGTTGGAAGGCGAGAAGGAGCTATTTTACAAGGGCAGGAATCCCATTCACCTCATGTGTGTGTGTGCAAGCGTGCCTGCTAAGTCACTTTAGTCATGTCTCTTTGTGACCCCATGAACTGTAGCCCTCAAGGCTCCTCTCTCCATGGGAGTCTCCAGGCAGAAAACTGGGGTGGGTTACCATGCCCTCTTCCAGGGGATCTTCCTGACCCAGGGATCAGACCCATTATCCTTACATCTCCTGCACTGGTAGGTAGTTTCTTCACCACTGGTGTCACCTGGGAAGCAACCCCCCACCCCGTTCACCGCACCCCCTCCCAAAGGCTCTGCCTCCAAACACCATCACACTGGGGATTAGGTTTTGACATATAAATGTTGACTTGTCACAAACATTCAGTCTAAAGCAGCTATCTTTGAAACTTTTCTATAAATGTAAAATTATCCAAAATTTGAAAGTATATAAGAAATATATGTGGAAGGACATGCAGGAATGTCTAAGGCCCCCTTAGAGCTCTCTGAGCTGCCTGAGAGTCAGCTAGCTGGGCCTAGGTGCTACCTTTCTTGTAGAAGGAGAGGCTACACCTGACCTCACCTTCCCACAAGGTCTCCAATAAATCCTATGAACAACCAGCTCTAAAGCCCAGACTATTTGGCAGTCTATCTCGATCTCTGTCTCCAGCGGCAAGGCAGCCATCATACTTGCTCTGTAAAAATGTACACCAAGGTGAGTAGGGTCCCTCCTAGATTCTACTCTCAGAACATGGCCAGCTATGCCCAGACATGCCATTTTGAGAGAACAGCAGACCCGCCTACTTTCTAATTCTTCTTTCTGTGGAGTCCAGTATGTACCATATTTGTACAAGCCCATTTCACGAATCAGTTCAGTTCAGTTGCTCAGTCATGTCTGACTCTTTGCGACTCCATGGACTGCAGCACGCTGGGCCTCCCTGTCTATCACCAACTCCCGGAGTTTACTCAAACTCATGTCCATTGAGTCAGTGATGCCATCCAACCATCTCATCCTCTGTTGTCCCCTTCTCCTCCCACCTTCAATCTTTCCTAGCAACAGAGTCTTTTCAAATGAGTCAGCTCTTTGCATCAAGTGGCCAAAGGATTGGAGTTTCAGCTTCAACATCAGTCCTTCCAATGAATCAGTCCTTCCATTTCATGAATAATGCTATGGAAATGCCATCATACTTTATTTTTGAGTTTTCCTTTTTGAATATTTCAATTTATTTCACCACCAACAGCAAAACAAAAAGGTTTGAATAGCCTACCTTTAAAAAAAAAAAAATTTTTACTGAATAGCCTACTGTTTCAAAGTTAAGAATCAAAGGAAGTTGGGGGATGAGGAAGAAATAAAATGTAGACTCAAACGTAGTAAAGCTAAATCTGAAAGTATAGATCAATTAGTGTTTCATCGCCAAACCAGCCTTTAAACTGTCATCCTAATTTTGATCTATGCAAGATATGTACAAAGCAACTATTTTTGTTGTTGTTGTTGTTCAGTTGCTGAGTCCTATTTGACTCTTTGTGACCCATGGACTGGAGTCCACTAGACTCTTCTGTTCATGGGATTTCCCAGGCAAGAAGGCTGGAGTGGGTTGTCATTTCATTCTCCAGGGGATATTCCCAACCCAGGGATCGAATCCATGTCTCCTTCATTGGCAGGCAGATTCTTTACTACTGAGCCATCTTATTCAAAAAGCACTAACTTATCATGTCAATGTATAGCAAAACGAATACAGTATTGTAAAGCAAAACAAACTAAAAAATAAAAATCAATTAAAAAAAAATTCCCACTAGCTTCCTAACTAATTTTAAATGTCTAGGAGGATTTTTTTAAACAATTATTCTAATTATGGGTAGGAAAGATCTAATAATTTACCTGCATAAATTTAGAGGTTAGGGTGATGTCACTTAAAATACAGAAAACTTCAGATTTTGGAAGATGTCTGCAGAAAATGTTCACTTTCCTCAGACATTAGTCTGTACACTTAATGAGGAACAGAACTTGTCTTCACAATTTCAGAGGCAGCTGGAGGTTTTTACACGTTGGTGCAGACAAGCCTATGCAAGACCTTCTCACATTGTGAACAGGTTTTTAAATAATGTGTGAAAATTCTATGGTGGTAATATACTTAGTACTTTCACATGACAAAATAAGAGAAGAAAAATCAATTCCCACCCTAAAAATGAAAGAGTGGTCTAAGAGTGGTCTTGCAGGAGCAATAAAGCAATTGAATGAACAATTTCAAATTTGGACAACAGACTTTGGGAAGAATAGATTTATATCCTCTGTGAACGTATGGGCTCAGAGTTTCTTTCAGTAATTTTACAGGCAAAAATCAGTAAATTTCTTTGGATCAAGGGGAGAGGGAGAAAAAGAAGGAAAAGCAGCTACAGGCAAACCTCTGCCTGAATCTTTTATATTCCCTTGTCCCTACGGCTTTCCACAGCCCATGTGACTATTATTTCTCTGGGTCCTCCCCCAGTCAGGAAGACTTCACCATTCTTAATGGTCCCATAACAATAAAGCATTCGGCCTGCTCCATGCTTTTCAAAAGAGAGCAGAAATTCTCTTTCAACGTTGTAGGCAAAACTCCACTACAGCTTATATTACCTCTCATTGTAAGTAAAACTACTTAACAAAATATAGAAAACAGCTACCTGAGGACTCTGAAAAGGAAATAAAATACGGTGGAATGTGGAGGGAAGTCAGAACTTAGGGAAGGAAACCACACAGAGGTTGAGCAGTAACTCAGGTAGCCGAAACGGCCACATAAACATCCTATTTCTGGCCAAAGGAATGTGGTAAATCCCCAGTAGGTTGAGAAGGTGGGGGAAATCTGACAGACGAGGTATGGGATGCCTCTCTAAAGATCTAAAGATAAGTGTCAGCCTCACCCCCAAGCCAGCACATGAGAGACCCAAGCACGAGAGCTGAGGCTTCAAGAACCGACCTAAGGACTTCCCTGGTTGTGCAGTGGTTAAGAGTCCACCTACATTGCAGGGGACATAAGTTCGATCCCTGGTCCAGGAAGAGTCCGCATGCCACGGGGCAGCTAAGCCTGTGAGCCGCAGCTCCTGAAGCCTGAGAGCCCACGCTCCGCAACAAGAGAAGCCGCGGCAATGAGAAGAACCTGAGCACCACACCGAGAGCGCAGCCCCCGATGGCCACAACTAGAGACGTCCACACACAGCAGCAGACACCCAAAGCAGCCAGCAGGGAGGCAAGAAAGAAGGGAAAGAAAAGAGCTCAGAGCACAGAACATCTGAGAGGCACACACGCAGGACGGGCAGAACAACAGCATAGAACAGGACGGGCAGCACAACAACAAAATGAGACTGGAAACGCCGCCGCAGAAGGTGAACGGAAGCCTGTGATCTGAGAGTGAGCGGATTGGTAACCTCCCGCAAACAGCAACAATCACAGACACGGTCAACGTTCCCTAGAACAAGAAACATTACTGGGGATAAAAAGACACAGCACATAATATAAAAAAGTCAGTTCTCCAAGAAAACATAACTAAACTTCTCTGCGCCCATCAGGAGAGCTTCAAAATACATGAAGCAAAAACTGGCAGAAGAGAAAATGAAAACGCCACAGTTCTGTTTAGAGACTTCAGCGCTCCTTTCTAAGCAATCAACAGAACAAGCCGACAGAAAATCAGTAAGGATACAGAAGACCTGAACAAAATTATCAACTATTTTGACTGACATTTATAGAACACTAGCAACAATAGCAGAATATACATTATTTTCAAGTTTACATGAAACTTTCACCAACTGAAAGCCTTAGAGAAATGAAATCTTACAAATAGGGTCTTTGACTATAATGGAATTAAACTAAGAACCAATAACAGAAAGTTATCTGGAAAATCCTCAAATATTTGAGAACAACACGTTTCTAACAAAAACACATTACAAGGGAAATTAGAGAATCTTTTTAATTGAATGAAAAGTAAAATGGAACATAAAATTTTGTGAAATACAGTTAAAACAGTGCTTCTAGTAAAATTTATATTAAATACTTCCATTAGTAAAGATCTCAAACCACTTAAGATTTCTCCTTAAGAAACTAGAAAATAGCAAAAAATTAAGCCCAGAATAATACATAAAATAATAGTGTAGAAATCGATGCATTGAAAAGGGAAAACTATAGTTTGGAGAAGGAAATGGCAACCCACTCCAGTGTTCTTGCCTGGAGAATCCCAGGGATGGGGAAGCCTGATGGCTGCCGTCTATGGGGCCGCACAGAGTCGGACACGACTGAAGTGACTTAGCAGCAGCAGCAGCACAGTAATCAATAAAACCAAAGCTAGATTTTGAAAAAAAAATTACTAAAATTGATAGACCTCAAGCCAGAAATAAAGACAAATTACTGATATTAGAAATAAAAGAGGAAACAAAGACCCCCCTACAGATGTTTAAAGATAAGAAAATATTACAAATAATTTGATGTGCATAAAGTTAACAATGTAAATGAAATGGGCAAATTCCTTTAAAGACATAAACTACTAATGCTCACTGAAGAAAAAACAAGATAATCTGAATAGCTCATATGTATTAAAGAAATTGAGTTCATACTTAAAAACTGCAACACAAAAAACTCCAAGTCAAATGGCTTCACTAATAAAGTATGTTAAACATTTAAAGAAGAAATAATATGCCAGGAGGAGGGAAACTTTATAGGGAGTTGCGGGGTCTTTCGAGCTTAGGCTTGCTGAGAAAGGTTGGATTACTAAATTTCTGAGGTCTTGTAGGACAAGCTGTCAACACTCCTCCCCTAGGCACGCTGGTTTCATTTCCTTATCACTTCATTTCTGCACCCCACCACCACCACCAGTCTGCTGAGGGAGCCAGGTGTATAGATTGGCTGGAAGTACAAGGCAGTAACAGCTACCCTGGAGGAGAAGAGGAAGGAGAAGGCTGAGATCCATTATAGGAAGAATAAACAGCTCGTGAGGCCAAGGAAACAGGCCAAAAAGAACATGGAGAAAAAACTGACAAATACACAGGGGGCCCTCAAGACCCAGGGACTCCTGGTCTGAGCCTGACAAAATTGAGTGTTTATTTCTCAAGAAAAAAAGTAAGAAGAGATAATATCAATTCCATATAAACTCCTTCAGGGAGAAAAAAGATGAGCAAACCTCCCAGTTAATGAGCTAGCATTACACTGAAAGCATTGTTAAGAGGAAACCATAGACCAATATTCCACATGAAAATAGATGAAAAACTATTCAGTAAAACATTAACAAAATAGATCTAGTGTTACATCAATAAAGGCAATACATTATAACCAAGAGGGACCTATCCCAGGAATGCAAGTTTGATTTATATTTGAAAATCAATCAATATAATTCACTATGCCAATAAACTAAAGAAAAAAACATAACCAAGCTAGTTAGCTATTAAAAACACAGTAGCAACAACAATGAAGACCCAGCACTAACTTACTATAGACTTCTCTACTATCTAATTTTGGACTTCCCTGGTGGCTCAGATGGTAAAGCATCTGCCTACAATGCGGGAGACCCCGGTTCAATCCCTGGGTCAGGAAGATCCCCTGGAGAAGACAATGGCAACGCACTCCAGTAGTCTTGCCTGGAAAATCCCATGCACGGAGAAGTGTCATAGCCTACAGTCCATGGGGTTGCAAAGAGTTGGACATGACTGAGCCACTTCACTTCACTTTCACTATCTAATTTATAGGAAGTACCAAATACACTGTCAACACACGTTGAATTCTTTATTTAGAATCTCACTGACTTCAGGAGATCAATAACTGATCAAAGAATGCATCTGACGGGTCTCATACACAAATTCTCTTGTTACCTAGCAGAATTATCTTATTTTTGATCTCGCTTTCTACCCATATTTCCCTCGTGCATTTGTTGCTGTAAAATAAAAAAATACAAAGTGATGGAGCAATTACATTACTGTGATCACCTTCTGAACTGAACCATTCAAGACTTTCAGGAGTACCATATTGTATGCTTGTTTGACCTTCTGGTTAACCATATTAGTATCTCTCCAACCTCCCAGTGAAGGCACTTCAGATACAAGAATCATTATTCAAGTTGCCCCTCTGGAGAAACAAAAAGAAAACACTTGAGATTGCTCGGTTATGTGAATTGCATTGTTATGCCATGAACCTCGGTCTCGCTCTGGTGGCTTCTGGCTGCTTTGAGCTCTACTGTAGCTCCTCACCAGCTCTCAGGCAGCTGCCCCAGTGTGGCCTCCGTGACACTGCCCTCACAGTGTGCAGCCCTGAGTCAGGTGCATGACCTTCCAAACTGTGCCCAAGAATATGGGACACGGAGAACAACCCTGGATTCATAAACGTTTCTCATTTTCATTTCCTCAGACTATGGTATCTTGCATTTTTAAATAAGGGAACAGGGACTTCCCTGGTGGTGCAGTGAATAAGGAATCTGCCTGCCAATGCCAGGAACACAAGTTCGATCCTTCGTCAGGGAAGATCCCACATACCTCAGAGAAACTAAGCCCGTGCTCCACAGCAAGAGAAGCCCCCGCATTGAGAAGTCCGCACACTGCAACAAGAGAGTCGAGTCGAGTCTGCTCTCTTGCTGCCACTAGAGAAAGTCTGCACATAGCAATGAAGACCCAGCACAGCCAAAATTAAATAAAGAAAATTTTAAAAATAAAGAAAGGAAGGGGCTATTTGGAAACTTTATTTTCACAAATTGTCTTAGACTTTCAAGTAAATTTTTGCTTTAGGACATCATGTTCTTGTGACTTTTGATCAATGAATGTTCCAAAATTCTCAAAAAAAAATACATTTATCTAAATGAAACTTATGGGTTTCATTAGATAATAGGTTCTATAGTCAATAAGCTTTCTATGCAAGCACAACAGATGTACATTGGCACTGTAAAGTTCTAGAATAATTGTTCCTTTTGAAAGTTTACTGTATGAGGCTTTGAGGTTATGGAAAACAGCCTTTGTTGAACCCTAATGATCTTTCCTCATGTACACAGACCTCTCCCCTGTCCCTATTCACTTGGAAACTTACCCATACTCTGAGTCTTCTTTAGGGAACACCTTCCTGACATCACTCCCTCCTTCCACTAGACCTTGCTGGACATCACTGGAGCCTGCCCAGCATATATGCTCCTGCTAAGTTCCCTGAAGGCGGCAAATAACGTCTGTGCGGTTTACTCTCACTTTCACTATCTAGCACAGTCCCTGGCATATAGAAGGAAACCATAAATACACTTGAATGGAAGAAAACCTAAGTGTGCTATAGCCACCCAGGAAAAACTACCCCCAAACTGTGTTTATGAGGAAGTAAAAAGAACCAGTGAGATGATAGTGGGATTCCCTGATGGCTCAGCAGTAAAGAATCCATCTCAATTCAGAGGCCACCTGCAATGCAGGATATGCAGGTTTGACCCCTGGGTCAGGAACATCCCCTAGAGAAGGAAAGGGCTAATCACTCCAGTATTCTTGTCTGAGAGATCCCATGGACAGAGGAGCCTGGCAGGCTACAGTCCATGGGGTCACAAAGAATCAGACTCGACTTAGCAACTAAACCACCACCACCAAGATGGAAATATTGATCACCTCCCTTGAAGAAACAGCCTTTGGTTCATAAGAAGAAATATTTTTTGAAAAATATTTTCAACCCAGATTGTTAAAGTTATGGAATATTATGCATCCATTACTAAATCTGAAATATTTATATAACTAGATATCCACAATATATGTTTAACTCAAAATACTATGTTTAATTTGATTATATTCTTATTGGGAAAATATAAATGCACACAGATGCATATAATGGGATCTTACAGTTTTTAATTTTCTGCCATATATTTTATATTGTAAACTTTTAAACAATTTTGAAGTCAAAAAATAAACTAAAAACATTTGCCATTCTGTTCTAGCTCTTCTGCTAAGTGCCAATATGGCAAGAGTTTCAGTATCATATAATAGTATATACATCATAAAATATCAAATTTTACTGTAATAAGACAAGTATTTGTCCTTTTAAATTTTAAGGGAAACATGAATACAGAAAATACAAATTATAATTCTTCAGCTTATATTTCTGAGAGAAACTGAACTGTAATTTTCCTTTAAACACTCTCTTGCCCCATTATTTCCACCTTCTCCTTCTAGGATTTCTATTTCACATACATAAATTTTTTTCACTAGAACAACATGTCTTTTATGCCTTTTTCCCCTGTATTTCCTGCCTTTTTTCTTTCTAAGCTTCCATTTGTTTTCTTTTGTTCTACTTTCACTATTTTGATCTTCTCTTGTGTGCATTATTTTGTTTAAAATACCTCTTATTGACTTTTTAAGTTATTGTATTTTTCAACTCTAAAATTTTTATTCTTTTGTATATTCTAGTACTCTGGTGAAATCCTCCATGTTCTATGTATTTCATTTATATTTTCCTCTATTTTGGTGGGGTATTACTTACAGTTATTTTAAAGCTCTTATTATGCTAGTTCTAATAACTAAATCACCTGTTAAACTCTTTTTTAAAAAATCTTACATTTTAAGTTATAGCCTTGTATCTTGGCATGCCTACAAACATTTTATTGAATGTCAGGTATTATCTGTAAAATATATATAGTCTCAATATATTATTTTCCTTCAGAAAAGGTTCACCCTTCCCTCTGAGGCTGAACTGAATCAGAACTGGGCAACACCCTGGTAAGTTTCCATTTACCTCCAGTTCACCTCTGCTCCTGGGTTTCATACTTGAGATTGGTATACCTGGTGGGTCCAGAATCTATTCACATCAGTATCTTGAGGCTGATGAAATACCTGCCTGGTTTTTCAGAGACCTTCTGCTTGGTTTTGTGGCCTGATCAGAATTCAACCAGTATCTTGAAAAGGAAATCAGTTTGTATTCTCTATACCACCCTTTTCACTGGATCTGGGCCCCCAAAGTCTCCAATTATGCCTCTCCAGTCCCATAAGATCCCAAACCTCTGTTGGTTACTTTGTCCTGCAATACAGCCCCTTATTCTTAGAGCGTCTTGCCTTGTACTCACAATTAGCAAGTGCCTCCACAATTAATGACACTGAAGAAGTTCAGCTCACCTCTCTGCAGTTACCTTTTCCCATAATCTTGGCCCCTGTCGACCTGCTTACTCTAACAGATGTCTCATGTCTTTAAATAGATTTTTTTTAATTCAGCATTTTCATTGTCTTCAGTGATAGCAATGATCTCCAATGAGCTACTCCACCATAACTAGAAACAAATCTCTTGTGGAATTTTTTCACTATTATCTTTAACTTGTTATAAAGTCAAAAATATATAACTCTTAAAAAAACAATAAGTGATGTGTAATCCAATGAAAGATAAAACATAAGAGATTTCTATCAATAAATTTCCTGTTGTTCATATGTATCTTTGATTACTAAAATTTTGTTGTGTTCAGTATATTATTGAAACTATCTGCAATGTAACAAACTGTCTGCAATGTGTTACTCAGAACCACAGGACCTCATACAGTTCTTTTCTTCCTATTGCATTCATAAGTGTGAATTTTCTTAATTTTCTACCTTTTGGATGAATTCCAGGAGAGTCTTTTATATTTGCTTTTTCTTGGCTCCCTCAGCTCTAATTTTATGATACTTTATTCATTGATTTCATTACATCAATAATTCAGTGAGAATTTTGAACAGTCTCCACTGAAATTGCATCAGTGGCCCTTTTCTCCATTTTAAGAATAAAAGAATAATTGATTATTTAAGCAATAAAATAATGAAATATCACATGTACCATTGCAAGTTCATAAAAAATAATTAGGTATTTCTTCAGGTACTTATTATATTAGTAGGTACTTACTTTGAAGCACATGTTATTATTCTGTTTACATGCTTTATGCTAGGCAATAAACACAAATGCAGTCAATTTAAATTCTTCAGTGGCAATTTAATGTAGAAATTGAGCTTAAATAGAACTTTATAAATAATAATGTTGCTTCCTCTTTAGCACTGCCTTTCAGAGGAAACTTTTTTTTTTTGCTTATAATTATTTGTAAACTAATAATAGTTTAAACATTAAGCATTGACCTACGCTGCTGGTTAATAATTAACCCCAAACCCATGTGAAATTCTCCAAAACATAATTAGATTGATATGCTGAAAAGACTGAATTCTCTATTCACATAGAAGCTAACTCTATTCACATAGAAGCTAATTATTTTTTTTATTGCCCATGTACATGTAATATGCATGAGCTAAAACAGACATATCTGGAAAACTCTTTCATCAAGGAAATAAAACAGCTCTTAGCCTCATATGACTACACATTTATAGAACCAGAAAGACTAACATAAACTAATTTTTACCAATTTCTCTCTTAAAAATCTAAGGGGGCACTCTTAGAGAACCCCTAAGACCATCACCAACCCTCACTTACACACAAAAACAAAATTTTCTGTAGCAGTAGGAACTAAAACTTACATGGAGCTGGTTAAAGCAAGACACTCGAAAGTGATTTCTGAAAGTGCTGGAAGAAACCAGGGAAGATTAGTGCCTTTTCCAAGTAATATTTCTCCCTAGCTTTGCATTTCCCTGGGTCTTTGTGAAGACAGAATGAATTTTTTCCAGAAAGGCTATGGGAAGACTTACCGTCTTAAACCATCAGGTGCTTTTATTCAAGTGGAGTCTTAGTGGGGGACCACATTGTTCTTCTTTCATTCAAAGAATTCTAGTGTTAGAAGAAACCTTGCTAGTCATCCACTTCAAACATCCATCTGGGGCTGAAATGCTCTCCTCAGCTTGCTCAACACATTTTTTCCGCTGTTATTACATTCTTCCAGTGAACAGAAACTGATGTATCCCACACCCATCATTTAAAAGTGGACATTCAGTTTCCAAATACATAGGATTGTTTAAGTATCTTTGATATTAATTTCTCATTTTGATATCAATTTATTTAATGCTTTCTTCTCTACAATCCCACTCTCTGTGTGTTTTGTCTTCTAACTTCATTGAGACTTTCAATAGCTAAATCAAAGGTCCCATGGACTATACAGTCCATGGAATTCTTCAGGCCATTTCCTTCTCCAGGGGATCTTCCAACCCAGGGATTGAACCCAGGTCTCCTGCATCACAGGCAGATTCTTAACCAGCTGAGCCACCAGGGAAGCCCCAAGTCAAAGATTTTTCTTGGTAAATGTCACATTGCACTTGAAAATATGTGAGTTATTTTCCAATCTTTTGATACTGATTTTTAACATAATTTTAAGTGGTAAGAAAACAGACTCTGCAGGATTTCATACTTTTAGATCATGAAATTTTTGCACTTTGTTTTATGGCCCTGGATATGTTCCAGTGCCTCCTGCTTACAGTCTATAGGAACCTGAATAAAATCTATATCCTACTATTGTGTGAAAATTATATAAATATTAATTATGTTGAATTGATTCTTGGTGATTTTCATGTCTACTATATCCTCCTACTTTCTGTATATCTATTCATTAATTTTTGAGAGTTTGATNCTGAATAAAATCTATATCCTACTATTGTGTGAAAATTATATAAATATTAATTATGTTGAATTGATTCTTGGTGATTTTCATGTCTACTATATCCTCCTACTTTCTGTATATCTATTCTATTAATTTTTGAGAGTTTGATATTGAAACTCCAACTAAAAATCTCAATCTACTTAAAAAAATAATTTTAATATATCAGTTCAGTTCCTCAGCTGTGTCCAACTCTTTGCAACCCCATGAATCGCAGCACGCCAGGCCTCCCTGTCCATCACCAACTCCCGGAGTTCACCCAGACCCACGCCCATGGAGTCAGTGATGCCATCCAGCTATCTCATCCTCGGTCATCCCCTTCTCCTCCTGCCCCCAATCCCTCCCAGCATCAGAGTCTTTTCCAATGAGTCAACTCTTCGCATCAGGTGGCCAGAGTACTGCATTTTCAGCTTCAGCATCATTCCTTCCAAAGAAATCCCAGGGCTGATCTCCTTCACAATGGACTGGTTGGATCTCCTTGCAGTCCAAGGGACTCTCAAGAGTCTTCTCCAACACCACAGTTCAAAAGCATCAATTCTTCGGCGCTTGGCCTTCTTCACAGTCCAACTCTCACATCCATACATGACCACAGGAAAAACCATAGCCTTGACTATATGGACCTTAGTTGGCAAAGTAATATCTCTGCTTTTGAATATGCTATCTAAGTTGGTCATAACTTTTCTTCCAAGGAGTAAGCGTCTTTCAATTTCATGGCTGCAGTCACCATCTGCAGTGATTTTGGAGCCCCCAAAAATAAAGTCTGACACTGTTTCCCCGTCTATTTCCCATGAAGTGATGGGACTGGATGCCATGATCTTCGTTTGCTGAACATTGAGCTTTAAGCCAACCTTTTCACTCTCCTCTTTCAATTTCATCAAGAGGCTCTTTAGTTACTCTTCACTTTCTGCCATAAGGGTGGTGTCATCTGCGTATCTGAGGTGATTGAGATTTCTCCCGGCAATCTTGATTCCAGCTTGTGTTTCTTCCAGCCCAGCGTTTCTCATGATGTATTCTGCATATAAGTTAAATAAGCAGGGTGACAATATACAGCCTTGACGTACTCCTTTCCTAATTTGGAACCAGTCTGTTGTTCCATGTCCAATTCTAACTGTTGCTTCCTGACCTGCATACAGATTTCTCAAGAGGCAGGTCAGGGTGTCTGGTATTCCCATCTCTCTCAGAATTTTCCAGTTTATTGTGATCTACACAGTCAAAGGCTTTGGCATAGTCAACAAAGCAGAAATAGATGTTTTTCTGGAACTCTCTTGCTTTTTCCATGATCCAGTGGATGTTGGCAATTTGATCTCTGGTTCCTCTGCCTTTTCTAAAACCAGCTTGAATATCTGGAAGTTCATGGTTCACGTATTGCTGAAGCCTGGCTTGGAGAATTTTGAGCATTACTTTACTAGCATGTGAGATGAGTGCAATTGTGCGGTAGTTTGAGCATTCTTTGTCATTGCCTTTCTTTGGGATTGATGTGGTCTGCTGGAGAAGGGAATGGCAAACCACTTCAGTATTCTTGCCTTGAGAACCCCATAAACAGTATGAACAGTATTTTAATATATAGTGGGACTATATGTAACTTTGTTCTCTATTTTCCAAGTCTCCTATAAATGTGTTATCATACTTTCATAATTTAAAAAAGATAAAAGAAAGAGGAAAAAATAGAAATTGATATATCCCAGAGCAGTTCTGGGCCTTCTTAGATAATAAACTAACATCTTCCTGGAGCTTCTCACTCATTATGCAACCAGAAGGACTCTATGGGGCCTTCCCAGAACAGACCTCTTACCCTATGTCTTCTGCCTGCCTCTTGCTTGTAGAAAAAGCTTAGCCTTCTAGGGCCTTCTTTGATTTACAAAGAGTAAATTTAATCAGAGATGTGAGGAAATTCAGAAAAGGAAAGAGTCAAGCAAGACACAATAATAATTTAGCCATTAAACAATGTCAAGAACCTTTAGTTCCTCCTCAAGGGATATAGGTAATATTCTGAACCACGTCTTTTGAGCTGTTTTGCAGATACTGAAAGACCCACCACATGGAAGAAGTCAAGTGTATGCTCCCCACAAGCACACAGATCCCGGACTGGTTGAAACCAGAAGGTTGATGATGTTAATTCCTGATTACCTTACTACTAGCCAATCAGAAGAATATCCATGAGCTGATCACATATCCCACAAGCCCCTTCTCTAACCCTGTCTTTAAAAACCTTCAGGGAGTTCAGGCCTTTGAGGCAATAGCTGCCCTGGGCTCTTTGCTTGGCCCTGCAATAAATGCTATGCTTTCCATCACCACAACCCTGGTATCAGTGGATTGGCTTTACTTGCACAGGCAAATGGACCCAAGTTTGGTTCAGTAACAAAATTAAATAAATAAAGCAGGATCCTCTGGGGGTGGGACAACATTAGTCACCTTTTTCATTAGCATACTTATAATTCCAAACACTTATATTCTGCTTTAAACAGCACACTCAGTTTAAGTTGTCTCACCTGATTGTCACAAAAGCCCTGTCGGGTATGCATAATAACTTTAAAAGGAACAAAGCAAAACTCAGAGTAAGATTCAGGTTTTTTAAACACTAGCTACCTGGATTCCTTGTTTGGCTCTTGCAATAAATGCTGCCCTTTCCTTCAACACAACATAGTACCAGCAGGCTGGCCTTACTGCACATGGGCAAGTGGATGCAAGTTTGGTTTAGTAACAGCTGGTCCTCATTAAAGCATGTTCAACAATATAAAGTCTAATCTTTCTCCCAAATGCAATGGGAGGCCTAAAATTTGAAGACCTCCTAATTGTTGAACCTAAGCTTTCTCCTCTCTAAATATTCCCATCTCTTATAGTTTTGAGTTTTTCTCCCAAGTATTTATTTAGTGTCACTGAAATTGAAAGTACTATGCTAGGAACAGAGGCATAGTAAAATAATTTTCTCATGTATTCTCCTTCTAAAGGAAGTTTGGGAAGCTTTTTAAGAGGAAAGGAAGTCTAGGTAAAGTCCTAGTTGCTCAGTCATGTCTGATTCTTTGTGACTCCACAGACAACAGCCTGCCAGGCTCCTCTGTCCATGGAATTCTCCAGGCAAGAATACTGGAGTGGGCAGCCATTCCTGATCTTCCCAACCCAAGAATTGAAGCTGAGTCTCCTGCATTGCAAGCAGATTCTTTACCATCTCTGCCATCATGAAAGCCCAGTCTTAATAAGTAACTAGTAATTGTTCATTCATTCATATGTTCAACAACACAGGAGAGCACCTATTAATGCAAAACTCTGTGCAAGGTATTAGGAATCTAGAAATAAGATTTTTAAATATCATTTGTTGGATAAATAAATGAATGAATCAATGTATGGGTGAGATAAAGCACAAGCCCTCAGAAACTCGCAGTCTAGTGAATGTCAATTTAATCTATTTCTGAATACTTTGTACACTTAAAATATTGTAAAATATTCATCACACAATGGTCTATAAGATTTTACATTTAATTCATTAGGTATATGTATGTTTTATTAGTTGCAAACTGAGGGAAATAAATACTCAGATTAATTTAACCTTCTGGTAAGCAGTTTACTGTGCTGTGTACACCACTCATATATCTTCAAAAAAGACTATAATGCTACTTATTACACCATATTTGAAATACAGTACTCAACATCTCTCAGAAGCTCCACATACCTCTTATGAACAGTACCTGTGTATTTGCATGGGGGTTATACATGTGTCTACAAATACTCCAAGTCATAACATAAATATGCTGAGTTTAAAAAAAAAAAAAAGAAAAATCAGTGATGAAAACAAAATCTAAATTCTTGAGGCTTCATCCATCATTCAACTCATCAACTCCAGCATTCTCTGTTCTTCTAGTATCCTAGGAAGACTTGAAATTAGTATGGATTGTTGTGTATTTGGGGAAAATGTACAAGTAGGTGGTACTTTATCTTCAGGTTATTTGAAGTTTTGAAAGTGAAATTTTGTCAACTATCGTGTTGGGCTAAATAACTCATTGAGAAGCAGTGTGCCAAGCAGTTAATATAAAGAATTTAATTTGTTTGCTTCTTCTGAGTTCTGCCATTGAGCTTTCGGTGGGAAAGCTTTCCCTAAAAACACACTTTATTGGCTCTAATTAAGAATGCATCCAGTAGTGTTCTCTCAGGCTTTGGATGCCTGCTGGCTTAATTTTTAAGCTTCTCCATTCTCGATAAAGTGCTGAATTGAATTTAAAAGTCTATTCCTACAGAATTACCCCTTAGTGTGCACACCACTCACACTTCTGCAGAAAAGATTAAAATACTATTTACTACACAGAGCAGACATTGTTTTTTGAAAATGAATGGAAAATGAGTCTATAGTTCAGCAATAATTTTGAAATGAAAGGTTGTTTCAAACATACAGTTTTTGCTTTTTGGTTTACTTTTACCCCAAACCAAGACAGAAGTTATTCATGGAGCCACGCAACATAAGAAAGTACCTGTTTAAAGTCAACAAACAGATTCATAGCCTTCATTTTCAAAGGCTGGAAAATGAAGGCTAGTTATTTATAACCAAGGTATACATGACTAACTTCAGAATTTTCTCATAAGGAAAACTCAGTTACATTCTCTTTGATTAGACATCATGGGAATGTTTTCCTTTCATTAATGACAAGACAATAATCTTTGGTACTCTGAGTAACTTGTCCTAAATGGACTGTTTTTGTTCTTTTTAGGAAAAGATTCAACATCATGCTGACTGATTATGTTCTCCCTACAACACAAGCATAAATTTGCTAACCACATTGCTTAATTACTCTTCACACACATGCTGTATCCTACTATGACTTTGTGCCACCCATGTTAAGTTTGGTTCAGTCGCTCAGTCATGTCCAACTCTTTGCGACCCCATGAACCGCAGCACGCCAGGCCTCCCTGTCCATCACCAACTCCTGGAGTTCACCCAAACTCACGTCCATCGAGTCCGTGATGCCATCCAGCCATCTCATCCTCGGTCGTCCCCTTCTCCTCCTGCCCCTAATCCCTCCCAGTATCAGAGTCTTTTCCAATGAGTCAACTCTTCGCATCAGGTGGCCAAAGTATTGGGGATATAAGGAGGCAATAGCCCAATGGAAGTTAAGTGATAGATAAAATGCGTTGACAAAAGAGTGAGGCAAATCTCATGAAGAGGTGAAAATCATGTATAGTGAGACACAAATGATCCAACAACCAACTCTGCCTGGGAGAATCATATTAGACTTAGAGGAGTTATTTCTTGCCAGAGTTCTGAAAGGCCAAGTGAAGGCTGGGTGGTATAGTGGTGGGAAGATCTGTCAGGCTTTAGAGACTGTACGTGGTTGGAGGTGCAGACATATGAAAAGGAAGAAACAATGGAAAGTTCAAGGCAAGCTTTTATTACATGTAATACTCTTCTCTATCAATTAAACTGAAATATCCAGAGTGATTATGGCCATCCCCAAAGGCATACGACGTGATCTTATTTCCATAAAATCTGTCTATGATGTTGAGAACAAACAGCAGTGAGGAAAAACTAGAAAGGAAAAACCACTGAGGAAATTATTGCAATCATAGGAGAGAAGTGATGATGAGCACTAACTGGATGCTATTAGTGGTGATGGCTGAAAGATATCATATTCAGGATACGATCTGAAGCGAGATCTAATGGGATTTATTGACAAAGCAAAGGGATATGGTTTGTGAAGGAGAGAGAGGAATCAAACACATCCCATGGCTGCTGGTCTGAGCAGCTGGGGGAATATGTGCCATCTCTGAAGCGAAGAAAGAATGCAGGAGTGTATATATGCATGTACATATGCAAATGCTAGGATAAAAGAAAGCCAGTGATGCTATTTGGCTGTGTTAGTTTCATATGCACTTGGTGAACTGTCATTAGGCAGCTGTATGTAGGAATGTAGTGATCAGTGAAGAATCTACAGGAAATCAGCTAAGGGGTTGGTGTAAATAGAGAAATATGAGGGCCTGAATCCTAAGGCATGCTAATGTTCAAAGTTCAGAAAATGAAGGAGGATTTATAGTCATTCCTTTGGTATTTGTTGGGAACTGGTTTCAGGATTTCCCATAGATTCATTGGAAAAGGCCCTGATGCTGGGAAAGATTGAAGGCGGGAGGAGAAGGGGATGACAGAGAATGAGATAGTTGGATGGCATCACTGACTTGATGGACATGAGTTTGAGCAAGCTCTGGGAGTTGGTGATGGACAAGGAAGCCTGGTGTGCTGCAGTCCAGAGGGTCACAGAGTCGGACATGACTGAGCGACTGAACTGAACTGATAGATACCAAAATCTGAGAACGCTCAAGTCCCTTATATAAAATGGCATAGTATTTGCAAATAACCTGTACACATCCTCGTGTATACTTTAAAACAGTGGTCCCCAACCAGGGACCAATTTCATGCAAGACAATTTTCCCACAGACCTGGGGAAGGGGATGGTTTCAGGATGGTTCCAGTACATTACATTTATTATGTACTTTATTTCTAATTTAAAGCCATCACCGATCTGAGGGCAGGTACTGGTCTGCAGCCTGGAGGCTGGGGACCCCTGCTTTAAAGCATCTCTAGATCACTTATTATATAAATGCTCTGTAAAAACACAAAAATACAGTGTAAATGCTATGCAAATAGTTTGCTGGAAAATTCAAGTCTCCCTTTCTGGAACTTTCTGGAATTAAAAAATATATATTTAGATCTGTGATTGATTGAATATTTGAATGTGGATGCCACAGACACAGAGGGCTAACTATGCATACAGTGGAATACTATTCAGCTATAAACAAGAAGAAAACCCTGCCATTTGCAACAACATGGATGAATCTTGAGGGCATTGTGCTAAATGAAATAAGTCAAACAAAGGAAGATAAACCTGCATGATCTCACGTATATGTGGAATGTAAAAACAAGTCAAATTCAAAGAAATAGATTGGCAATTGCCAGGAGCCCCAGTGTGGAAGAAATTGGGAGAACTTGGTCAGAAGATACAAACTTTCATTTATAAGATGAATAAATTCTGGGAATCTACTACACAGCACCGTGAATTTAGTTAATACTGTATCATACACTTCACCTTTGCTAAGAGAGCAGATCTAAAATATAATATACTAACCACTCACACCAAAAAAATGGTAACTGCATAAAGTGATGAATGTGTTAATTAACCTTGCTGTGGTCAATCATTTAGCAATATACATGTAGATCACATCATGTTGTACACCTTAACCTTAAGATGAATATTATTTTTCTCAATGTTATTTTTCAACTATATCTCAGTAAAGCCAGGAAGAGGAAATGGAGGAGAAGCCATCAAAAGTGAAGGAGCAGGGGCAGCCAGTGAGTATGGTGATTCTGAACCTAAGTGAAGGAAATGTTGAAAAGATAAAAACACAAAAAACTATATGAAAGGTTGAGAGACGTGAGGACATCAAGGTATAAATGAGGCATTTTGCTTTAAAGGAGAGCAATAGGTGGGGTGACAACTAGGGCAAATGTTAAGACAGAGGCTTTATTTTAGAATGAAAAATAATTATTTTATTACTATTATGTAATTAAGATAAGAAATTTACCAGCTGATAGGAATAATCCAGTGGTAAGTGGGCACAGTTTGAATGCAGAAGAGATAATTTTAAGAGTCATGTCCCTGAGTAGACAGGGGAAGGATCCAGTGCCAAGTAGAGAGGTTGACCCTAGCTCGAAGCAGGAATAATTCATCCACCTGATCAGCCAGAAAACTGGATAGATCAGCCAGTTTAAAAAAAAAAAAGTAAAAACAGAGGTAGTGGTGAAAAGGAAGACAGCGCTAAATCTTCTATGAATGAGGAGAGTGACCTTGGATTGAGAGATGATAATAACAAGGAAGTGAGTACGGAGTATCATTTGATGGTGTCTTTAAGGAGGAGTACCAACCTCCTGAGCCATGGACCACTACTGGTCCATGACCTGTTAGGAACCAGGCTGCACAATAGGAGGTGAGCAGTGGGTAACTAAGCGAAGCTGCCTCTATATTTAGAGCCACTCCCCATGGGGAGCCGGGAAAAACTGTCTTCCAGGAAACCAGCCCATGGTGCTAAAAAGGTTGGGAACCACTGCTTTAAAGGAGATATTACATTGAGAAAGGAAGGAGGGAGAATGTGTTTTAGAAAGAAATAACAAGCAAGCAGTTAGTCCACTCCACTCTCCTCCATAACCAGGATATATTCTTATGAGACAAAAAATAATCACCACTTGAGAAGGAAGCACTGTCTTTGGGGTAAGTCAGTTTCTGTGAGAATAAGGGGAAGACAACATTCTTCAAAGAGTTGAGGATGTGGGCAGTTTTGCTCATGACACTCTGAGAGGTCAAGAGAGCAGGTGGAAAGGTTTGGGTGGAGAGAGAGTAGTATCAGAGTCTCATTAAGATATTTAGAATGCCATACGAGGGAACCTCCCTGGTGGCCCAGTGGTTAAAATTTCACCTTCCAATGCTGGAGATGCAGATTCGACCCCTGGTCAGGAAACTAAGATCCCATATGTGGTGGGGCAGCTAAGCCCACACGCCACAGCTATGGAGCCACATACCACAACTAGAAAAGCCCACGTGCCCCAACAAGAGATGCCAGGGGTGGCAACTAAGACCCAGCACAGCCAAATATGTAACACTGTATGACACTCCTCATATGTGGAATCTAAACAGAAATGATACAGGTGAACTTACTTACAAAACAGAAAGAGATACAGGGAACAACCATTTCAAACGGAAAAGGACAGTTAGGGGTTTTGAGATGAATATGCACACACTGCTCTATTTAAAATGGATAACCAACCAAGACCTACTGCACAGCACAGGGAACTCTGCTCAATGTTATGTGGCAGCCTGGATGCCAGAGGCATTTGAGGGAAAATGGATACATGAATATGTATGGCTGAGTTCCTTCCTGTTAACCTGAAACTGTTACAACACTGTTAATTGACTATACCCCAAGACAAAATGCAAAGTTTAAAAATAATAAATAAGTAAAAAAGAATGCCATATGGGTATTACATGTGAGCAACAGAGGATGTGATATACACACATGCACGCTTACACACACAATGGAGCCTTGCTCAGCTACAAGAAAGAATGAACATTTTGCCATTTGTTACAACATGGATGAACTTGGAAGGTATCATGCTCAGTGAAATAAGTCAGACAGAGAAGACAAATACTGTACGACATCATGCACATATATAATCTAAAAAAATAAAACAAACTATAGAGAATATAACAGAAAAAAAATAGACTCACAGATATAGAGAACAAACTAGTTACCTGTGGAAAGACGGAAAAGGGCATAGCATTAAGAGTTACAAACTATTAAAAAATAAACAAGCTACAAGGATATATTGTATCATACAGAAAGTACAGCCAATATTTTATAACTGTAAGTGGAATATAACTTTTAAAAATTGTGAATCGCTATATTATGCACCTGAAACTTACATAACATTAAACATCTGTTGTACTATTCCTCAAAGAAATAACAAGAGCTTTCCTGAAGCTTAAGCTTTTGACTGTGTATGAGGCAAACAGGACTATAAAGCATAATATGATTAGGTCTGATAGAATGTGGGTTCTAATGATAGGGTTCCTTTTAGAATCCATCTCACAGTTGGTAAAGTAGTGGATGGGGTCATGGATGGCAGCATGGAGTGCCAGCTGCTCTGATCCCCCTGCTCAAGAGAATCTTATTTTAACTCACAACCACCAGCTGCCTCGTCTTAGTGACCCATTGCAGTGTTCACCACGAGACCACACTTCTGCTGGGTTTCTCCCAGGCAGACCAAGCAAGGGGGAAGGAAGTGCTAGAGAAAAGACCATTCCTGTCAACTGCAGGACCTCTCTTTGTCTAGGTCCCCACACTGCCCCTGTCAAGACCATCCCAGGGCCACCCTACAGTCTGAGGCTCTCCCTACCAATTCCTTCCACCCCTCTCTTTTCCTACAGATGTCAAAACTGCTTCTAGGTCTGAGGTTTTCCTTGCCTGTGTCTGCCTAGTCTCCCATCATCTCCCATGGACATCTTCCACAATAAATCTCTCACACTTGTAATTCTGCCTTGGAGTCTGCTTCCAGGAGGACACAAGCTGACATACTTCGGGAGAGGATAGGAGGCTATGGAGCTGAGGCAAAGCATGTTGGATTTTACTAGGAACTCACAGAGCTCCGAAGGCCTCTTGAATGTCATTGACATCTGATGATCAGGGATGAAGTGGTTCACTGGAAATAATGGAATCCCATGAATTTTCCTTACATCCTGCTATAAGTGGCAGGCACTACAGTCAGGATAATGGAAAAGCTTTTCTATCATTATGTATTTTATTGGCCTCCTAGGTGGTAAAGAATCCAACTGCCAGTACAGGAGCTGCAAAAGATGTGGGTTTGATCCCTGGGTCGGGAAGATCCCCTGGAGTAGGAAATAGCAAACCACTCCAGTATTCTTGCCTGGGAAATCCCATGGACAGAGAAGCCTGGCAAGCTACAGTCCATGGAGTCACAAAGAGTCAGACACAACTGAGCATAGCACATATACTTTATTATCCTCCTTGTATGCCAAGTTGAGAATGCTACGAAATAGCAAGCAAGACAGTCAAAGAACTGTATTGAGGGCTTGCTCTGTAGCAAGCTCTGGACTAGAGCCCCCATTCATTCAGAGTGTTTACTGAATACCCAGGTTCACAGGGCACCACCTCAAGTCAAAACATGGGTTAACACTTGTTTTCTTAAAAAATCATTTACATCCTGCCTTGCTTAGGCAGCACTGTGTCTGTCCTAAAGCAAACACATCCACAGGCTGCCATGTAATATAAATTCTCCTTGCTATCTTGCTGACTGGATGCTTCGTGCTTCTCCCAGCTGCATCTCAATTTTCCTCCTTAAATAGAGCAAACAAAGGCTCTCTTTCTTGCCATTGCATGTTGTGAATGCTTCAGAAATGACAACTACCTCCAGGAGATTGGAACACTTGAAAATCAGTGCCTTCATAAAAGGAGCTTCTTGTGTTGTCCACTTCAGGGGTTCCTGCCTGACAGGTATTTGTGCTGCTTTCCCAGTAGACAGCCCAGCTTGAGTGAAGGCAAAACAATGTTATCCCCCAACTCAAGAGGAAGCAGAGCTGTGGGCTTTGGGTTCCTTTGGACTCCTGGGTTACTTATTTGTCTGGTTTCTGTGCTTTTCTGGGATGGCGACTATTTAAAACCTCTATACCTTTTTATTCCTCCCCTGAGTGAAAGGCTTACAAAATATACCTTTGCATCATAAACACATTATAGAAGTTAACCCAGAGTTCCCTGGGCCCAGTTAAATGCTAACCAAATGTGTTAAAATCAACAGTTTGATGTTGCCCACAGAGACAGCTGGGGAGTGGGGAGAAGTAAGGGAGTGACTCACAGTTGGGGAAGCCGGCAGAAAATGATACTACCTGAGACCAAGCAAACAACCTGGGCCTTCCTGGTGGCTCAAAGGTAAAGAATCTGCCTGCAGCGTAGGAGACCCGGGTTTGATCCCTGGGTCAGGAAGATCCCTGGAGAAGGGAAAGGCTCCACTCCAGTATTCTGGCCTGGAGAATTCCATGGACAGCGGTGCCTGTCAGGCTACAGTGCATGGGGTGGTGAAGAGTAGGACATGACTAAGAGACTAACACTTCATGGGAAACCAGCCCAACCCAGCCACAGAGCTGGTGTGGTGTGGCGATACAGCTCTCAGCTCGTTCAGTAACTCAGTCGTGTCTGACTCTCTGCGACCCCATGAACCACAGCACGCCAGGCCTCCCTGTCCATCACCAACTCCCAGAGTTCACTCAGATTCATGTCCATTGAGTCGGTGATGCCATCCAGCCATCTCATCCTCTGTCATCCCCCTTCTCCTCCTGCCCCCAATCCCTCCCAGCATCGGGGTCTTTTCCAATGAGGATACAGCTCTAGGTAGCTAAAATTAAAAATGATCACCTAGAATTGTTTAATTAGCCATTTCATTTCCTGAAATATAAAATCCACTAAGCGCTTACTATTCTAGCTCCTGTGCGTGTACATGTGGTGTTATTCAAAAGTTTAATAAACTCCCTTCTAAGCACTTAGCAGTCATTTACTCTGTGCTTTGGCCATCAAGAGGCAAGAGCTGGGGAGTCCTGAATGCCCTTTAACCTAGCTGTGCCACTCCTGGGAAGAGAGCACAAGAAAAGAGCATCAAAATGAGGCATGCATTCACACTGCAATAACTAATAACAAAAGACTTTCAGACAATGGAAATTGTTTTAGAAATTATTTAACACAAATAAAAGGAAATATTATAAAGAATATTTGCATTGAGAAACTAAATCAGTCTTGTCTATTGCAATTCAATAGACTGTAAGAAAAAATGCTAATTTCACACACTATATAAAATAGATAACTAATAAAAACCTGCTGCATAGCACAGGGAACTCTATTCAATAGTCTGTAATAACCTATATGGGGCTAGAATCTAAAAAGAGCGGATATATGTGTATGTATAACCAACTCACTTTGCTGTACAGCAGAAGCATAACATTGCAAATCAACTACATTCCAATAAAAATTAATTAAAAAAATCACTTTGGCAGTGGTATGCTGAAGCCGGCTCACAAGCTCATAAGAGCCAACTGTTAACATTTCAGGAATTTTATGAGCTGATAATTACATATAACCACCTTTGAAATTTAAATTATGTAAGTTTGTAACAAGATAAACTATATAATAAAGATTCATGCCTCATCACTTCTTAAAAAAAGAGTGCTAGTTTTATCCATAATAAAAATAAGAGAACTGCCCTAATGATTATTAATCCCAACACCTACCTAATTGTCTCAATAAGGGAAAACAAGAAATTCCAAAAGGCAATAGGAGAGAATTTGTAGGAGATTTTCCTGAGGTGAAAGTGCAATGGATTGTTTGTCCCTCCTCTATTTGGAGAGGATAGAGAGTGCCTCCCCCGCTCAGAAATTAAAAAAGGGTCCAAAAAAGTGTCCACAAGTGGTAGCCTTGTGTGAAAGGAGGCTGGCCTTGCTCAGGTCATCCAGATGTTTGCTGAGCTGCAGGCACTTGCAGAACTAAACCAGTGCAGCCACCTGAATGAAGGGGGATCAAGAAGTTTCCATGAAACTTTGATGAGTGTCCACTGAAATTTCACATCCACAGTAGATCTGCCTTTCATCTGGAGAATTCTGAGGGTAGGAGTCAGGCTGGAGAAGCCTTGATGGCATAGCAAAGACAGATTGCCCAGTAAGGCTGCATCAATTTCTTGAGAACTAAGTGGATGCCCTGGAAGATAAACGGGCCGCCTTCTAAGTACTCTGGCCAGCAGTCCACGATTTGGGTCCACCACCAGCAGCAGTAGAAGATACAGGAAATCGGTTAGAAAGTGCACTGCCCTAACTGGGTGCGCTGTGGTGGTCCAGTCAGCCTGCGGAACACCCATCAACGCCCAAGACAAAAAGAGCCAGCATTCAGACACCCACTGTGGGAAGCATAAATAGCAATCAGCAATATGCAAGTAGCAATACCACAAAGCAAAAGGCCTTTGCCTTTTTTTCCCTCCAGTCTTCTTTCTCCTTCCCTCCAAATCTATGAGACTTAGAAGGATACACAAGAGAAATAAGAGACCAGGAGATAGCGAAGAAGAACAAGCACATCACATGCCCCATCAGAGGTCCCCAAGCCACACTCCAGCCTGCAGGAGAGAAGGGAGAAGGCTGAACTGGATGTGAGATTGAACCTGTGGTTTACATTACCCTAAATCAGATAAAAATACATATATACATAGTCTTAATTACCCTAAATGACACTACAATAATCTCTCCTTCTCCACAGGGGATACTCTCCAAGATCCTCAATGGATGCTTAAATCTGCAAATAGCACCGAACCCTATATATACTATGTTTTTTGCTATACATACATACCAATGGTAAGGTTTCATTTATAGGCACAGTAAGAGAACATCTCAAATGCCAGCACCATGACTCTTGGCACTTTGGTGCTGTCGCTTCAGTTGTACCAGCTCTTTGTGACCCTATGGACTGTAGCTCGTCAGGCTCCTCTGTCTGTGGAATCTTCCAGGCAAGAATACTGGAGTGGGTTGTCATGCCCTCCCCAGGGGATCTTCCCAAGGCAAGGATCGAACCCATGTGCTTTGGGGCCATTATTAAATAAAATGAGAGTTACCTGAACACAAGCACAATGGTACCACAACAGTCAATCTGATACCTGGGATGGCTACTAAGTGGATAATGAGCAGGATGCTCTGGACAGAAAGATCATTCATGTCCCGGGCAGGACTGACCAGGACTGAGGGACAGTTCATCACGCTGCTCAGGATGTCATGCAGTTTAAAACTTATGACTTGTTTATTTCTGGAATTTTTCATTTAATAACTTTAGAAGGCAGTTGGCCACAGGTAACTAAAACCACAGAGAGCAAAACTGTGGGTACAGGGGAACTTTCTAACTCAAAGTGTCTGGAAAGTTGTGTCTACACAATACACAGTGAGAGATGAGTGACTCAGCACTGCTCTTGCCTTTTTAAAGTCATCATTAAGGAAGTAAAGTGTTTTCCACAGGTGTACCCTCATTAAGTTCACCTCATTTATTACATCAGTAATGCAAAGCACTCTGTTCCTAAACACTTTTCAAGAAGGAATCCTATCTAGGCTATGCTTTTTGTGTTTTTGTAAATTCACGTTCTTTCTAGCCATCAGAAGGTTCACTGTTTGATTAAAAAGCAAGAAAATTTTGGTTTTAAACTATCAAAAATATAGAATTCCAAGGAGCATTTAGAATACAAGTAAAATATCCTGGAACAGTGCTTCCCAAAATGTGTTGCACCAAAAACTGTAATATCCTCTGCTGTAAAAAGGAGGGATATGCAATAAATTTGAGAAACTTGAGTTTGTCATCTTTCTTCTTAAAAATTCACAATTCATATTACCATGTTCAAATATCTGAGAAATGCTCTAATTTTTTAAAATTACTAATGTTTAACCTGGCACACTTGATATTCACCCCCACCAATACTCAATTCATGACAATATCCAATGATTGATCGTCTGTGGAGTAAATCTTTGTGAGAAGTGCCTTTGCCTACAAGTTCCCTCTGGACAAGAAGGCAGTAGGAAACACACTTCTCTGCCTCTTCCTCCTCTGGATGGTAAATGAAGATAATACGAGGGTGAGAAGGAAAGAACGAGACCACTGCAGAGGACAGAACAGAAACTGTAAAGGGTACAAGATGGTGAGATATTGCAAGAAAGGTAAAGGTACCTGACACTGCTTCCTGAATCAGCACCTCAAAAGGTCAACAGGCAAGTGAAACTATGGCTTCAAAGGAGACTTTTGGCCCAGTTCAGCCACTCACAAGGCCTCATTCCCCAAAAAAGATGTTTCCCTTCTTTTTTAAACTTTTCTTTTATACTGGAGTAAAGCCAATTAGCAACACTATGATAGTTTTAGGTGGACAGCAAAGGAATCCAGCCATGTGCGTGCTCAGTCACTTCAGCCGTGCCTGACTGCGACCCCGTGGATTGCAGCCCGCCAGGCTCCTCTGTCCATGGGATTCTCCAAGCAAGAATACTGGAGTGGGTTGCTGTGCCCTCCTCCAGGAATTTTTCCCAACTTGGGGACTGAACCCGCGTCTCCTATGGCTCCTTCATTGCAGGTGGATTCTTTACCATTGAGCCACTGGGAAAACCCAGACTTAGTCATATATATTCCTGTATCCATTCTAAACCAAAAAGATTTTGGCTAGAGAGATAGCTGACCCAATGGTTGCAGTATGGAAGGTAAGCAGCAGGCAAAGCTATAAATATCTTTCAGGCCAATGGGGACATTGCATACATCTGGTTATGAAGGGGAAGGGAGAAGGATCTTAAAACTTTGCAGAAGAAAAATATTCTTAGTTTTCTCTCTGGGGAAGATAATTTCTGGCCTCAGTCACAGGTAGTATGTAAAGTAGGAGTCTAAAGTAGAACCAAGGAAAGAAACAGGAAATGCTCTAGGGTGGGTTGAAAAACGGCCTCTCCAAGCTTCACACAGCATCAGTATATAAAAGAGCGTTCCGGTACCAGTCTGTCAATTCCACTCCCTTTAGGTGGAATGGGTTCTTAAAAATGCATCTGTGCCATATTTAAATGAGGGAAACCTATCAGCCTCTCTTCAGAATTCACAGATGGAAAGCATAGGGTTTTCTTAGTGAAGATGACGAACAGCAGGGTTGGTCATGTGAGCTAAGCCATTACCTAAATCTGACTGAAAGGAGAGTGACTTGCTACAGTTAACTGACTCCACTTAAAGTCTGCTCTTATTTCCCCCAAACCACAAGAACCTCTCACCTGCAATACTGCATATGGACTGCAGACCAAGAGGACAGAGGAGGGCTTCCTTTAGGTCTCCAGAGTGGCTGTGTTCCTCTCTCCTCTCGCCTCACAGTGAGCTGGGACAGAGCTTATCTCTGACAAGATGGAGATAGGGTTAATCTTCTCAAAGGGACAAGGATTTTAACAACAACACAGATGGTTTCATCAAGCACTTATATGTGCCAAAGACTGTCCTTAGGACCTAGCACCATTATAGCATTTCATCCTCAAAACAACTATATGTGAAGGTGGGCACTGTAATTACCCCTGACTTACAGAAGAATAAACAAGAACACAAAAGTTGGAGAAGAACTAAGAAAGGGAAACCAGAGAAACACACAATGAACTATAGCCTGTTGATTCTGGAAAGTATCATGGAAATTATTGAGGCCAGTGGTTCTCAGCCAGGGGCAGTTTTGCACCACCCCCCCAACTCGCCCTGGCTAGGACATTCAGCAAAGACTGGAGACATTTCTCTTTATCACAACTGGGCGAGGGAGGCGGGGGAGTTGTTGGCATCTGGTGGGTACAAGCCAAGAATACTGCTAAACGTCTAACAATATACAAGATAAATACCATAACAAAGAATTATCTGCCCAAAATATCAATAGTGCTACGACTGAGAAACCTCAGGTTAACTGAACGATTTTGCATGGGAAGACACTAAGACCCAAAGAGGTTCACATCTCATCACCAGGTGGTTTAGAGCTCGGCTCTGTCTCAGGCTGACGGGGTTGATACAACAAAATACCACAAACTGGGTAGCTTCTAAACAACAGAAAGTTATTTCTCACAGTTCTGAAGGCTGGGGAGTCCAAGATCAAGATGTCTGAACACTCGGGGTCCAGCAAGAGCCTACTTCCCGACTCACACGTGGCCATCTTTTTTGCCAAGTCCTCACGTGACTAAAGGGTCACGAGCACGTTCTCAGGTTTCTTTTATACAGACACTAATTCCATTCATGAGGGCTCTGCCCTCATGATCTAATCACCTCCGAACGGCCGCACCTTCAAGTACCCTCACACCAGGAATGAGGTTTCAACATAAGAATTTTGTAGGAGACATAAGCATTCATTTTTATGACAGACTTCAGAATCTGACTTTCTAGAGTCACACCTGTATGACCTTGGCAATCCCTCCGCTTCTTCAAGCTTCCTTTTTCCTAAATGTAAAGCGGACATAATAATGCTAAGCACTTCATTGGGTTGCTATGTGAATCAAAATGCCATATGTAGACAGATAACTCCAAGGCTGTCATCAGCACTGTCAAACTTCCGTCAGTGGGTGACTTACCCACTAGTGAGTCCTAACTTCCAGCCCAGCTCTCCATAGGACTTGGAGAGCGCCAAGCACAGAAGCTACGCTGAGATGCCCACACCTTCTGTGTGTGTGTGTGTGTGTGTGTGTGTGTGTGATGCCCACACCTTTTGTGTGCGTGTGTGTGTGTGAGATGCCCACACCTTCTGTGTGTGCGTGTGTGTGAGATGCCACCTTCTGTGTGTGTGTGTGAGATGCCCACACCTTCTGTGTGTGCGTGTGTGTGAGATGCCCACACCTTCTGTGTGTGTGTGTGTGTGTGAGATGCCCACACCTTCTGTGTGTGTGTGTGTGTGTGTGTGTGTGTGCATGCGCTCAGTAGTGTCCGACTCTTTGTGACCCCATGGACTGTAGCCCACCAGGCTCTAGCCATGGAACTTTCCAGGCAAGAATACTGGGAAGGGTTGCCCCTTTCTGCTCAGGAGACCTTCCCGACCCAGGGATCAAACCCTATATCTCTTGTGTATACCGCATTGGCAGGCAGATTCTTCACCTCTAGCACTACCTGGGAAGCCCATTCTTTTGCTTTAGTCTTATCTTATTTTCCTCCATCAAGAAACAGAACAAAATAATACCTAGCCTGCTGAGCTGAATGACGCTCAAGCAAAATCTGATATCTAAGCTAAACCAGTAGAGATCAAGAGAAATGGTGAGAGAGGAAACAGTACAAAAGATGACCGAAAGGAAAGTGAACAGGGAGGCAACATCCCAGAGGAATTAGAATCAGCTATAGAAAAAACCACCAGCTGAACCAGGTTAAGGTTTAGTTCAAGGCAGGGTGTGTCAGCACAAAGCACCAGGTGCAACCCCTGCTTCTTGTGGGCTTGGTGGAGCCCTAAATAGAATGGAAGGAGGCTCTCTGGATTTAGAAAGACAAAGCCGGAGACATCATGCAAATAGACACTCACCATTGGATCAAAGTTCTATTTACCATCCTTCCTGGAGAGAGGAAAAAAATTCACTGAGGCCCCCTGGTGGGTGTGCTAAAGCAAATATCTGAGCAACTAACCACTCAGAAGAACACATTTGCTTTGATCACAGGATGAGGCTGGAAGCTGCATTTTTCTGGTTACACTGAATCTTATCCACTCCCTTGATGCCAAACCACATTTCTTCTCTATTAGAATAGAGCCCGTTTTTTTATTATTCTAGGCAGCTTTTCTAAAACTCTTTTTTTTTTCTTTTTCCTAACTAATGCTAATAATTTCTGACGGAAAGCCTGAAAGTTATGTCAGGTCTCTGCAGCTGGTAATCCTATGCTTCCCCGCCTACCCACTCCACACCACCCAGGCCCCAAAGCAGTGCTGAGCACAGTAGTTTAAGCCAATAAAAAACTCCTTCCCAACAGTGCTAAGAATCCGATAAGTTGTTTAGGGGAGTCTATCCAGAAAATAAGAATGTGTGTGTTTGTTGCTCAGTTGTATCTGACTCTGCAATGCCTGGACTGTAGTCCGCCAGGCTCCACTGTCCATGGAATCAGGAATACTAGAGTGAGTTGACATTCCCTTCTCCAGAGGATCTTCCAGACCCAAGGATCTAACCTGGGTCTCCTACATTTTAGGCAGATTCTTTACCATCTGAGCCACCAAAAGAACAAAAATCTCTAAACCAAACCTAGGCAGATATTTAACTTGGCCCTTCTGGTGAAGTTTATTTTCAAAAGGTAATTATGCTTCGGAACTATCAACCATTGTTTAAAATGCCATTTTCTGTGAAAGGTGGGGTAGGCGCTGCAGTGGAAAAGCGATAGCCGAGCCTTTGCAGTAAAATCGATTTTTCAGAAGAAAGCTAAGCTATAAGGCAAGAGAACAGCACACACAACCACTAGTTGAAATGTCTGTCTCTACATGAATAAGAGATGAAAGAAGATCAGAAAGGAACTCTATCAAGATGTCATCCCAGAAGCATGCCAATGCTGGTACCTTCAGGATTTCCGATTCCCAGGGAGAGATGTGAATAAAAAGCAACAAGCAAGTAGCTCTGACTTTAAGTATTTACAAGGAGCACCAGCCAACACTCGCACCGCATCAGCAATGAGCTGGACGCCATCCACGCTAAGCACTTTACATATACGTCACACTTAATTCTCACAAGAGCTAAGTACTACTATTACCCGCATCTTAAATAAAAGGAAATAGGCACAAAAATTTTAAACAACGTGCCTCAAGTTTCCACTGCTAGTAAGAAATTACAGAAGACCTGCTGCTGCTTCTGCTGCTGCTGCTGCTGCTTAGTCGCTTCAGTCGTGTCCGACTCTGTGCGACCCCGTAGACGGCAGCCCACCAGGCTCCCCCGTCCCTGGGATTCTCCAGGCAAGAACACTGGAGTGGGTTGCCATTTCCTTCTCCAATGCGTGAAAGTGAAAAGTGAAAGGGAAGTTACTCAGTCATGTCTGACTCTTAGCGACTCCATGGACTGCAGCCCATGAGGCTCTTCCGTCCATAGGATTGTCCAGGCAAGAGACTGGACTGGGGTGCCATTGCCTTCTCCGACAGAAGACCTGAGCTGTTTGCAAATACCTCTGATCTACTCAGAGCAGTGATAGAATTTAACGTGGCTTGAAGCTCTACGGGGGCTTCCCAGGTGGCCCTAGCAGTAAAGAACACACCTGCTGATGGAGGAGAGGTAAGACAGACAGGTTTGATCCCTGGGCTGGCAAGATCCCCTGGAGGAGGCCATGGCAACCCACTCCAATATTCTTGCCCAGGAGATCCCAAGGACAGAGGAGCTGGCAGGCTACAGTCCATAGGATCGCAGAGAGTCAGACACAGCTGAAGTGACTTAGCGCGCGCGTGTGCGTGTGCACACACACACACACACACACACAGAACCTCTGTGAGCCAGGGTGTGATCTGCCAGATCCTTTGTGCCCTGGCTTGGTGATCACTGAGGAGGTACTGGGATGGGGCCTCCACTGGTCCACTTTTCTGAGTGACTATGATGCTTATAGGCCTGCTGCCAACCTGAGTGGGCCACTTACCACGAGCAAAAAACACACCTTTGCTGGGTGTATCAAGCCTCCACAGAGCCTAGGGTTGTCTGTTAATCACACGCAGTCCAGCCTACCCTGCCTGATACAGTGGAAATGATGGTATCTGAACCCAGGCAGTCTACCTTCAGGGTCTGTGCTCTGAACTAGTATGCTACACTGCCCTCCAAGTGTGAGGCATCACCTCTACCTTTAAAGAGCTTACAGTCTGTGGGGAAATGGGCATAGACTGCAGAAGCAGCCACACGAGAGGACTAGGGAGTCCCTGACGGATTTAGATGATGAACAGCACAGGCTAAGTGAATGGGAAGTTCAGAGAATGGCAAGATTGGTGTAGCCAGATGTTCCGGTCCAAGCCCACTGGGCCAGAAGGAAGAGAAATCCACTGTAATTTTAACTAGAGTCAGAAGAAGCACTTAAGTGACAAAATCTTTTGGAATCTCAACCAGGAAACAAGAAATAAAGAAAAATAAATATCCACACAGTTATAATGAGAGCTTGTTCTGGAGATAACAGCTCGGAATATAAGAACTGAGCCTCCTATGAGCTGAGAAGATCTGAAATTCAGTAATATTAAGTGCTCAGAGTTAGTAAAAATAGAGATTTTCCATCCATGATCTGCATTCCAAGCTCTACCTGAACTCAGACAAGTTACTCTACTTCCTGGTAGAAAACTAAATATACTAATACTTACATCATACATTTGGTGTAAAGATTATGTGAACAAACGCTTGGAAAGCTCTTAGTCCAATGGCACATCGTAGGTGTTAAGGATATCAGGTCTCTTCTTGGTCTCCTCTCTCCTTTGATGAGGATTCCCTCCGAGTGATGTCACATACCTGGGTGCCATACTGCGCTCTGGACGGATGGAGCAGCTGCAATGTATGCTGCTAAACAGAACCTCCAGGGCTAAACTGCACAGCTCTCAGGCCTCAGGGGCCTCCGATCTCTCCAGAGTGCTGCGTCTTCACTGATCAGCGACTGCGCCTCCTTGTCGCTCTGGAATAACATAAGGTCAGGGCAGAGCCCCCACACGATTGCATGTGACAGACTATCCTCCACACTGCAATTTGGCTCATTCCCTGTTGTGACAGTGATGGTAACAAGAACTGAAAATGGCACAATACAAATCCATTCTTGAGATCAAAAATGGTAATAAAAATGGGAAGTTTTACAGGAGCTGTTATCTCCAGAGCAAGCTTCTCATTATAACTGTGTGGATATTTATTTTTCTTTATTTCTTGTTTCTTGTGCTCGGATTTGGTATTGGCAGTCAGTGAAGAGTGTCTGGGCGATCAGGACAACAGTGATGTTCATCTAGTAACAAGGCTGCAAAAACTTGAAGGCAACCTGCTAAAGGCAATAAATGCTAAAGATAGTTTCCTTTGCAGAATTAACCCTCCTACATTACACCTTTGACATAATAAGGAATAAAAACACTCAAACCAAGATCCCAGTAAATAAAATTTCCACCTCTTGAGACAGACATTCTGTTAAAGTAGGCATTTTTAAATGGGACAAACACATACCCTATTCTCAAGGGGCATTTGGCAATATCTGCAGATACTTGTCATTGTCACCGTTGGGATGGGGGTGCCAGTGGCATCTAGTGGGCAGAGACCAGGAATGCTGATAAACCTCCTACAGTATGCGGGCGAGGCTCCCACAGCAAAGGATTATCCCACCCAGAAATGTCAATAGTGATGAGACAGGGACACTTACATTAAAAGAACTGAAACCTCTTGCTCTGCTTTAATCCAATACTTTAACATTTAATTATTAACTGTTTTTGCATCTCATTTCCTTGAAACTTACTAGACGAAAAAAATTTAAAAAGAAAACAGATAAAATGAAAACTTGTAAAACATGAACTAAAAAATTTAATCTAAAAAGTTTTAGAAGCCTGTATGAGCCAATGTAAGTAAACATTATAACTTATAAGAACCCACAAGGGAAAAGAATTTGAAACACAAGATACACATGTATATACATAAATATACATACAACTGAAGCGCTTTGCTATGCAGCTGAAACTAATACAACATTATAAATCAACCATTGTTGTCATTGTTCAGTCACTGAGTCCTGTCCAACTCTTTGCACCCTGTGGACTGTAGCCCACCAGGTTCCTCTGTCCATGGGATTTCCCAGGCACGAATACTGGGGTGGGTTGCCATTCCCTTCTCCAGGGGATCTTCCCGACTCAGAGATCAAACCTGGGTCTCCTGCATTGGCAGGTGGATTCTTTACCACTGAGCCACCAGCAAGCCTAAATCAACTATATACAATTAAAAAATAAAATTGTAACCAAGCAAGGCCCTATGGGACCTTCCCAGAACAGGACTACCCCCAAGTCCTCTCCCTGTCTCTGTAGGAAAACTTTGGTCAAAGAATAAGTTGAACCAGAGAAGAGAGGAAGTGCAGTTAGGTAGGAAAACAGTCAAGCAAGACAAAATAACAATAGTTTAGCCATTATACACGGAGAAGGCAATGGCACCCCACTCCAGTGTTCTTGCCTGGAGAATCCCAGGGACGGGGGGCCTGACGGGCTGCCGTCTATGGGGTCGCACAGAGTCGGACACGACTGAAGCGACTTAGCAGGAGCAGCAGCAGCAGCAGCCATTATACAAAGTCAGGGACTTTCAGTTCCTCCTCAAGGGCTACAGACAATATTCTGAACCTTTGAGCTTTTTCACAGATACTGAAACCTACTCCCCCCAACCCCCAAGTGGAAGAAGTTAACTGTATGCTCCCCACAAACCCATAGACCCCAGACAGAGGATGATTTTGACCCCTGATTACCTCACCAACAACCAATCAGAAGAATGCCCACAAGCTGATCACCCACTCCACAACCCCGCTCCCACACCCTGTCTTTATAAAACGTTTCCCTGAAAGCCTTCAGGGAGTTCAGGTCTCTTAACCACGAGATGCCCTGGACTCCTCCTTGCTTGGCGCCCTGCAATAAATGATGCCCTCTCCTTCACCACCATCTGGTGTCAGCAGACCACCAAGTGGACCCGAGTTTGGTTCAGTAACAAAATTAAATAAAATCAAGAGAGCGAGCAAGTAAGCAATACCCCTGGGGGGAGGAAAAACCAACACCATTAGTCACCTTTTTTATTAGCATGCTCATAATTCCTAACACTTATATTCCACTTCAAGTAGCACACTCAATTTAAACTGTCTCATCTGATTGTCACAAAAGCCCTGTGGGGTATGTGTGATTATCTTCAACTTAAAAAGAGTAAGACTCAGAAGGGTTACGTACTTGTTCAGGGAAACATGGATAATAAAACAGCCTAGGACAATGGGAATGACAACTGTGTAGGATCAGAATTCTGATTTCCCTAAAGCCTATCATTAGGCCTTTTCATACTGTTCTGTATGCAGGTCAGGAAGCAACAGTTCGAACTGGACATGGAACAACAGACTGGTTCCAAATAGGAAAAGGAGTACGTCAAGGCTGTATATTGTCACCCTGCTTATTTAACTTATATGCAGAGTACATCATGAGAAACACTGGACTGGAAGAAATACAAGCTGGAATCAAGATTGCTGGAGAAATATCAATAACCTCAGATATGCAGATGACACCACCCTTATGGCAGAAAGTGAAGAGAAGCTAAAAAGCCTCTCGATGAAAGTGAAAGAGGAGAGTGAAAATGTTGGCTTAAAGCTCAACATTCAGAAAACGAAGATCATGGCATCTGACCCCATCACTTCATGGGAAATAGATGGGGAAACAATAGAAACACTGTCAGACTTTATTTTTTTGGGCTCCAAAATCACTGCAGATGGTGACTGCAGCCATGAAATTAAAAGACACTCCTTGGAAGCAAATTTATGACCAACCTAGATAGCATATTCAAAAGCAGAGACATTACTTTGCCGACCAAGGTCTGTCTAGTCAAGGCTATGGTTTTTCCTGTGGTCATGTATGGATGTGAGAGTTGGACTGTGAAGAAGGTTGAGCGTAGAAGAATTGATGCTTTTGAACTGTGGTGTTGGAGAAGACTCTTGAGAGTCCCTTGGACTGCAAGGAGATCCAACCAGTCCATTCTGAAGGAGATCAACCCTGGGATTTCTTTGGAAGGAATGATGGTAAAACTGAAGCTCCAGTACTTTGGCCACCTTATGCAAAGAGTTGACTCATTGGAAAAGATCCTGATGCTGGGAGGGATTGGGGGCAGGAGGAGAAGGGGACGATTGAGGATGAGATGGCTGGATGGCATCATGGACTCAATGGACGTGAGTCTGAGTGAACTCCGGGAGTTGGTGATGGACAGGGAGGCCTGGCGTGCTGCAATTCATGGGGTCGCAAAGAGTCGGACACAACTGAGCGACTGAACTGACTGATCATTAGGCAGTTATGTCACTGCTCACCCTGAGTATTCCCAGCCATACAATGGGAGAGATGATGGCTAGTTCAGGGGTCACCATAAGGACTGAATGAGGCCATGGAGAGCAAATAAAGTATTTCACGTGGAGTGAAACAGACACATGGGTGACAGAACACCAGAGCCTGAGCCAGATATTATGACTCCAAATCCACTGTGGCCTCTTCCGTCCCACCCAGATATATGACTCCAATTCCGTCCCAAGGGCCCACCCAGGGCTTTTATTGGGCTGGACAGAAAGTTTGCTTGGGTTTTTCCATAACATGGGAATACCTAAACAAATTTTTTGGCCAACCCAGTAACTCCACAGGCATTTGAGGTCACTGATTTCAGTAGCAAATGTGTATAGCATGCCCAAAGAGAAGAAAAAAAGAATCACCTTAAAATCACTTAGAATTCCTGTACTTTCAACTGTAGTGTTCAAAACCGCCAGATTTCTTTCTCAGCCAAGACAAGATCAGCAGAAACTTTCCATTTTCTATGGTGGAACCATGTGTGTTTTTGTGCATGTTGGGGGGTAGGGGCCAGGGAGAATGAAAGCATCTCAAAACAGCCCAGAGCAAAAGGGGACGTAATCATTGCTGCTGAAATGAAGAGAACATGTTTTAACAGATCCAAAAAAAATCTCAGACCAAGAAAGCATATCTTTCTCAAGCACCAGCAAATCTTTTGGGGTCTGAGTCAAGAGAATGTTAAAAAGAAACATTGACCTACTAATTCCAATTCCACTTCTGGGAATTAATTTGAAGGAAAAAAATACATATATACATATATATAAATGTACATCTAATATACAAACTGTAGTATCATCTATACAGTTCTAAAGTTGTAGAACCTTTTGTAAATATTGAAACCAAACAAAATATCCAACAAAAGGAGAATGGTCATGCAGTCACTAAAAATTATGGGTGTAAAGGACAGTTATAACAATACAATTAATGTCTGCTACAATAGCAGTTAGGAAAAATGCAGAAACAAAATTACAGATATAAAATAACTCAATTTTTTGAAAGCTTAAATAAACTAGTAGAAAACAGTCCAAAATGTTATAATGGCAGGATTATGAACAATTTTTCGTCTTTCTCACTTTTTATTTTACCAACTTTAAAAGTGAGCATATATCAATGTTAGAATAAAACAAAAATAAATATAATGATGAAGTTAAGAGCACTTGAAAAAAAAGAAATTATGTTGGAAGCAAACACGAATTTTATGTGGAGAATTTGCTACTGCAAATAAGACAGTTCAGTAAGGCAGGGGAAAGAATAACTTGATTGTTATACTATTGCAAAGCCCTTAAGACCAAATTCCTCTCAGCCCATCAATTTCACATTGATTTCATCTTGACATGTAACATGCCCCTCGGTTCTACAATAAAAGAAACCACACAATATCAATGGTGACTTCTAGAGGACACATATACACATGTGGATTGAAGATTAATTTCTCAGCAGGGTTGCTCATCATCGATAGGCTGCCTTTGGTGAGACATAGGTCAGATGACCTTAATGATTATTAAAGAAAACTACTTTGAGCTGGCTCTGGGTTTCCAGAAAACATGAGTTACTCCGAAATAATAGCAAACAGGATGCTCTGGTTTGATAATACATTTTATTATGGAGCATCACAACTCAAGTAAGAGACTATAGGATGATTTGAAAAGCTATTGAAGGCGACCATTTGTATGAAGTTTGGTGATATCTGACTCTAAATAAAGGGAACTCTTTCTGCACAGCAGTGTACTACCTGTTGGCTTAACCTGTGTCCCATGAAATACTGACTTGGCCCCTTTTGTCTTTTCCTTTGCACACAATGGCCCAGCAAAACTTTCAGTAGCATGTCACCTTTGTGGGAGGACAGATTGAAGAAATTATTTAATTAGATGATTCTCAGGGCTCCATCTAGAGTTCAGCATGTAAACAGCTCTGAGCTGAAAGCTCAATTTCAAAAGAATATAGATTCGCAGCAACAGAAACACGAAGACCACCATGACAAGAACAGACTTAAAAGCCACTTTTTAATCAATATAAGGAAAACATTTAATTGGTCCAAAATACCTAACCTTTGTAAAAGGTTGGTGTGTAAAAGACTGCTTTGGGAAGTCACAACTCACTCTCTGACAGCTAATTTGCCACCCAGAAAAGTCATTTCTATAATACGTAAGCTTTTAATGTTGTGTTGCCACCCAACCATCTCATCCTCTGTTGGCAAGAGAAAAGGATGACGGGGATGAGATGGTTGGATGGCATCACCGATTTGATGGACATGAGTTTGAGCAAGATCTGGGAGCCGGTGATGGGCAGGGAAGCCTGGTGTGCTGCAGTCCATGGGGTTGCAAAGAGTCAGATATGACTGAGTGACTGAACTGAACTGGTAATATGGAAGCTTATCTACTCACTTTCCCCACCCAGTTGTGCCCAGTTTTTTCAACCAAAGGTGAGCATCTTACCAAAGTTAAGTCAATCAGATATTCTTATCTCATGAATTTGGAATTGAGATTGCAAGGCTAGCAGTCAGTTTTTGCAAATGGCTTTGGAAGTGAAGAATGTGAATCCATTCGTCTCCCACATTCATGAAAAAAATCAGAAAAAGCTTAACAGAAGTAAATGGAAAGAAGAGAGACACAATGGAGTTGGAAAAGGCCCGATACAAAGATCCATCTTCCCTGCCTGAGTTCTGAATCAAGGAGGAGACACGGGATATACACTGGAATCAAAACGCCCCTTTATCTGTGATGCAGTTTAGCGACTGCAGCTTTGGGTATATGACCAAGCTGGCTTCCCAGCTCACAGCTTCAGGTTAGGCAGAAGCACCCTTCCAGTCACAGCCAGCGCTGGACACCACAGCACTTCCCTAAAGCACCTTCCAGGCATCTTAAAACACACAGGATGAAGAAGCAGAGCAGAGTGTATTTCTCAGCAAGCAGTAGATCCCCAAAGAGGGTAAGCCAAATATGCCCAATGCATTCTTCCAAATTCTCCAGTTAGACAAGTCACCCTTCCCCAGGGAAGAGTGAGTGAAGGGGTGGGAAGTAGCCAAGAGTCCAACATTAACAGAGGTCTTCCCACGTGTGAGTATGCTGATTAGGGGGAAAAGTGGTTCTACCTAACATGATAGTTGGGTTGCCCTTGGATTTCATGAGATACACTAGTATCCTTCTCACAAATTTCCCTTTTGCTTAGATTAACTTGAGTTGATTTCTATTACTTATCATCAGAATCACCCAAAGACAACTGTTGTGCTCAGCAGCCACACTGGACCGAAGAAGACAACTGATGTCCAGCCGCATGGTTGTTCTCTATTCACTCTGCCTTTTCTTTTCATTTTAAAGGTGAGAAGATTAAGACCTGAAGAGATAACATATATATGGCTCCAAAATCACTTGCTTTAGGCTTTAATCAGTGCCATCATTTGAAAGATGGAAACAACGTTGAATCTCTGAAAAACCCGACAGTACAGATCCAGAATGTCAGGATGAAAACTGGAAACTCAGTGGCATACCACAGTCATACCAAAAGTCTATGAGAAATCACACATGGTGGGAAAGGATAGTTAGGTGCTGGACACAAGGGAGGCAAAGATGCAGGTTTTGAGGACAGATAATAATAAGCATAATAATAACTATTAAGCAACTTATGCTGGGCTGCCCAGGTGGCACTAGTGGTAAAGATTCCGCCTGCCAATGAAGGAGACATAAGAGACACTGGTTCGATCCCTGAATCGGGAAGATCTCCTAGAGGAGGGCATGGCCACTCACTCCAGTATTCTTGCCTGGAGAATTCCATGGACAGAGCAGCCTGGAGGGCCACAGTCCATAGGGTCACAAGAGGTATGGATACAACTGAAGTGACAGCATGCAAGCATCTATGCTAGGTAACATCATCCCCATTTTTCAGACGAGGAAGATGTGGCTCAGAACTTGTGCAAAGGCCATACAAGTAATAAAGCCAGAATCTGAAAATGACTCTAAAGTTTATGTTCTTTTTAAAATGCTCAAAATGGGATTTGTTGTTCAGTCACTAAGTCGCATCTGACTCTTTGTGACCCCATTAACTGCAGCACACCCAGTTTCCCTGTCCTTCACCATCTCCCTGAGTTGACTCAAACTTATGTCTTTTGAGTCAGTGATGCCATCCAACCATCTCATCCTCTGTTGCCCCCTTCTCCTCTTGCCTTCAGTCTTTCTTAGCATCAGGGTCTTTTCCAGTGAGTTGGCTCTTCGTATCAGGTGGCCAAAGTGTTGGACCTTCAGCTTCAACATCAGTCCTTCCACCCTGGTTGATTTCCTTTACAATTGATCTTGCTGTTCAAGGGTATCTGTAAGAGTCCTCTCCAGCTCCACAGTTCAAAAGCAACAATTTTTCAGCACTCAGCCTCCTTTTTATGGTCCAACTCTCACATTCATACATGACTCCTGGAAAACCCACAGCTTTGACTATATGGACCTTTGTCAAGAAAATGGAATATGTGAGAGCAAAGGCAGAAAACCCAGTCCATCAGTGGGCGTGAAATGTCTGAATGTATCCTTAAGTCTTCTTACCTTACTGATGACTGTTACTGTGTATAACTGTGTAAGAGGAATTATGTAGGATGAGCTGTGGTCATCCAGTGAGTCCTTCCCCATCACTTGTTGAAGATCTACCATGGGCTGGCTGCCTAAGGCTGATAACAAGATAAATAAGATATCAAAACAATGACTGTAGGTGATGGTAAAGTATGCCTAGATTTGTGTTCTTCCTGTTCACTGTCCCCACTGCAGAGCCCTGAGGCATAGTCACCCATCCAATACACTGCAGGTTGCTGCAAACACTGCTAAGGCTATGATTCTAAATCCCCACCCTCTCTCTCATCTTGGAGAACTGGCAGCCCCTTTGCACAGGAGTGACCACTGGTGGGGGAAGGCAAGTGTCCACAGAAGCAGCTCCAGGGCATACCATTCACATTATATTCCACGTGACTGGTACCCCTGCCACTGCGATGAACGGCCCTTGATGAGCCTCTCTTCCTGTCTGATTTTCCCAGGACCCACTCTGGTTCCTATTTGACTCTTTCAAAAGTGTAGGGCAAAGAGGACTCCTGGGCTTATCTCAGCAAATTAGCAGCACAGATGTGACCAAAACAGATATGTCCTTTAAGCTTGCTGCTGCTGCTTCTAAGTCACTTCAGTCGTGTCTGACTCTGTGCGACCCCAAAGACGGAAGCCCACCAGGCTTCCTCATCCCTGGGATTCTCCAGGCAAGAACACTGGAGTGGGTTGCCATTTCCTTCTCCAATGCATGAAAGTGAAAAGTGAAGGGAAGTCGCTCAGTCGTGTCCGACTTTTAGTGACCCCATGGACTGCAGCCTACCAGGCTCTGCCATCCAAAAACAGAAAGTAGAAGCCAGAAGTTTGTTTGTTTGTTTGTTGATTTGTTTTTAATTGGAGGCTAATTACTTTACAATATTGTGGTGGGTTTTGCCATATGTCAACATGAATCAGCCATGGATGTACGTGTGTCCCCCATCCCGAACCTCCCTCTCACCTCCCTCCCCATCCCATCCCTCTGGGTTGTACCAGTGTACCAGCTTTGAGTGCCCTGTTTCATGCATCAACTTGGACTGGTCATCTATTTCACATATGGTAATATACATGTTTCAATGTTATTCTCTCAAATCATAATACCCTCGCCTTCTCCCACAGAGTCCAAAAGTCTGTTCTTCATATCTGTGTCTCTTTTGCTGTCTCGTGTATAGAGTCATCATTACCATCTTTCTAAATTTCCTATATATGTATTAATATACAGTATTGGTGTTTCTTTCTGACTTACTTCACTCTGTATAATAGGTTCCAGTTTCATCCACCTCGTTAGAACTGATTCAAATGTATTCTTTTTAACAGCTGAGTAATATTCCATTGTGTATATGTACCACAATTTTCTTATCCATTCATCTGCCAACGGACATCTAGGTTGCTTCCACGTCCTAGCTATTGTAAACAGTGCTGCGATGAACATTGGGGTACACGTGTCTTTTTCAATTCTGGAAGCCAGAGGTTTTAACTGCCTTGCTTCTGCCAGGGAATGCTCCCCCTCCTTAGCATCGCAGCTCTGAGCTTCCCCTGCAGGTGATACTGGGTCAATGACACATGCAACAGTCTGGATCTTCAAGAAGCTCATAGCCAAGTGAAGAAGACACAGCAATAAATGATCACCCTGCAACGACAAGTTCTATGGACATGAGATGCACAGATGCTAAGAGGGAGCATGAGGAGGGACCACTCAGAACTTCCCAGGTGCCGTCTCTTAGAGCCTCATTTTCACTAAGGTGACAGAGTTAATCTGAGAGCTATTGAACAACATCTTAGACTGCAGGCATGACTCATGGTGTGTCTGTGAGATGATCCCAGCCGTCAACCCCAAAGCAGGGAATTAGCATTTCTCTAAGAGGGACCAGCCTGATCAATGAGCGCTTTGCTCTGAGTCAACATGAGTCATCTATTGATCAAGAAAAGGGAAAATGAGGTGTTGGTTTCAGGTTTCCATGCCATGTCCAGGTGGATGCTGGAGGCCCATCTCTCCATTCTCCCAGCAGGTTGAGGATATGTGCAGAAGGAAAGACGGCCAAAAATGTACCACAAACCTCCTTCAAGTCATTCATCATGAACTCGGGCAAGTCAGTGTTGCACTGTCCAGGTCATCTTCTACATTCATTATTCAAGAGGAAAGACTTGAATATGGATTCCTGAGGGCAAAGAGGGCTCTATTCATCACTGTATTATCACTGCCTAGCACGCCCAGTAGGTGCTCACCATGTATCAGTCCTTCTTCTCCATTCAGTAGTTCAGTATTTTCAAGAAACACAGAGTGCCTCCGTGTGCAGCTTCCTTCCAAGGACTGGGAAAAGAAGATAAATAAGACATGCTGGCCCTTTGCTCTCCATTGGCTTACAAACATTGAATTGCTGACTGAGTGGTTCAAGGGGATCGGGCTCAGAACCACAAATAAACTCTGAACAGAAGCCTCCAGTCAACTGAACTCAAAAACTGATTTGAGATATAACCAAAGGATACTGACCAGGCATGTGGCTTGGATTTCTTAAGCACACTGTGTGCCCTGTCTCAGTGCCTATGATCATTGATTTCTTCATATACCCGCCCCTGCCCTGGCTCCTTTCCAAGCCATAATGTTCAGGATGAAGCTGCTGTCTCTGGCCATAGGACCTATGGAAACATACAGGTCTACTAGGGCTTGAACAGACATCCTTCCTTAGCATTATGCTTTTACCTTCCCACTGCAGATGTGCCAGAATGGATTTGCTATCATACTGACACAGCTTCATAGTACGTTCTTCAATATAACGAATTGTCCTTCCAACTTGAAGACAAGTAACATTGAAATGGACAACTTACCTTCTGCATTTCCTGATTTTGTGACTGCATGTATCCCTAAATGAACATTACAGAGGTTACAGAGCTTCCCACTGCCCCCCTGCACTGGGCACTCTGGTCTATAAATTATGCTATTTATACTTGTTTTCCCCTAATTGTACAAAGGAAACTGTCCTTGTCACTGGAAAATAAGGATGAGTAGTCCTACGATGGTAGAACATAGGCAATCCCGAACAGTCAGGGAAATAAAAACTATCAACAAGATGGATGGACTGGAAGCAAGCGTTCACGAGAGAGGAGGCAGTGAGCATGGACCACACCTGCATCGGCCGTGCAGCCAATGCCCCTGTGCATGAATGCTCAGCAGGCTTCAGAGGGAGTGCCGGAAACAGGTTTATACCTGAGGCAGAAGAGACTGTCAGCTGGAGGCCAGGATAAGAACAGCTGAGAGGGTCTCGAAGTGACTGGTGGAGATGCCAGGACAAGAACAGCTGAGAGGAGCTGGACGTGATTGGTGCCAGGACAAGAACAGGTGAGAGGGGCTGGAAGTGACTGGTGGAGATGCCAGGTCAAGAACAGGTGAGAGGGGCTGGACGTGACTGGTGGAGGCCTTGGCATCTGCTGCATCACATCCCAGCCTGCCCGTCTCCTCGAGGAGCGCAGGCCTCTGGACTGCCAGCCAGAACAGAAGGGCCCCGGCTTGCCTGTCCCCTGTGCCTCCCACGTGCTGCACGCTGCCACCTTGGTCGTGTCCAGCTCTTCGCGACCCCTTGGGCTGTAGCCCACCAGTTCCTCTCTGTCCATAGGATCCTCCAGACAAGAATACTGGAGTGGGTTGCCATACCCTTCTCTAGGGGGTCTTGTGGACCCAGGGACCAAACTCACATCGCTTATGACTCCCACGTTGGCAGGTGGGTTCTTTACCACTAGCGTCTCCTGTGTCCTAGACTAAATGCAGAGATCGCGTATGAAATAGATGTGCTAAAACTCAGGCTCAGGGCTACACGTGACACACAGTGGTAGGGGGTCCTGTGCTCTTGTCATTAGTTCCCTATACTGCCCCCCAAACTGCAGCTGCCAAAATTTAACTTGTTTTGAAGCTGGAGCAACTTTGATGTTTTCTTAGCACAGGCGGGCGCTTCATTAAAGTGCTGTGGGGGATACCAGCTATGTTCCCCCTGGGGTGGGCTGGATGAGATCCAAGCCAGGATACCAGACACACACAGGCAAAATTATACAGGCAGGGAAGCAAACCTCATTATCTTCCCAAGACACAATTCTACCTGCTTTAGTTAATTGTTGTGTTTGTGCAGGGAGGGGAGCTGCTTCATCAAGGCAGTTTTCAGGAGATGTGTGTTGGTCCAGAGTCTGCTACTGTCCACATCAGAGGCTCATGGTCTATCTGGAGGCCCAAGCGCAACATCCTGTGGGAAACTACTTCCTCCAACACAGGCAAAGGCAAGGGAGCAAATTCTGGGTCAGTGAAGGGAAAATTCGTGCTCCCAACAGACAGATCACGCAAAACTGATTCCTTTGGGAACTATAATTTGTCCTATTGGAATTAGAATTATTTGACCTTAAGCTTGTTGGTGGTGAGAATAGAGGTGGAGGAGGAGAAACATGCTTTGAAGTTATTGACAGGCTCCCAGGACTTTAAGCTGTTTTGTATTTATATGAAGAGCTGAGTCTCTTCAAAAATGTTATGACTCCATACAACAATCCCCAGTTCATTTGTTCACTCATTCGTTCATTAATTCTTTCAAAAAGTACTTATTTCATATGTGCTAATCATTGTGCTAGGCTCTAGAGGTATGGTAATAAACAAGACAAGTATGGTTCTCCTCCTTTTAGAGCCTAACCTGTTAAACGCATAATAAAGCATGATTTTTTTTAAATGAAGGAATGTGTGCAGGGGGCAATCATGCATGCAGATGAGAGACCTAACCTATTTAGTGGAATTTGGTGGCCTTCCCAAAAAAAAATGTGCCACAAAGCACCCCTGGGTTCTGCTGTGGAATTAACAACCCACAATCTCAGAGAACTAAAACAACAAAAGTTTATTCCTTGCTAACCCTAGTTGTCCACTGCAGTTTGCCAACGGCCTCCGCTAATCTTGGTAACACAGGGACCCAGGTGATAAGACAATCACCTCCAATGGCATCAAATGTTAAGCCACGGGAACAAGGAGAGCACCGAGAGCCTAACAGCCGGATCCAGTCCGCCTGTACATCACCTGTCACTCTGCCTCCTTCTCCTGAGCCAAGACAGATCACATGACTGCACCCAGCTAGGAAGCACGGCCCTCCCAGATGACTTGCAGAGCAAGTAACAACTTGACCCAACCGTGAAATCAGGGTCCTACTTCGTCCCAGGAAGTGGAAGAGGAGGTCAGGGGCAAAGAATTCTAGACATCTTTCAAGACAGTAACACGTATGAAGGCCATCTAATTTTTTTCTGGACTGGACCTCTGTGCATGCGTGCAGGCATGCTCAGCCATATCCAGCTCCTTCCAACCCCATGGACTGTAACCCACTGGGCTCCTCTGTGGATTCTCATGGAATTTCTCATGGGATTTCTCAGGCAAGAATACTGGAGTGGGTTGCCATGTCCTCCTTCAGGGAAGCTTCCAAACCCAGGGATCAAACCTGTGTCTCCTGAATTGCAGGCAGATTCTTTACCGCTGAGCTCCCAGGGAATTACTTGTATGTCTGCCGCCAGACTAAACTGTAAGTTCCCAAATCCACACTTCCTAGCAGGGTGCCTGGCATGGAACCCAGTACTGTTTTGGAAATAAGGAAAACAAGATTTCCTTCTAGACTGGACACAGTAGATTAGCTCAGGAATATGCAACGTTCCCTGCAGAGCCATAACCATCTCTGGGACTCCTCAAGAAGACCTGCTTGAGGAAGTTCCTGCTCTGCCTCCATCCTAGTCCCTCTCAGAGGGGATCCACTCCCTTCTCCCTTCTTTCCCAACTATGCACCATACAAGTCAGTTCACAGGATCCATCCATAACACCCTTTTCCTGTGTGTGTCTTCATCCTACCAGACATTGAGGGCAGTGCCCATCTTATTTATCTGTGTCCCAGGGTCTGACATGTGGCAAGGGTTCGATAAGTATCTATTGGGTAACTGAATGGATCTGAATTAAAAGGTGTCAATAGAAGGGTGCTGGCTAGCAATGGGAGAGTAGGAGAATGAGGGGAGTTAGATGCTCTCTGAGGGAGGTCGACAGACTGAAACAAACCCCCTGGCTCAGTTACATGTGTGTCTTCCCAGGAGAGGTGGCTGCTGCAAGTTATCGCAGCCTTTTCTGAAATGGATTTAAACCACCCTGGTAGCTTCCTCCACTCCAATGTTTGCACATGACATTCCAGACAGAACCTGCTGTCAGCTTACGTGTACATGCTGGTCTCTTCACCACACTTTTTTCTCCTCTCCTTGTCTGCCTGGACCCTTCTATTCTTCCAGGAGCAAATCCAGTGTTCACCAGAAGTTCATCCTTCTTGCATTTGTGTTTAACACTTGAATTTCATAAAATGATTTCACGTTTCTCAGTCCACCATCCAGAAAGGCAACTTCTGTGGCATCCACCCACAAATAATGGCGTGTTGTCATTATCAATCAGAGGAACGGAAAAATACAGTGTGCTCTTTCAGGTTTGATCTTGCAGAGTAGCTGAGATGTTGTTCTGGCTCCTCTCTCTCCCAGATCTATTGGCCTCGGTAACTGCCTGAAACAGCAGGGCTCCAAGTAAATATTCAGGCTGATGACCACAGAAACCTGAACAGAATGCTAATTTCCATGCATTTGAGGCAAACCAGGCTCCTCCGGTTCTCAGCTGCATACTCTGCCAGGAGCCCTGCCCCTGGGCAGCAGAAGCAGCCTGTTTGTCATGCAGTTGCTCAAGGAAGGGCTTGTGAGTTGCAATTTTTCACACCATTAATGCACTGTTTACACCAAGAAACACAGCTGGCAATCCTGGATTTGCATTAGAGGCTTTAGTGAGAAGCCTGAACACCTCTTATCAAGGAGAAAGTAAAAGGTGACTACGGGGACCTACTGCTAACTCTGCCGGGAACCACCATGAATTTATGTGTTTACCAGAGCCACGCTTTCGATTGTACTAGGGCCCCTGACAAATGGAGGGATTTTTGCATTGCTCCACTTCAGTGGGACTAATAGGATGTCAGAACTGCCTTCAGTGTCTTTCCTGATGACCCATAGCCTCCTGTATGTATCCAGGACTCACTTTGCAACTGATACTTCCAAGTTTCTAAAAATGCTAGTCACTGGAAAACCCCATATACCCTAAATTTCTACCATGAACCCTACAGTATTATTAGTGGTTAAGAGGTTTTCCGTCTCTGTTACACGGGATTCAAATCTTAGCTCCTCTACTTTCTAATTGTAACTTCAGCCAAGTTACCCTCTCAAAGCCTCAGATTCCTTTGCTTAAAATAGGGATCATAATAGTAACTACTTATAGTGATGATTAAATGAGAAAATGAATGTACAGTGGCAGGCACCATAAATTATTTTAAAAATGTTTTGGCATTTTTATCTAGGACTCATGCTAGGGTATCACAAGACAGTAGAAAGATTAAGAGGTGGACATTACAGATTTCAGTAAGGTCCGTTACCATGTGTCAGGTACTGCCCTGGAAGAAAGGGCATGCTTTCAATAAACACACATCAAGGACTTAATACGTAAGAGCTACCAGACCCCTGGTAGACAAGTTGTCTGTCACTTTATGTATTAACTGTGGAACGGGCAGGAGCCAGCAGAGGGCATTTTCCACCCCAGAAAAGCAGAAAAACAAATGCAGCTGAGTGGGCTAGTGGAGGGGAGGGAGAATGTTAATCAGATTTCTGGGCTGAATAATCAACTTGCACCCACTTGAATCGATGCAAAATTGTGTGTGGGCCACTTCATTCCAATAGGTGTCTATATTAATAAAGAAAGATAAAAGAGAAAGGGGCGGAGAGAACAGCAGGAAAATTACATAACTGCCTATTCCAAATTGCTTGAAAGTCTTACCTGAAGACACATACATCATAATTAAGGCCTTCAGGCTCCATTAAGAAAATGCTGGAACAGCTCAATTGCTGTGCTCCCTGGTACTCTTTAGGGTTTTTTCTTGCTGTTACCATTTTTGTGACTGAGAAGTGTTCATCATGAGTGTTGGCGCTTTAGCATCGCAACATGGAAGGGAAGCCACCTCAGCTCCTAGAGCTTCCTTGTCCATTTACATCGACTCTTGAAAGGAGAGGCGGGCACTGAAGAGGGGGTGGGGGGCAGAGGCGTTGGGGCGCTGGGTAAATCTACAAATCACACCTCCAAGTCACAGAGAGCCATGCTGCAGGCAAACGAAATCCCCTTTCCATCTGATGAGTTCCCAACGCCCTCCCTTGAGGACATAGAGAAGCTGGGGAATGAGCAGTTGCTAGGCTGAGGAGGTGGTGAGGCAAGCTGACAGCCGCAGCAGAGCAGGCAGTTAGTGGGTGAGAACGTACCAGGGGAAGAAAACTGGCAAAGGAAGGAGAGACTGGAAAAGGCCCGGAGCTGCATTCTGAGAAGGCAGCCCACCCCAGTAGGCGCGCTACAATATGCTCCCAGACGTCTCCTTTGTGCTACTCGTCTACAGTTCTCAAACTCGTGCATGCCTGGGTATCACCTGGAACTCTTGCTAAAATGCAGACCCAGGGACTCCCCTCGTGCTCCAGTGGTTAGCAGTCTGCCTCCCACTGCAGGGAACACCAGTTCCCCTGGTCTTGGAAGATTTCACATGGCGCAGAGCAACTAAGGCCGTGTGTTGCCACTACCGAAGCCCGTGTGCAGCTGGAGCCTGTGCTCCTCAGCAAGCGAAGTCACTGCAATAGAAGCCCGCACCCCGCAACTAGAGAGCCACACTCGCCACAGCTAGGGAAGGGCCACCTGTAGCCAAAAATAAACGAATAAAATCTCCAGCACTCCCTCCACGTTCTCTTCCTTGTTCTCTAGAGAGTCACCAACACTCAGAGAAACCAGAACATTCATCAAAACACATTCGGGGAAGTAAGTGAAAAATAAACTTCTATCTTAAAAAAAAAAAATCCAATCAGACAGTAGGTCTCGATGGAATCTAAGATTCTGTATCTCTACTAAGCTCCCACCCAAGTGATGCTGACATTCGGTCTACAGAGCACACGTTAAGTAGCCACATCCTGAATCAGGGGTTAGGAAGCTACTGCCTGATGGCGATAATCTGGCCAGTTGCCTACTTTTGTAAGTAAAGTGTGATTGAAATACAGCCATGCCCAACTGTTTACACACTGTCTAGAGTTAGTTTTACACTACAGCACCAGAGTAGAATAGTTGTGACTAAGAACTTATGGAGCATAAAGCCTAAAACATATTTACTATCTGGCCCTTTATAGGAAAATGCTCTGATCCTTGTCCAAGAAGATACTGGTATTGAAACTAAGAAAAAAAGATGAAGTGGTGTTTTATTGGGCTGAAGGAATTTGTATTCTGAATTTCAACAAATAAGGATTCTCACTTTGACGACAACAACAAAGACCCATTTTACAAACACTTAAGAGGAGATCTGTATTTTCAGTAAAGAAATTGCACAGAAATGCCAGAATTAAACAGTTCTAGAGGGAATAACCTAGTCCTTTAGAAATTATCTGTAGGATGGAAAAGAAGAAGTAGTAAAATCGTGTGTTTTACAAAGTCAATCATCAGGTTCAGAAACACAAAAGTTTATGAAACCATCTTAGATCAGCTGAAAATAGCATGCTTCTACTCTTCACTATGTCATCATGGTTTTTTTTTCCTTTTTATTTTTTACTGAAGCGTAGTTGACATTGAATATTATGTTAACTCCAAGTATAAAACATAGTACATCATGGTATTTCTAGATGCTAAGAGAGTGCTTTTTCTTTAACAGGGAACCAGTAGCAACGATTCAGCCTTAATTTCTCCTGACACAGCATCTGTTCAAAATTATTTTCACTTGCAATGTAACATGTGATCTTCACATTAATCCTCCCTATGGGTAAACGAGGGCTTCCCAGGGATGGTACTAGTGGTAAAGAACCCACCTGCCAGTGCAGGAGACACAAGAGATGTGGATTCGACCCTAGGTCAGGAAGATCCCCTGGAGGAGGGCACAGCAACCCACTCAGTATTCTTGCCTGGAGAATCCCATGCACAGAGGAGCCTGGCAGGCTATGGCCCATTGCAAAGAGTCAGATGCAGATGAAGCAACTTAGCCCAGCACGGCATATATAGGTGAACCAATTCAGTTTGATGAAAAGAAGCAGTGATGTAACGTCTCTCAATGAGCTCATAGACTGGTGGAAACAGACATCAACATGGTATAATCGTTGCTAGAGAAGGGGAGAAGAGACACAAAGAAGGGCACGGGCTACCGTGGGTCTGCCATTTCAGAACTGTCATAGGTCTTGAAACTGAGGGAGGGAGGGACTTATAAGGAATGAGACGATTGTCACCACAAAAACAGAACAAAACAAAATCCGAAAAAATATAAAAAGTCAATCATAGCATTATACAGATAATATCTTATGAGCTAGAAATTCTCCTCATGGTAGATATAAGAAAATTGAGTCTCATAAATAACAGATTAATTAATTAATCAATTCTAATTAATAATTAGAAGGTAGAATTTATACTTCTACCTTCTAATCATTTCATTAGAAGGTCGAATTCATACTGAAGTCTTCTAACTCCAAACATTGGTTCCTTCCGCTGCTATATTAGCTTTTCAAAGAGCTTTTCCCCCCCAGAGGTGATGATGTAACATGAGATTATTAATAATAGTTACCATGATTATGACTAACATTTGCATGTGTTTTCCATGTGCCAAGCCCCACCTTTCAAAGAACTAACATCAAGAGATGGATGTCACATATGAACAGATTTTAGCTCAATGTAAATAAAATCTGTTAAATCTTTGGAGCTGCCCAGCAAAGGAAAAGGTTATATCATAAATAATGATCTGGCTCTTTCTTTAAAGAAGGGAAAGTGCCTGCAAGGACAGGAAGCCGAATCCACAAGAGGCTCTGCCAGCAAAGATGCCTTTGTGTTGGCTAAAAAGTTTAGAATCCTCTCCAAACCTCTATCTCCTACCAAAAGGCAAGGAATTTCCAAAGGCTGCATAGTTCAGTTCAGTTCAGTCGCTCAGTCGTGTTCGACTCTTTGCAACCCCATGAATCACAGCACGCCAGGCCTCCCTGTCCATCACCAGCTCCTAGAGTTCACTCAGACTCACATCCCTCGAGTTGGTGATGCCATCCAGCCATCTCATCCTCGGTCGTCCCCTTCTCCTCCTGCCCCCAATCCCTCCCAGCATCAGAGTCTTTTCTAGTGAGTCAACTCTTTGCATGAGGTGGCCAAAGTATTGGAGTTTCAGCCTTAGCATCACTCCTTCCAAAGAACACCCAGGACTAATCTCCTTTAGAATAGACTGGTTGGATCTCCTTGCAGTCCAAGGGACTCTCAGGAGTCTTCTCTAACACCACAGTTCAAAAGTGTCAATTCTTCGGCACTCAGCTTTCTTCACAGTCCAACTCTCACATCCATACATGACCACAGGAAAAATCATAGCCTTGACTAGACCGACCTTTGTTGGCAAAGTAATTAATGTCTCTGCTTTTGAATATGCTGTCTAGGTTGGTCATAACTTTCCTTCCAAGGAGTAAGCGTCTTTTAATTTCATGGCTGCAATCACCATCTGCAGTGATTTTGGAGCCCAAAAAATAAAGTCTAACACTGTTTCCCCATCTATTTGCCATGAAGTGATGGGACTGGGTGCCATGATCTTCGTTTTCTGAGTGTTGAGCTTTAAGTCAACTTTTTCACTCTCCTCTTTCACTTTCATCAAGAGGCTTTTTAGTTCCTCTTCACTTTCTGCCATAAGGGTGGTGTCATCTGCATATCTGAGGTTATTGAGATTTCTCCCGGCTATCTTGATTCCAGCTTGTGTTTCTTCCAGTCCAGTGTTTCTCATGATGTACTCTGTATATAAGTTAAATAAGCAGGGTGACAATATACAGCCTTTTCCTATTTGGAACCAGTCTGTTGTTCCATGTCCAATTCTAACTGTTGCTTCCTGACCTGCATATAGGTTTCTCAAGAGGCAGGTCAGGGGGTCTGGTATTCCCATCTTGTTCAGAGTTTTCCACAGTTTATTGTGATCCACATAGTCAAAGGCTTTGGCATAGTCAATAAAGCAGAAATAGATGTTTTCCTGGAACTCTCTTGCTTTTTCAATGATCCAGCAGATGTTGGCAATTTGATCTCTAGTTCCTCTGCCTTTTCTAAAACCAGCTTAAACATCTGGAAGTTCATAGTTCATGTCTTTGCTAAGCCTAAAAGCTAGAGGCTATACATCCCAATTCTCTTTCCTCTACCTCCCTTCTCCAATGGGTCTATTTTTTAAATTTTATTTTTCATTGGAGGATAATTGCTTTACAATATTGTGCTGGTTTCTGCCATACATCAACATGAATCAGCCAAAGGCACACACATGTGCCCTCCCTCTTAAATCTCCCTCCCACCTCCTTCCCCATCCCACCCTTCTAGGCTGTCACAGAGCATAGGTTTTGGGTTCCCTGAATCATACAGCAATTGCCACCAGCTGCCCACTTTACATGGGCTTCTCTGGCAGCTCAGCAGTATAGAATTTGCCTGCAGTGCAGGAGACCTGGGTTTGATCCCTGGGTCAGGAAGATTCCCTGGAGGAGGGCATGGCGACCCACTCCAGGATTCTTGCCTGGAGAATCCCATGCACAGAGGAGCCTGATGGGGCTGCAGGCCATAGCGTGGCACAGAGCCAGACAACACTAAGCAAGTAACAGCAGCAGCAGCAGCCGCTTTACATGTTGGTAATGTATATGTTTCAATACTACTTTCTCAAGTCATCCCATCCTCTCCCTCCCTCACCGTGACCCAGTCTGCTCTTTACATCTGTGTCTCCTTTGCTGCCTTGCAAAAAGGATCATGAATACCATCTTCCTAGATTTCATATATACGTGTTAATATACAATATTTGTCTTTCTTTTTGTGATTTACTTCACTCTGTATAATAGGCTCTAGTTCATCAACCTCATTAGAACTGACTCAAATGCATTCCTTTTTATAGCTGAGTCATATTTTCAATAGGACTATTAATGAGAGATGTAAGTGATGGGATGACTAATGAAGAACCCAGCATTGTATTTCCAGAAGCAAAATGGAGGTCAGTACAGATGGCTCAGCAGTAAAGAATTTGCTTGTCAATGCAGGAGACACAGGAGACATGGGTTACATCCCTGGGTCAGGAAGATCCCCTGGAGTAGGAAATGACAACCCACTCCAGGATTCTTGCCTGGGAAATTCCATGGACAGATGAGCCTGGTGGGCTACAGTCCATGGGGTCACAGAGTTGGACACAACTGAGCACGCATGCATAGACAAGAATATATAAATAGTTGCAATTATCAGTGGAACCCTAATGACGGGTCTTATTGAGCCTCGTTTGAGCAACTAGGAGATTTCCTAATTCTCTCAGTCATTAAGATAACAGTCCCCACATACTTTTATGTTCCACTAAGAATTGTTCTTGAGTCTTCAGATACCATTCATACATTATGATACATCATACATACCACTCATACATTATGCTGAGAACATATTTGTTTGCTACTTTTTCCTCATTCAGATACCATTACACATAGGTTCCTATATCACAGCAATTTAGCGATGGAATATGCATGAGGAAGCGGAGCGAGTACAAAATACCCTACCGTGAATCCCCAGGGAATGATGTGGTCTTTTACTTTACAGCATATCATAATATTTTACAATAACCATGGGTTCAGTCACATGTTTTCTTTATGAATGACTTATAAACCCAAGCCACCATCCAATGTAATTCCAAAAGCCCTGACTGCACAGCCCAGCTCTGACCCTAGTTCCTCACTAGGCATGTCCATAAAAGGGAAGTATTCTATAATGAACTTGGTACTATAATCTCAGTGGGGTTTACACTCACAGAGATTTATTTGCAAGCACGCAACCAAGTACTAGAGAAAAATGTACAACGGCATCTTCTACAATAGAGGGTCAAAAGATAGATAGGAAAATAAGTACCCCAGAAGGGGATATACGATTGAATGGGAATTTTAATAACATTAATTTTCATGTTTCAGCTACCTTATGGATTGACTAGACTACCCCTGATAACCAATTGATTTCTTCTCTGTTGAGGACCACATGTGGGTCCACCGTCAGCCCACATGATCAGACGACAAGAAGCGTGTCCCACTGAAAGAGATTAGCTGATCTGCAGTGGCTACATTATGAATTCACTCCCTGCTCCCTGTAATGCTTCTGTAATGCAAAACCTAATGATTTTTATTTTCTTTAACCTGTGTAGTCTCTGGAGGTGGTACATCTGATTCAGCCTCTCCAGTAAGGTAAACAGCGTGGTTTGGAGGTCAGCACAGCAGGTCAGAAAGCAACAGAAGCGGTGACGCAGCCAAAGAAAGTGCTTAAGATTCTTTTGAAACTGACTTGAGTTTTTAGTGGCCTGGAAAAAAAAAAAGGAATCAAAGGTACCGGTAGTCCTCACCCACCTGCTAAATATAGATTTTCCTAAGTTAGTCAAACATAGCTCTGAGAGCTGGTTTTATCTTGAGGTTACTCTCCGATGAGAAACTGATGTTTAATTAATTTTAGTCAAGAGGTGGCAGATACGCTCCTTTTTGTTTAATTAAAATCAAATCACAGAGAGGTCATTCATTCACTCATTTACTCACTTAGTAAATATTTGTTTAACCATCTGAAGTCTTAAAAAAAAAAACAAACTAAAGCAAAATTCACTAGCAAATTCCATGCTGCATTAATTTTCTTCATTTTAATATTTACCTAATTCCACAGTGATATCACCCTTGCCTTGAGTATCAGAGAAAATTTACATCAAAAGTATTTGCCACCTGTAACCACTTTCTATTTAGCAACAATGCCAGAATCAGTGCCTCTGGAATTCTAAACGACTTTGACATAATGAAGCAGAATTATAGATTACTTTAATCTTTAGACTAGAAAACTTTCACCAACTAACAAATGGGCTTTGTCCTTAAATTGGTAATTCAATCCTCATTACCATCTTTTTTTTTTTTTTTTGGTTACTCAAGATCACTGACTCTCAGCCTTGCCTGTACTATGAAATCACTTGAAGAAATTTAAATTTTAAATTTATGGATACCTTTTATACCCCAGACTCCTAGAGAGACTGATTTAACTGGTCTGGGGTCAGCCCAGATTTTAAGTACCCTACATATTTCAACTGAGAACCACCACTCTAAATTATGATTCAGGGACTTCCCTGAGATTAAGTTCAGAGATTAAGACTTTGCCTTCCAATGCAGGGGTGCTCGTCGGTTTCCCAGTTGAGTAACTAAGATCTCACATGCTTCACAGCCAAGAAACCAAAATATTTAAAAAAAAAAAAAGAAGCAATATTATAATCAATTTAATAAAGACATTAAAAAATGGTCCACATCAAAAAACTTTTTAAAAAATTTAAGTTTTTAAAATTTTGATTCAACAACCCTCATGGCTCCTGAGTCAAGTTTAGAATCTCAAACATGGTCTGTGGTTGCTCCCAGACACCCAGCCTCCACGTCTATCTCGCCCTCTTCTCCCAGCCCCTCAGCACTGTGCTTCCCAAGTGGTAGGTCTTGTAACCGCCAGCTCTTACACTGGTCTAGGACAAGAGACAAGTTCCTTTGCTGGGACACTCATCCCCCTGCCTGTTCTTCTGGCCACTTTTTATTGGTCTTTAGTTTGCGTTGAAGTGTCACTTCCTTGTAAACACATTGACCCCACTCATGACTTTCATCCTAAAACAGGTTTCCCTGCCAGGCCTAACACCTGACTGTTCATCACGGAAACTGTAGGGGCATTGAGGGCAGGAACCCTGTCAACATAGAGTCAGGTACATAACAGGAGCTCAGTAACTGTGTTACGGAATTGGTCAGGGTCCAGTCAGGAACAAGACATCACATCAGGAATTTGAACAGGAAAAAAATAATTTATACAAAAAAAAAATCTTAAATTCAAGGGGTGCAGTGGGCCAGAGCTGAGCTGCTGGAGTCATGTGGTGGAGTGTTGGTGAGGTTCAACTGAGGTGCCATGGGTGCAGCTGGTCCACTGGAAGGGACCCGAGGGAGTGCCGATGGATTGTAACTGGCCTACATGAAGCTTTCTACCAAGCGCTGGAGATTCTAACTGGAAATGAAAAGCTGCTGGGCCACCCACTCACTGCGAGCAACTGGTCAGCTGAAGGAAGAAGAGAAAAGTGCAGAGGAAAAGCTTTGTTCTTTGCTCTGCCGCAGTGTCTCTCTAGCCCCTTCTGTTGACAAAACCTAACACTAAAGCAACATTGGAAAATGAAGATCATGGTATCTAGTCCCATTACTTCGTGGCAAAGAGAAGGGCAAAAAGTGGAAGCCATGACAGATTGTCTTTTCTTGGGCTCCAAAATCACTGCAGACTGTGACTGCAGCCATGAAATTAAAAGACACTTGGAAGGAAAGGTATGGCAAATCTAGACAGCTAAAAAGCAGAGACATCACTTTGCCAACAAAAGTCTGTATAGACAAAGCTATGGTTTTCACAGTAGTCACACAAAGATGTGAGAGTTAGACCATGAAGAAGGCTGAACACTGAAAAAGTGATGCTTTCAAACTGTGATGCTGGAGAAGATTCTTGAGAGTCCCTTGGACAGCAAGGAGATCAAACCAGTCAATCCTAAAGGAATCAAAGCTGAATATTCATTGGAAGAATTGATGCTGAAGCTGAAGCTCCAATACTCTGACCACTTGATGCAAAGAGCCGACTCACTGGAAAAGACCCTGATGCTGGGAAAGATTGAGGGTGAAAGAAGAAGGGGTGGCAGGGAGGAGACGGTTAGATACTATCACCAACTCAGTGAACATGAATTTCAGCAAATTCCTGGAGATGGTGGAGGACAGAGGAGCCTGGCACGCTGCAGTCCATGGAGTCACAAAGAGCTGGATATGACTTAGCGACTGAACAATACTGAACACGCTCTCAAAGGTGAAGTGTCTGCAGTGTTCACCCCAAATCACAACTCACAAACAGCAGCAGACTTGGAGCAGAGAGGCAATCATTTGACAACTAGTGCTGCTATTTATAAATGGATAGAGAGATAGATAGGCATACTCACATACATAGAAACATAAAGATAAAAATAAGTATCTCCGGTGAAAACAAAGTAAATATAAATTCCTTCACAAATGCAAGAGCCAACAGTATGCTCAAAGAGAAAGATGAGAGCTTCATATTCACTTTCTCTTATTACATTTCTTATTATTCCTTTTTCTCCTATTCACAGTTCAAAGCCCATATCATATTGATGGTTGCCATTTCTTCTACCCCTGTTAGAGTTCTACCTCTCTCTCCATAACGCTGAAAAGCCTTGTTACTTGGAGGAAGGCAAACCTTAGATTAGAAATTTGGCGGTTTTGTTTATCTGCAAGATGATCGTTAAATCCCTTCAATTTCACTTTTCAGGAGATTCTGGTAGCTATTTGAAAGCAGTGAGAAAGTGTAGACCAGAGAAAATAAATTAATCAGGATACTGCTTGTCATACTTTCATATCATTAAGGATGTTTGAGTGCCAAATGAAGGCTTTGATGCAAAAGTTAGAGCACAGAATCGCAAGATTCTTTTGATCCTTCATCAGTGCTTGTAACTGATGGAACATCAACTGTGGCAAAGAATCATTAGTCTTCTGCTATATTTAAACTTCTGCTTTATTTAATAAGCAAATAGTGAAAATAAAACGCACATAGCAGGAAGATGCTCTTTAGCTGGTGTCAGGGACTGAATAAACAGCCATCAACCCTAGCCTGTCCTTTCTTACAGCCAAGTACTTGACTCAGAACCAAGTGAATTCTGAAAGCAATTAAAATTTTCTTTAAAATACTCATGCATTTCTAGGGGTACAACTAATGGCACATGCTTTTTGGAAACCTTTCCAAAGAACAATTAAATGATATGCATAAATAAGGAAATAACCTGATTCATAGAAAAAGCTTTATTCTAAAGATATCTGTCACACAGTATTTTTAAGTTACTCCCATCCCAGCAGAGAAACCAAATGGCTAACAAGAGGAGAACTGTGGTACCATCTCATGATAAACAGTCATCCAGGCATTAAGAATGGTATGTAAAGGACTTTGAAACAACACAAAGAAATTATTGTTTCATAATAATCTTGTGTCAAATGACAAAATGTGGATATAAAACCATGTCCCATCCCAACTAAAAACTACATAGGAGAAAGCATGGAAGGCCAGGATAATTTTCTTAAAATAGACATATCAGATAAAAAAACTGAAATAAGTTAAAAACTGGGGGAACTTCCCTGGTGGTCCAAGGGTAAAGAATATGCCTGACAATGCAGGGGCCACAGGTTCGATCCCTGGTCTGAGATGCTTCCACATGCCACAAGGAAAAACTAAGCCCATGAGCCACAACTACAGAGCCTGTGCTCTGGAGCCCAGGAGCCCCAACCGCTGAAGCCCGAGCACGCTACAGCCCACGCTCTGCAAGAAGAGAAGCCACCACGGTGAGAGGCCGTGCACTGCAAGGGAGAGCGGCCGCTCACGGCAGCTAGAGACAGCCGACACACAGCGACAGAGACCGCAGCGGCCAAAGGCGAATGTCAGAAAATCTGGTAGATCGCCAGACTCTCCTCCAAAAAGACATGCACAACGCTCACTTTTCCACTAACACCACATTTTCCATATTTTCTACATGTTCAGGGATGGGCATAAATAACATTTATACAGGGAAGATCACTTCTGGATTTTGCTTTAACACTTTCTCAATCCAGTCTTAGAGATAGCACCAGTACTTAAATAAGGACAGAATAATTGTCTATTTTGTATATAGCTCCCATATTTCCTGAGAGAAAAAAGCATGCTCGGGATGTCAAGCTGTATTTAATTCATCCAATCACCATATTTAGTTGAGCAAATGTATGTGCAATTGATAAATGAGAAGCTGTGAGGGACATAAAAATAAATCAGAACTGAATTCTACCCTTAAACAACTTAACCATCTCATATACATTAATAACTATGAAACCAGATAGGTAAGTGTCACCAAGGAGGTGAGGTGCCTACAGGTGTTCATTACGATTTGGGAAGAGTCTCCATAAGCAGAGGCTGTAGCCATGGTGAGAGGATCCTGGAAAATCTCTTGCTAGAAATGCAAAGGAAATCATGGAGTATAGTCGCTTTACAGTGCTGTGTTAGTCTCTACTGTGTAGCAGAATGAATCAACTATTGGCATTCATATATCCTCTCTTTTTTGGATTTCCTTCCCATTCGGGTTACCACAGTGCATTAAGTAGAGTTTCCTACACAGCATGTTCTCATTACTCATCTATTTTAGACATAGTATCAATAGTATATATGTTGATTCCAATCCCCCAATCCATCCAACCCCCACCTCCCCCCTTGGGGTCCATATGTTTGATCTCTACATCTGTGACTCTGTTTCTGCTTTGCAAAGAAGTTCATTGACAGCTACCATATAATCCCCTTTGGTTTTAAAAATGATAATCCTCCCCAGCCACACTCAAATTCTGGAATATTATTCATTGCCCACCTTTCAATCAGGACAACATAGGCTTCACAGGATTACATATAATGAGTAACTATCAGACTCCAGGCAGGATACTTGATTCTAGGAATATACATATTAAATAAAAAGACAAAATAAGAGTCAACAAAAAAGTTCCCTATCTTGAAGTGTTTACACTTACAGTCTAGTGAAAGAAAAAGTCAAATAATTAGAAATCAAAATTCAGTCTGACTACATATGAGTAGCAGAGCTGAATTATATGGTAGATGTCGATATAACTTTTTAAGAAACATACAAATGGTTTTCTAATCACTGTGCAGTCATATCTCGCTTTGATTTAAACTTCTCTAATAACCAATGATGCTAAGCACCATCTCACATGCTTTTTCATGGACTTATTTATCATTTCCATATCTTATTCTGCTCAAATATTTTTCTCATTTATTTATTGGTTTATTTTCCTACTACTGAGTTTTAAGGAGATCTTTATACAGTTTGGATAAAAGTCCTCTCCCAGATATATGCATTGCAATTGTCTTCTCCTCATCTATGGATTGCCTTACCATTCTTCTAATTTGTACATGAATATTCATAGCAGCTTTACTTGTAATAGAATAGAAATACTACAAATGGTCATTAACAGGTGAATGGATAAACAAATTGTGACATATTCATACAATGGAATACTCAGAAATAAATAAAAAGTAATAAAACATTAATATACACAACATTGATGAACCTCAAACTAATTATGTTGAGCATAAGTCTTATACTCCACTGGGAGACCTGAGACATGTAAGAAGGGACTAAACAACTCTAGGACAAAATCAGAGATGTTAAGCTCCCAAACAGCACACACTGGCCTGCCACACAATCCTCACTGGCAATTCTACCTGGACAAACTGACTTCAAAATGGGAAATACAGGTTTCAAACTAAAAGAAAAAGCCAAATTATTATAAAAACAGCAACCCATAGTGAATTATTTTATTTATATAAAACTCTCAAAAATTCCATCTGGTCTTCAGTGACAGAAAGCAGATCAGTGTTTGCTTGGGGAGGGCGGGAGTGGGAGAGGGGTGGGGAGGAACTCCCAGGAGGGATCACCAAGAGTGTAAGTACATTTAAGGAAGGAGTGAATATATTGTTACACTTGATCTTAGCCAAAAGGCTGCAAAGTAATTAGGATATATTGCTAAACATAATGGTGGAGATGGCTTTACAGGTTATTCATGTGTTGAAACTCATCAGGTTGCACAAATTAAATATAGACATCCATTGTTTCTCAATAACTATTAAAATGCAATTTGGGAAATGTGGCAATATAGTCATCACAGTTTGCTGAAGAAGCTCAGAGAAAGGCACCTATCATAGGTCCTGAGAGGCTTTCTAGAAGGACACCCAAGCTGAGCCCTGAAGAAAACAGTGGGATAGGAATGGTGCAAGCCACCCTCTCCAACATCCTGACCTCCAACAGACCTTATTTTCTTTCACTTGTAGCATGAGGCTGCTGCTGCTGCCAAGTTGCTTCAGTCATGTCCGACTCTTAGTGACCCCATAGACGGCAGCTGACCAGGCTCCTCCATCCGTGGGATTTTCCAGGCAAGAACACTGGAGTGGGTTGCCAGTGGCTTCTCCAGTAGCATGAGAATAGCTTATGAATTGGCTGAGAAAAGAAGAGAAGCTAAAGGCAAAAGAGAAAAGAAAAGCTATACCCATTTGAATGCAGAGTTCCAAAGAATAGAAAGGAGAGATAACAAAGCTGTCTTCAGATCAACCCAAAGAAATAGAGGAAAACAATAGAATGGGAAAGAGTAGAGATCTCTTCAAGAAAATTAGAGATACCAAGGGAATATTTCACGCAAAGATGGGCACAATAAAGGACAGAAATGGTGTGGACCTAACACAAGCAGAAGATAGTGTCAAGAACAGACAGAAGAACTATACAAAAAAAATCTTCAGATAATCATGATGGTGTGATCACTCACCTAGAGCCAGATATCCTGGAATGCAAAGTCAAGTGGGCCTTCGGAAGCATCACTATGAAAAGCTAGTGGAGGTGATGGGATTCCAGTGGAGCTATTTCAAATCCTGAAAGATGATGCTGTGAAAGGGCTACACTCAAAATGCCAGCAAATTTGGAAAATGCAGCAGTGGACACAGGACTGAAAAAGGTCAGTTTTCATTTCAATCCCAAAGAAAGGCAATGCCAAAGAATTCTCAAACTACCACACAATTACACTCATCCCACATGCTAGCAAAGTAATGCTCAAAATTTTCCAAGCCAGGCTTCAACAGAATGTGAACTGTGAACTTCCAGATGTTCAAGCTGGATTTAGAAAAGGCAGAGGAACCAAAGATCAAATTGCTAACATCCACTGGATCATTGAAAAGCAAGAGTTCCAGAAAAACATCTATTTCTGCTTTATTGACTTCGCCAAAGCCTTTGATTGTGTGGATCACAATAGACTATGGAAAATTCTAAAAGAGATGGGAATACCAGACCACCTAACCTGCCTCTTGAGAAATCTGTATGCAGGTCAGGAAGCAACAGTTAGAACTGGACATGGAAAAACAGACTGGCTCTAAATCGGGAAAGGAATACGTCAAGGCTGTATATTGTCACTCTGCTTATTTAACTTCTATGCAGAGTACATGATGTGAAATGCCAGGCTGGATGAAACACAAGCTGGAATCAAGATTGCCGGGAGAAATATCAATAACCTCAGATATGCAGATGACACAACCCTATGGCAGAAAGTGAAGAGGAACTAAAAAGCCTCAATGAAAGTGAACGAAGAGTGAAAAAGTTGGCTTAAATCTCAACATTCAGAAACCTAAGATCATGGCATCTGGTCCCATCACTTCATGGCAAATAGATGGGGAAACTGGAAATAGTGAGAGACTTTATTTTGGGGGGCTCCAAAAACACTGCAGATGGTGATTGCAGCCATGAAATTAAAAGATGCTTACTCTTCGGAAGAAAAGCCATGACCAACCTAGACAGCATATAAGAAGCAGAGACGTTACTTTGCCAACAAAGGTCCATCTAGTCAAAACTATGGCTTTTCCAGTAGTCATGTATGGATGTGAGAGTTGGACTGTGAAGAAAGCTGAGTGTTGAAGAATTGATGCTTTTGAACTGTGATATTGAAGAAGACTCTTTAAGTCCCTGGGACTGAAAGAAGATCAAACAAGTCCATCCTAATGGAAATCAGTCCTGAATATTCATTGGAAGGACTGATGCTGAAGCTGAAACTCCAATCCTTTGGCCACCTGATGCGAAGGACTGCCTCATTGCAAAAAACCCTGATGCTGGGAAAGATTTAAGGCAGGAGCAGAAAGGGATGACAGAGAATGAGATTGTTGGATGGCATCACCGACTAGATGCACATGAGTTTGAGCAAGTTCCGGAGTTGGTAAAAGACAGGGAAACCTGGTGTGCTGTAGTCCATGGGGTCTCAAAGAGTCAGACATGACTGAGCGACTGAACTGACTGATTCTGTCCCCTTCAGCCTCCCTGTCAAATCTCCAATAAAGTACCCTAAGTAGGGAATACCCATCTAACAGTATTGGGATGAGGGGTAAAATGCATTTGCCATCCTGGAAGAGGAATTATCCTTGTAAAGAAGGAGTTCAAGAATCTTAAAATATTGTTTCAGTTCTGGCGCGTACTTTTCCCATCACAAAACTTCACCTGGTTGATCACAGGTTCATCATCACTTCTTTGGCAACTCTTCACAGACAGCACCTCATCAGTGTGGATTTCCTGAAGGAACCTACAGCAGGAATTCTCAGGAGGGTGCCCTCAAAAGATGGCAAGCAAGGAAGCAGGGCAGGGCGGGACAGCAGCTGAAGCTTGGCGGGAGCTTCATATTAGCCTCACCCCACAAGGAACTCTGGACAAACACTGCTCAGCCAAGGCCCTGTTATCTCTGTATCCTGGGTTAACCAGTCATTGGCTGAGGGCTGAGGGGTATGTGTATGCTGGGAGGTAACTTAGTCTGGAAGGGCAGTAACTTTCCCAACAATGGGGTAGAAGTGAGAACATGGAGTCTGTGAGCTCCAGCCAACATTCAGGGAAGCTGGAGATCTGGGCTGGAAACCAAGTTTTTCCCATAGAAACTCACTCTTTTCACCTTTCTTCCATATTCTCATCACTACATTTTAGAACAGGGAACCTAAGTTTAAATGCCTACAGGAAGAAGCATGGAAATGAAGGACAAAGCCATAGGTACGGAGAAATATTTCTCTACTGTAAGAAAAAAACATACACTGCTGTCAGAAATAACTCCCGTGACCTTGGCATCAGGGAGAGGTAGAGATGGGCAAGCTGGAGGGCAAACTCAGCTGGCTTGTGTTTTCATGTGGGAATATGAACCTAGCATTGGTAGGTTCCTCCAATGTATGAAAAGACAACCACCTTAATTTTAAGGATTGTTGCTTATTCCAAGCAAGAATACTGGAGTGGGTTGCCATGCCCTCCTCCAGGGGATCTTCCCAACACACGGAGCGAACCCAGATCTTCCGGACTGCAAGCGGATGTTTTACTGACTGAGCCACCAGGCAAGCCCAATTTTAATGGAAAAGGTTCTCAATTTTTGACAATTGACCCCCATTAAGAAAAATTATAATCATCCAAAAAACATTGTTTGCAGGTCACAGGTGATCCATGGGTAACCAATATGCAACCTCAACTTTAGGAAAGTGATAAAAAGATGTTACTCTCCACAAAAACTTTCCCACATTTTTGGAGTCCAAAATTAACAAGTTGGCAGCAAAAAACAAGCATACTTATTACATGCATCATAGAAATCTAAACATCGAATATAAAATGGAGGGAAATACTAGGAAGAAAGGACCCAAAACCCAAAGGACCCTATCTGTTCCCCCAAAGGAAAATCACGGAGCCATGCAAGCTAACTTTCAGGGCGGTCATGAGACCTCTTTGAGAATCTGATTAAAGCCACAGACACTCCTTTCAGAAACATGTGAACATGCACACATACAAATCTGCCTGTAATTCCTGAGGGTCTGGGAAGCCCATGGGGGGAGCCCAACTTCAGAACTCCTGGTGCGAGGCAGGAAGGAATCAGACAGAAAAGGCAGATCACGATGAGTCACCAAGGAAAGGACTGCAGTTTCTTCTACTTCTCTCCACAAAGAAAAGCAGAACAGCTGGTTTCTAAAAGCTTCCTGGAACGTAAGCCCCCTCTGAGGACACGTCGCAACTGGAGAAGATGCTGAGGAACGCAGATACTAAAGAACTGAGGCTGATGCGCTCAGAAGAGGCCAGGGAGGATGATCCTAAGAGCCCCCGACTCCCAACCTCACCGGTGAAGGAAGGACATTCCCCACTGGCATTTTAGCAGCATGGTGGGTTCCACTTCCTTATCAAGTAGCTGGCCTGATGCTTTATTTTCAAAAGTTAAATAAGTCAACTCAAATAACTGAGTGTCATAGATATATTGCTATGAGCGACGAGAGAGGAGTCTGGGAGAGTTCCAGGCATGTCTGTGATGTGACACCCGATGCTATACTCAGAGGCCAGCCTGGCCACCCTGCAAGAGCCACCAGTCAATACAGAACAGAGGCCTGATTCCAAAACAGAATCAGAAGCCTGATTCCACAACCAAGAGCCAGCGTGCACCTTCCCTGGAGACAGAGGAGCAAAGCACATCTCATGCAAACTCTGCCACTCACTGGCCACAATTCTGGATTTTTCCATGCCTCAACTTCCTAGTCCGTAAAATGCAGCTACAGGGAATACAAGATAACGAGTGTTTACTCAATGCAAGGCACAGGACTCTGGAGGGAAGAAAGAGTGCTTTCCTTCTATGCCAGGGAATGTGCCAAGGCTTGGTTGAATCCCCTGGGAAAGCGGTGCTGTGACCTGGCTGCTCCATAAACAGACTGCTGCCAGGGATGCTGGCTGGGGCATGGCGTGGGTCAGGTTACCTCTCATCACCCCCTTCCCTTCAAATGTAGGAAATAAAGCTCCGCTTCTTTTATTTTTAGAGAAACAAGAATCTTCCTATCTGGTGTGTCCTCACGCAGACACAAACATATAGATTTCCTTGGGCTTTTTAATTGCAGAAGCAATTCTAAACTCTGTCAACAGTGGCCTTATTAACCCAGATGGTGTTAATTTGCACAGTTCTCTACTTAGCTTTGGTGTTTCCTTTGCCTTAAGCAGGAGTTGATTCTTTATTCCAAGTCTCACCACAGTCCACTCCGAAGACACACTTTCTACCAGCGATGACCTGCACAGTATGCAAATGAGCTGGTAGAGGCGAATTGAAATTCCCTCAGGAGGTGGAATAATGTAGTTGAAAGAAGCCTATATCCCACACATCTGCCTGCATCTAGAGGGCCAGAGCCATTAAGGAACACGCAACTCACACTGTGTTTCAATATTGCTGCGCTCCTAGACTGCTTCCCAATAAATGCGACTCCTGTATGACAGTCATCTGTAATTATTACCCTGCCTTGTCCAGCGGCTTCTGTTGTTTTTATATATATAATGAAACCGAGGACTCGATTTTCAGCAATCTCCCAGGTCTCTTAGAAGCTATTTCATAAAATTAAAGTGTTTCTCCTACAAAAATCTTTTTCCCCCAAAGTGCAAAGGTTTGACTCAAGCCCAGCTTGGCAACTGACTGAGAGACACTGGGTTGCGTGCATTCTGACTGCTAAATGAAGGGGTGAAGATAAAGTAACATTTCTTGAGCACTTACTATGGACAAGGCCATGTCCTTGGGGATACATACATGTATATGAAGGACCTTGTCCATTTTTATCCTCATAGCCAATCTCAGAAAAAGGTGCTGCCACCAACATCTCAGAGCACAGTGAAAACAATTACCCATCATTAAGCTAGTTAGAATGTGCCCACCAATGCAGGAGATACAAGAGTTCAATCGTTCAGTGGTTTGTGGGTTTGACTCCTGGGTCGGGGAGATCCTCTGGAGAAGGAAATGGCAACTCAATTCCAGTATTTTTGCCTGGAAAATTCCATGGACAGAGGAGCCTGGTGGGCTACAGTCCATGGACTGCAAAGTGTTGGACACGACTGAGTAACTGACCACACAAGTAGTTGGAAAGGGCACGAGTGCAAGGGCAGGCTTAGACCATTGGGCTGCCTCTTACTCTTCATGTGACCGAACGCTGAGTCGGTTTCCTCACGTTTAATAAGGGAAAATGGAGGGTGCACTGCAGCAGGAACCGTTTCACTTAGGAAGGCAGAGGCACGTTGTCAGGCACCTAGAGTTCCTCTGTGAGAGATCTCCCTCTCTAGAACGCATGGGCTGGGTATGTGTGCACACCGTACCTGTGAGTCTGAAACCACTGTGCAGAAAATTCTCACCCAAGACTGGCCAAAAACCTGAGAGCTGCGCAGCCTCCTCTTTGGATCGCCCTTCACTCTTTGTGACCACTTGGGAGCACACGTTTCTCTCTTGGCTCTCCTTCTGTAGTCTTACCTGCTCTTGCCCTGCCCTTTCTCTCTACTCACATCTGTCTTCTGCTTTCCTCCTTTCCCCACCGAATGCTTCCTCCTGGACAAAGAGGCTTTGTGGACAAAGAACTCCCCCAAATTGGAGACTGTCCCCAAAGTATCTCAGGGACCTCCACAGTCCAGAGCCTGAAGGACCTCCTGCCATCACGACACCCATGAGAGGCCGGTGGACTTTGTGTAAGGCTGGACCACCACTACATATGTAGACTTACTGTCAAAGTGGCAGCATTTTTGTTCCTTGAAACCACTTCGCCACACGTGCGTAATAGTCCACTGAGGAATAGACCCTCCTGATTTGAGAGGAACATGTCATATCTACATAATCCCTCCTGGTCCATTCAAAGACTGTGAACGCCAGCGCAGTCCTGTTCCCCTGAGGACAGCCAGTAATCACACACGTGACTTCATCTGGCTCCACTCAATTACTGCCAGCACCTTGTCGCTCTGAGTATTGACGTGCAATTTTCCACGCCTCTTTCCCTCTCTTGGTCTATGTCTGCTTATTGGCTGGAAAATCGATGCGTGCACTCTATTCTTGCACCTCATGAATCTGAGAAAATTGAGGGAACTAACACTTCGGTGGCACAATTCCCTGAAAAGCTGGAAGGCCCAGCTGCAATCAGGGCACACGGCTCACCACGGCCTCGTCTCCACTTCTCTCAAATGTAATAACAGGGATGGGGAGCATGCGTGGGGTGGTTTCTGTGCATCGGGCGCTGGGCTAAGTTGTGTTCACAACCACCCCGAGAAGCTGAAAACATTACCCTTATTCTGTAGATGAGGAAACTGACACTAAGCCACTGAATCAGATCTCTTCTAAGGAGCAGATACATAAGGTATTTCTGTGCAAAGAAGATGGGCCTCAGACCAGAAAAACCTGAGTTTAAATGTCAAGCACCCACCAACTGAATACTCAAGGAAGGTTGCTCACCTGAAACTGAAGCCTCCGTTTTCTTTTCTCTAAAATGGGAATGATAAATCCAATTACCCAGGGATAGCTGCAGGATCACTGTGAGAATAAGTAAACTAATACACGGAACAGAGTCTGGACCAGAATAAAACCTCTGCGAGTGTGTATTACCTCCCTTCTCGCGTGACGGCCAAGAGCACAGAGTGTGAGATGCTGCATGTGCGTGATAAGTCGCTCAGTCGTGTCCAGCTATTTGCGACCCCGTGGACTGTAGCCCGCCAGGCTCCTCTGTCCGTGGGATTCTCCAGGCAGAAATACTGAAGTGGGTTGCCACGCCCTCCTCCAGGGGATCTTCCTGAGCCAGGGATCAAACCCGTACCTCTTAAGTCTCCATGAGACACAAATATATATATATACACAGACACGTGTGTGTGTGTGTATATACACACACAGACATATATGTGTGTGTGTGTGTGTGTGTATATATACACACAGACATATATGTGTGTGTGTGTGTGTGTGTGTATATACACACAGACATGTGTGTGTGTGTGTGTGTGTATATACAGTCAGACATTTTGACTTTGATGTTCCAGGCAGAAATACTGAAGTGGGTTGCCACGCCCTCCTCCAGGGGATCTTCCTGAGCCAGGGATCAAACCCGTACCTCTTAAGTCTCCATGAGACACAAATATATATATATACACAGACACGTGTGTGTGTGTGTGTGTGTGTGTGTGTGTATATACACACACAGACATATATGTGTGTGTGTGTGTGTGTGTATACACACAGACATATATGTGTGTGTGTGTGTGTGTGTATATACACACAGACATGTGTGTGTGTGTGTGTGTGTGTGTGTATATATACAGTCAGACATTTTGACTTTGATGTCACATCATCCAGCCAGCTGGCCTTCCAGACTAATGCTGTGTGCGACCCAATTTTTAAAATGTGTATTTATTACCCTGACACCCTCTAGGGCCATTACAGTCTCATGGAAATCTATCTCCGTTTACAGACCACTGGCCCAAATAATCATTAAAAGCTAGTAAGAGTGTGTTTGGTCAGTCCCGTTGTCATGCACGAGTACTACATCTTCGCAGGACAAAATCTCTGTGCAACATATTTTTCCTAAGTCGTTACATATTTCCGCAGTGGATTTTTAACGTACTTCTGCGGCGGTTTTCTAAGAGGGAGAGAGAGTCAACACAAGTAGCTCATCTCCCCGCAGAGCTTCTGCTTGTCTGCCTGAGCCTGTCCACTGCCACACGCACCCTGCACTGTGGCATCCCAGGGCTGAATCTGCAGGTCTCCGCACACGCATGCCCTGGAAAATAAGCGCTTAAAATAGGAATGCTGACACCACCCTCATTCCAATAGCACAAATGCAGGGCTGTAATTTTCTATGCTACTTAACCTCCTGATACAAAAACCTCTGTGGCTCAAGGGGATTCCTCATCCAGTCCCGGGGTGGGGCCGGGGGGGGGGCA
>SJXQ01012895.1:93184-188798 GCA_006408695.1 Aepyceros melampus
GTGGGGTTGGGGGGGGGGGCAGGTTTGTAAAATCCTCTCAAGGATGTAATAAGTTAACCAACCAAATTAGCATGCAGTCCGGCTTGTGGCTCTTACCAACCACACTAACCCCAAGGCTAATATCTTTAGTTCTGCTGTTTACTTGCTGTCTCCAGACCACTAACCTTACTTCTCTACGGGGGAATGGAAAGCTATGTTCTTTGCAAATCTCCCTCTGATTTCTGTTCTTTTTGGTAGAGCTAAGCCTTTGGTTTCCAAGGTCAAATGAGCTAAGCCCCTTCCAGAGGAGCTTACTTCTGACTGACACAATAAGGGGCTACTCTTTAGCAGACGCTTGCGCGGGCATCATTAAAACGCTTCTCCATCATCTGAAATGCAACTTTCTTGCCTGAGCCATCCTGTGGGCCTCAGAAGAGACACACGTGGAGCAGCAGCGCCACCTGCTGGTCGTCTCTGCATCACTGCTACAGCAACGTCTTGGGTCTCCGCTTCTGCCTTAGAGAATGGGGTCTGCTCACCCTGGGACTCTGTCACCTACAAGAGGGTCAAAAGCGGGAATACCTTTAACAACTTTTTTAGCCCTCTTCCGCACGAGATGCTGTATCTTTAGGGACTAAATTTTGAGATGGAAGGGGAGGTGGGAAAGCCAAAATTGGAAATATACAAAATGCCTCTTGTTGATTCCTGATGGTGTCTTCTCCAAGCCCCTGCGGGTGTCCTGTTCAACCTGATGTGTGTGTCATGCTGGCCAAGCCGGGGCCTATTTGCACAGTTGACACTGTGGCATATGGGAAGCCTCTGTTTCTATGTCAGAGTGGGAAGGCAATGGTCCAATAAGTGATTTTTACCCGATGCAGGTAAATATGATATAAATATATCAAGACCAAAAATGCCTCCAAGTAAGAAACGCACGTGACACACTGGATGGCCTAGTGGTCAGCTGGACCAGTTAGCTGGTGCCTAGGGGGCTGCAGTCACGAATTTAACCCCAAGGGCACGGGCAGAAAAGCTCTGCTTCATAGAGAGAAAAACTGACATTTATAGACGAAAGATACCTTCGTAGACGTATGCTGCCCCACTTAATTCCAGAAACTAATCAATGCGGTAGGCATCACTACCTCCATATATAGATGAGAAAACTGAGATTTCAAAGGTTGAACCCTTGTCCAAGGTAGCAAGCCAGCAAGAGCTAACCTTGGAATGTAATTCCCTGCCTGTCTAGTTTCAAACCTTGTGTTCCCAAGAGCACAGATATGCCCTTGTCCTGGTTGGCTGTCTTGAAAATGGGTTCTCTAGTCACAAGAGGAGTCACATGAGGAGGGGTGATGCAGGTTTCAAAAGCCTTGTCTGGTTTTGCAAGAAAAATCCCATGGACTTAACTTGACCCCCAATGATAAACAGCATCACCTTCGTCAAAAACTGCATTAAATGTCAGCTACAGCACAGGAAGTTATACTGCGCCTTTTCCAGAGGAGAAATTACAATGAACCCCAAGATTCACAAAGAGGCCATTTTGCCCTACCCATTCTTATTCAGGGGACCACATTATATGATTTTCATGTCCAGAAAAATAAAGAAAAAGATGTTCCACTACTAAGTCTTTGAAGGGGCTTATTGCTCTACAAGTCAATTATTTCTTGCAGACTATATATAAACTCAGGGCTTCCCAGGTGGCTCAATGGTCAAGAATCCACCTGCCAATGCAGGAGACACGGGTTTGATCCCTGAGTCAGGAAGATCCCCTGGAGGAGGAAATGCCAACTCATTACAGCATTCTTGCTGGGAAAATCCTATGGTCAGAGGAGCCTGGCAGGCTACAGTCAATGCGGTGGCAGAGTCGGACATGACTGAGTGATTGAGTGACAATATATAAACCCACTTGCTAATCAGAACTGTCCCCACCACTGCACTCAAACAACCCTTTCAAAATCAACAAGGACCACCACCTGTCAGATATAAGGGTCAGGTCTCTGTCCCCAATAGCTCAGAGTGGAGAAGTGATCCCCAAGTCACAAAGGGCAAAGCCAGAACCATGCCTCCCCTCCCTTGCCTCTTTGAGAGCATGCCAGGTTTTTGCACTCTCCCTATTATCTTTCAGATATATTTTATAGCTTTTTATATTACAAAGTAATACATGTATAAATGTTAAAATTGCATGCAGTAAAAGAGAAGGACAAACATAAAACCATCGATAATCCCACCACTCAGAGCTGACCACTGTTAACATTTTGGTATATTTCCTTAGTGTGTCTGTAGAGGGTAGTGATGAGAGAATGTTTTCTATTTGTGATTTTACTCAAATGTTCAGGGGCTTCCCTGATGGTTCAGATGGTAAAGAATCTGCCTGCAATGCAGGAGACCTGAATTTGACCCCTGAGTCAGGAAGATCCCCTAGAGTAGGGATTCTTGCCTGGAGAACCCCATGGACAGTCCATGGGGTTGCAGAATTGGATACACCTGAGTGACCAACACTTCCACTCCAACTTTCACTTTCAAATGTTCAGAACACATATACATATATTCATATGATATCTATCATTATATTACATAGCAGCATGGAGACAATGTTTTCATCTTAGCAGCTAACACGACAACATATGTCAAGGAAAGAAGAGGCTTGGAAAAACAAAACTTTGCTAAGTCCTTGGGTAGGAAGTCAGCTCCCATTCCCCCTACCCCAACGTGAACTAAGAACTAAGGGTTGGCTGACACCAATGCTCAGAGGCGGAAGGAAAATTGTAAAATAGAAGGCAAAACTTGAAGTTTCTGAAGGCAACTCAGCGGGGAGGTGACGGCAGGAAAAGATGGGCCAGGAGAAGATAAGGATTCAGTTTAAGGGCAGAAAGCTGAAACGTCCACCAAGATCAACCAAAACTGTCTCCCAGAGTCTAGTAGACTCATTGTCAATTGCATGAGTTTGGGGATGAAAATGCATAAGGGGATGACGAGACACACATAACATGTAGCAGAAATTCCAAGGGGGTTTAGGGACTTCCACTGTCTATGGCATGGGAGATGCAAGGCAAGTTAATTCAGATCACAAGAGTTACAGGAACTCCAGCTAACATCTGAGTACACAAGCCTGAGCATATACAGTTTTCTTCAGGTTTTATGTGCTTTTATTTCCCAGTGTGCAGTGGTTGAATGCTGTTTTTGCAAGGCCTGCCTTCACAAGCCTTCCTAGAGATTCTAAAGATTCTCCTACCTTGCTCCAGTTTCCTGAACAGAGGTCTGACAACTCTGGTCTAGGAGAGGGATCACTGGGGGTTGGAAGAGACAATGGGTGGGCTTGCATGATGTGGTCATGGGTGCAACAGGGAGAATTGTACACGAACACCCTCTGACAGCTAAACTAACTGCAGCCGAGGGAAAGCTTTCCAAAATGTGGATACTTACTGTGTTAGATACAGTAAATTGGTGAGCCCAAGGTGTAGAAACTGCAAACCCAGAATTAAATCTATCAAAATCTCAGGACAGATTCTTTTCCCATTCATCCTATGTGGGTTTGTGCAACTGTGTCAGACAAGTCATTAACAAGTAGAAACTTATGTTAAGGGTCTAAGGGCCTCCTGCAATATTTCAAATGTGAGATATGAAGAGTTTGAGTTAGAATGTGCAATAGAAAAAAAAGGTGTATATCAAAGAGGTTATAGAGGAAACAGAACTGTGTGAGTGACCATCTGTAGAATTATGGAAGAATGAGAAGTGAAATAAGACTTCATATTTCTTACCTGGGAGCTTAGAATGAATAACAGAAGTAGGGAAGAAAGGATGACTGGTTTGCACAGAGGGAGATAATAAGGGTGTTTTTATTATTGTTGAGGTTCCCAGCTAAGGCATGTGGGGCCAGCAATCAGATACAAGGGTAGGGTTGAAGTTGAAAAGGAAAGTGAGGGCCACACCTATGGGTTCAGGAAACTTTCATGTGGGTCAACTGAAGTCAGTCAGGTGGGTAAGCCCTCCAGGGGAGGGAGGGGAAGTCAATACCTCTGTAACACAGTTAGCCTCCCTGAAGAATTCATTCTTTTTCTCCTTTTCAAAGATGGTTGTCAGAAAATGCCATGGAGGGGCTTAGGAGATTTTCATTTCACTTCAATAAAAATGTCATGGATTTCTAGAGTGCATGTTGAGGGAACACAGATGATCTGATGAGAACTGCAGAACAAAGGAAGGAATCTTTAAATTCAGAACCCTGGGCAAGCTTTCAATCTTTCACTCAAAAAAAGAAAGAAAGAAAAAAAAATGCCCTTTAGCAGAAGCTAAAAACGTCACTTGGTACCCTTGCTTTTGCCCTAACCTAAAGCAAGTTAAGTGTTTAAAATGCTGGAAGGAAGGAAGTTCCTTTCCAGAACCCCAAAGTCAGCTCTCTTTGACCTACAAAAAAGAAGGATAAGTGAAAAGCGCAGCAGAGAAGGAAATGAAGAAGGCCAAGCATTACTGAAGCAAAGCTTTAGAGCTCATTGAGTAGCAGGAAGACTTCCGAGAATATAAATTCAGAGTGCTTGCTTTGGACTTATGGGGGGAAAAAACATAAATCTAAAAACAGCACATGCAACAGTGATTCCACCATTGATTTTCACAGTGAACCTAAGGTTCATTTACTTTCTATTTATAAGTACCCTTCCTGAACTTTTCTTTCTTTCCTTAAAAACTGGCTCTGCTCCCCTAAATTATGTTCCAGTCATATTTCTCCCAATATAGATTCCCTGCATCAGAACCTTTGGGATGTTTATTAAATATATGGATTCTTGTGGACTAGAGAGATCTACTCATTCTATTTTCAACAAATAATTCACAGGATCATATTTTACACATTCAAGTTCCAGGTGCATTATATGAAAAAAAACTCTGGCCTTCCAGAGATTCTGACCCCCATATATATGAAGGGAAATCTACTTTTCCCTACCTTTAAATCAAGCTGGAATAAATATCAGCTACTCCCTGCCCCAGCATCCTTGCGAGGAGAATCCCAAGGACAGAGGAGCCTGACAAGCTACAATTCATAGGATTGCAAAGAGCTGGACATGACCCGGTCTGAGCACACAAACAATGCATCTCAATAGGCTATGTTTCTTAGTCTGGGTAGATATAATTTCAGGTCTAGAAAAGTTTTATAACCTTCAGGTTGTCAGAGTGAGCCGTTTTATGGGATGGGTCCTGCCAACAAAATTCTAGAAATAACTGATACTCTGTCCATTAAATATATATACAGGTGCACACATATACACACAGAGGACAAAAACACATTCGGGAAGTTTCTTAAATGATGATGATGCTGGGGGTGGGAGGACTGGGTGTATATGTGGTTTTGTTGCTAGTTTTAATAACGAACAAGATACAACTTTACTTTCATACAAGTTTTTTTTACTGGAAAATGGCAAAAAGAGAAAATTTTGAATAGGGGACACAGAGAAAAAAATGGACGATGGATAAAGTTAAACTAAATATCCATCAGAATTAGGTATTTTCAAACTTGCATAGGAAAAAAAACAACAACAAAACAGTGCAATGCAACCCTCTCATCCTGGCCACTTACATACACTAGGTAGGTTTGCTAAGGAATATCTGTTTCTATTTATTTCTATACTTACAAAGCTCACGGCCCTTTTTTATGTTATTTAAACTGAGGCTTTTTCCAAATAAGGCAGCTTTTCACAAACCTATTTCCCTTCCTACATCTATGTTCCCAGTGTCAGCAAGCCATAGAGGCTGCTATTTTCTAGAACTGTCATTGTATTCTGTGACAAAGCACCCTTCCCTTTAGCTGAGCTGAACACTAGAAATGCTTTCCAAGTAAAGTTTTCAAAGACTCCAGGCATTTTTTACCTTTAGCTGTGGGGTCTGACAAGCAATTTTCCTCTTCCTCTTGATTGAAGCTCATTTTAAGCTTAAAGAATATTAACTGTAATCCCAATTCTCCTTCAAAGGTCCTGCAAATGATTTTTTTTTTTTAAGTATCACTTGGTCCTTGGGGTAATAATCCATATGTCTCAGGACACAAGTGGATAGAGACATCTGAGAGTCAAGAAAATCCAGGAACCATGAAATAAACAGTCGACTGATCAGCAGTAGAAACCTTAGGGTCTTTCACCAAAAGGATGCAGGAAACATTTTAACCAGGCTGCTTTATAAAGCAATGTATGGGCAACAGCAATCAGATCTGGAAATCTGAGTCTCTTAACCCATGAACAACAGTGTGGACCACATTGCCTTAGAGGCTTTATAATCTCTTTCTTGATTTCTCCTGAACCTGACCCCATGGTAGTTTCTAGAACTCAAAATTCTTTATCAAATCTCTGAGTTGCTTATGGTGGTCTTTTTGTATCTATATTTAATTCTACAACAGAAACTTAGTACCTAATGATGTACCAGGCACTGGGCTAAGCATTAGGGATTTAAAGAAGTACAAATAATGTGTCCTCAATAACTTGCAAGTTAGTGGGAAAACTAGAAACCTCTGTGTTATCCTCTAGCACTCAGCTCAGGCATCACCCCTCAATAGTGTGGACCAAATTGCCACAGAGGCTTTATTTCTTTGATCTATACCCCTGTGGTCAGCCGAATTCTAAGACAGCCTTCAAGATCCCTGGTGTGCACACCTTATATAAGCCATTTTCCTTGAGAATGGGAAGGACACACTCATGGATCATGAATGTAATGGAATCTCTCTCCTGTGATTAGGTTATACTGTTTGGCAAGGTTGAAGGGATACTGCAGATGTAATCAAGGTCGCAAAGCAGTTGACCATGAATTAATCAAAAGGAAGGCTATCTTGGATGGGCCTGACTCAATCAGATGCACACCCTTAGAAAAGAGGGACTGTGCTTTCTGAAAGGAAAGAATCTTCTGATTTTGCAGAAGTAAGCTACCGTGTTGTGAGAGGGTCACACAGCAAGGGAGTTGCCTCTAGTTGCAGACAACCACAAGGAAACAGAACTTAATCCTTCAACCACAAGAGACTAAGCTATGGACAGGCGTGTAAATGAAACAGGACCCTGAGCTCCAGAAAGGAGCACAGCCCATCCTAAATCTTGATTACAGCCTTGGGAGACTCTGAGCAGAGGACCTAACCAAGCCGTACTGAGACTGCTGGCCTCCAGAAACCATGAGACAACAACTGTGTGTCACTTTAAGCCGCTGAGTTTGTGGTAACCTGTCACCAGAAACAGGAAACTAGTACAAAGTTCAAAACCAGTCGAAAAGTGTGCTATGAACAAGAATCAAAATGAAGAAAGGTAAGGCCATGGTGCGTGCAAGCTAAGTCGCTTCAACTGTATCTGACCCTTTGCGAGCCTGTGGACTGTTGCCTGCCAGGCTCTTCTGCCCATGGGATTCTCCAGGCTAGAGTACTGAAGTGGATTGCCGTGTCTTCCTCCGGAGGCTCTTAATGCATCTCCTGCATTGGCAGGCATCTTCTTTACCACTAGTTCCACCTGGGAAGTCCTAATGAAAATAAAGAAAGACATGGTCATGGTGCAAGAGGAAGAAATACATATGGTGGAGAACATGCTCACCAGCTATGGAGAGACCTCAGTTCTGGTCCCCGCTCTCCACGAACTCAGTGTATGACACTGGACAAATCACTTTCTCTCTCTGGGTCCCACCCACTTAAAATAGAGGAGTTGAACTAGATAAACTCTGCCTGTGTGCTCCATTGCTCCAGTCCTGTTGTGACCCCATGGACTGTAGCTCACCAGACTCCTCTGTCCGTGGGATTTTCCAGGCAAGAACACTGGAGTGGGTTGCCATGCCTCCTCCAGGGGATGTTCCTGACCCAGGGATTGAACCCATGTCTCTTGTGTCTCCTGCATTGCAGGTGGGTTCTTTACCACTAAGCCACCGAGGAGGCCTCTCCAATCTCCAAGTTTCTTCAAGCCTATGCAACTATGTCCCCCGCAGCATGAACTGCTAGCCTTCCATCCACACCAAATGATAGCTGCCATGAGCCCCCAAGAAACAGGAACTCATGAAGGACACACTTTGGAAGAGGAGAGGGATCCCTGCTCTTTCCTCTTCTTCTAAATGTCTTCACAGTGACATGAAGAGCAATACAGAGATACCTCCAAACCGATACAACCTAGAAAGACTCGTATCATAAAACTGCACTCAACATCAAGACCAAAAAGGTCCCTGATCTCATAGCCCTCATTAAATATCTGCGTATCTCTTTCAGAATGAGGAGCTCTGATCACAAGCATCTTGAAACATCACTTTTATGTATCAAATCATACAACAGCTACCATGTATTGAACACCTGGCACTAAAGCCCAGTCTCAGATCTTTCTGTACACCCTGCGGCACTGAGGGTCACAGTTACTAAGCAGGGGTGACAATTCCAACCCAGGACTGTCTCAGGCTAGAGCTTATGCTTCTTCCTTGTATGACGCTTGCACTGGGGTCACGGTTTTTATTCACATGCCCTCACCACTCACATAATGACCACTCATTTATTCATCACCCCAGAGACTGATCTGTCATCCTAGTTTGCCCAGGGCTGAGAGGTTTCCCAGGATGCCAGGGCTAAAACTGGGTATATATTCCAGGCAAAGTAGGATGAGTCAGTCTCCCTAGCACCTGTGCCCAGGGCTGGGGATGCAGAACGGGAGCCCAAAGGACATGTGCAGATACCAAGCACAAAACCTTCTCTGAGAGTTAAGACACATTTCACTTCTTAGACACAGTCCCATGGGAGGGACCTAAGTAGAGTCTGTCCATCTTGTCGTTCAGTCACTAAGTCTGTCCGCCTCTTTGTGACCCCATGGACTGCAGCACACCAGGCTTCCCTGTCCTTCACTGTCTCCCAGAGCTTGTTCAAATTCATGTCCATTGAGTTGGTGATGCCACCCAACCATCTCATCCTCTGCTAGCTGCTTCTCCTTTAAGTCTTTTCCAATGAGTCAGCCCTTTGCATCAGGTGGCCAAAGTACTGGAGCTTCACCTTTGGCATGAGCCCTTCCAATAAATATTCACGACCGATTTCCTTTAGAAATGACTGGTTTGATCTCCTTGCAGTCCAAGGGACTCTCAAGAGTCTTCTCCAGCACCACAATTTGAAAGCGTCAATTCTTCGGTGCTTAGTCTTCTTTATGGTCCAGCTCACATCCATACATGATTACTGGAAAAGCCATAGCTTTGACTATATGGACTTCTGTCATATATGCAGACACTACATACAGAGTCTGTCTTTGAAATCTCTTAAAAGAAAAGGCTCCTGATTCTAAGTTACAGGCCCATCTGTCTGCTGAGAAGTCTTCCTACACCTGCATACCAGGGTTTCTGTCATCTGCCAACCTGTGGTCATTCAAACTAGTATACCGCCTACAATAGCAGAGCGTATAAAGCTTACTCCTGGCAAACTCCAGGAGCAGGTAAAGGACAGGGAGCCCTGGTGAGCAGTCCATGGGGCTGCAAAGAGTCAGACACAACTTGGCAACTGAACAACAGCATGAAGCTTAACCATTCTCCCTCTAGCCAATGCTGCTCTTCCATCTGTCTGATACCCAAATCCCCCAGGAGCAACTTAAAACTTTCCACAGGGCTGCTGTTGCTCTGTTAATAGATTCCAATCTCAAACCCATTAAATCCCTTATAGGCCTAATGACAACACCTGAACTCACATACAGGGCTCTTGGACATCTCTTGGAACTTCCTAATTCTGGAGACAAGAAAAACAGGCAGTGAAGGCTGTAGCCTGGGGCCATATTTACTCTAAAAGCTGTATCCATAGTCAAGTAAAACCTGAATCTGATCACTCTGTTTCTAACTTGGAACTGACCATAGGGGTCCAGGGTTGAGATGGACTGGACTTCAGGTCTTCAGCTCTGGCAGACTACAAAGCCAGCATCTCCTAGTGACCTGGGCCCATTTCCAGTTCCAGTAGCTGAACCTCTTGATCACTTTTTAACAGAAGGAAGAGCTCAGTGTTCACAGTGCCAAAACCAAAATGCCTCTTTTGGCCTGGATATTTAAGCATTCAAACAAGTTATACCAAGAGCTCCTATTACCAGATGACCCAACCTGGGACCTGAGGGTTCATACTGGAGAAGCCTCAGCCTGAGATTCAGCCTGTTCAAAACACAGTGAGATCTGGCAGCCACAGCTGCCACGGACTCTGGGTGATGGGTGTCTCAGGCCTCAACTCACCTAGGCCAAAGCCATTACTACTTAGCTTTAGGGTCTTAAATAATACCAGGCTTCCCAGGTGGTGAAGTAGTAAAGAATCTGCCTCCAATGTAGGAGACACAGAGATGTGGGTTTAATCCCTAGGTCAGGAAAATCCCCTGGAGAGGGAGATGACAACCCACTCCAGTATTCTTGTCTGGGGAACCCCATGGACAGAGGAGCCTGCTGGACTACAGTCCACAGGGTTGCAAAAATTCAGACACGCCAGAGCATGCAGCTTCAATAAATAATATTACAGCTTCTCCTCATTTGAACATTAAATAATTTGAAAAATGAAACTGGCAGATTGAGGTTCAAAATATCACTTTCATTACTGATAAAGGTCAAACTGAAAGATGTGGCTTAGTGAGAAAGCAAATAGGCTGGGAAGTGAAACACAGAATTAGGCCAATTTGCACACACTTCTCAGTAGAAGTGGAGAAGACATGCTCCTGGAAGAATGCTGCTGCTGCTGCTGCTAAGTCGCTCAGTTGTGTCCGACTCTGTGCAACCCCATAGACGGCAGCCCACCAGGCTCCCCTGTCCCTGGGATTCTCTGGAAGAATAGTGGAAAATAAATATTCTCTGCAGTGAAGCATCCCAAGGCAGAGAGGAGGGTTTTGGGGGTAGGGAGAGCGAGGCTACTTGTACCTGATTTATTCTTCCTAAACTCACCAATCAGGTAAATCACGCCCTTCCCACATCTGTATGAATCAAAGGGCTGAAGGGTGGGTAGGAGTAATTGATCTTCCTCACCTTGAAGAAAACAACATGTCTGTACCAAGTTAAGAGCTTCAGGTTAGAAATGCCCTTGCTCCACCGAGACAAGAACACGGATTAGGATTTTCAGAAAGAAAAAAAAAAAAAAAAAAGTCAGGCTGAACTGGGTGGTAAAAACTGTTAAGTGCTGTAGGATGAAAAAGGAGGGAAGAGGAAGGGATGGTATTCAGGGCAGGCTTCTCAGGGTGGGGAGAAGAGAGAGGGAAAAATAATTTAAATAGCAAAAAGAGGAAGAGATGATATTCTTAATAAAGAAAAAACCAACAAGAACAGACAAGTGCAGTTTGACAGACATGGGAGACTTAGAGAGAAAGGAGATGGAAAGCTTCCACCAATCTGAGCAGCTAAGAGGTGAACACTGGACACAACTGGAAGCTTGAAGGGTTCCTTAGCAGGAAGTAACAGGCATACACTGGAGTGAATACATTTGGGAGCCAAAATTCCAGCACCCTAAAATGTCTGTTTAAAATACATAAAATGAAAGTGAAAGTGTTAGAATTTTAGTGTGTTAATGTTAGAATGAGTCACAAGTGTCTGACTCATTGCAACCCTATGGACTGTCACCCACCAGGCTTCGCTGTCCATGGGATTCTCTAGGCAAGAATACTGGAGTGGGTTGCCATTCACTTCTCCAGGGCATCTTCCTGACCCAGGAATCGAACCCAGGCCTCCTGCACTGTAGGTAGTGCTGGGGTCCAGCCCCGGTGGATCTAGGGAATTCAAAGGGGGGATGGAGTTGGAGTCTGGAAAAGGACTATTTAATTAGAAATGTAAAAAGATTAGGAAAGAATAGTGTAGTAGGAAAATTAGTGGAGAAAAGAGGCTGAATAACTTGGTTTATGCGGAAAACTAATAAAACCTCGAGACAAGAGGTTTGCACCATCTACGTTAGGCCACCGGCGCCCACTTGAATAGCAGAGAGTGCCCCACTTTGGGGTCCCTCTCGCGTGGATCTTAGAAGCCAGGGCAAGTAAGTAGACTTGGTGAGCCTCCACGCTCCAGATGGGAATTCAGCTAGAAATGGGGAGAAAAGAACGACATGGGGGAGCCCAGCATTGGTGCAAGACTCAAGACTTTATTTTCAAAATCAGCTTATATGCCCCAAGTTGTACCTAAAGAAATAATGGAATATGAGAGTTATGCAGGGGCAGCAGCCCTGACCCTCATTGAGACCAGGCTTTCTTTTTGCATACCTTCCTGTATACAAAAGGTCTCAGGTGGTTTACATTATCTTCTGGCCAAGAGGCCTGTTAACATTTTTGTGGCTCTCTTCCTAGATAAATGTCCATCAACCAGAAAACTCTTTTCCCTAGAAGTATTTTTTCCTTACCTGCATCACCCTCAAAGTACTAACTAAAGTTACATTCCTGTAGAACAAAGGTGCAGTGGGTTATAACAAAGAAAGTACTTAACTCAAAGATCTAATGTTGCTAATACCAGGTCTACTACCGGTTTTTTCTATATATCAACTATATCTACAAATAAAAGATATGAAAATTTGGCAGCAAGTATTGGCTCAACAAAAGAAACCCTTAATCAGTCCTATTCTAATGATTTTGACTCCTCGGAAGCCCCTACATTCCTAGGATGTTCTAAGCTTCCTGTGCCTCCCGCAGTCGAGAGGCCGCAAACAATCACATGCACAGCTCTAAGAGTCCTGCAGGCAGGCTAGAAAGCCATCAGAGGGGTTTTTGGATTGAAACATTCGTATTATGCCCAGAAGACTTATTATCTAAAAACTCTAAATTAACTTTTTCCAGAAAAAGGTGGTGGGAGGACATCCCCCCGTCAGTGTCAGAAGAGCAGGTGGAAAACATAACACAGTAAAGCAGGCAGACTGGTTTTGGCGGGTGGATGCTCAGGAAATTCCAGGGGGAACCCCTGAAGCCTGATCACGCCCTTGCGTTTTGTCAGGCTTCCTTCCTCATGACCTTTGCCACGGGCGGGATTCCTCATGCTGGCTCCTGGCAGGCAGATTTCTTAGTGTCTGAGATATCAGCTCCCTTAAATACACAATCATGCTTTATCACATGTAGAGTTCTCATACCTATACAAATCAGAATTATGACTCTGCTATGTATAAAAAGTAAAACTATAATTGTTAGAGGGAAAAAAACCATTTATACAAGACATTCTTATTTTTCCAAGGAAATGAACATTTTTGGCAGGGCCAAGCTTTCACACTGGCTTTGGTGTGCAGTACAAGGTCACGTGGGTGCTCAGCAGGTGTGCCTTGAGGAAAGTCCCCCGGCAGAAGTTCAGAGCGGCTCCAATGAGAAGCAGAAGCAGGCAGAGAGCCATCTGCAAAGATACCTGAAAGGGCTCTCTGGGTCCAGGGTCCTTGAGAATCCCTGGGAGATGCTTGAGCGTTGGCCATAATCTCCCAGACATAGTTTACAGGGCCAGGATTTCAGAGATAATCCCGAGGCGTGAAGCATTTTGTAAATTCTACCTTCTTTAGTCAACTTCTGTGAGCTTTATCAAGTTCGAGTGTTGCCACCTTCTCCCTCTAGCTGAGGCAATACTGAGTGAAAAATAAGTCCTCAGAAGTCTCAATTGAGGACTTCCCTGATGGTGCAGTGGATAAGAATTCTCCTGCCAGTGTCGGGCACACAGGTTGGATTCCTGATCCAGGAAAATCCCACATGCTGCAGAGCAACTAAGCCCGTGTGCCACAACCGATGAGGCTGCTCTTGAAGCCTGGGAGCCACAACTACAGAGCCCACCCGCCCCAGAGCCCGGGCTCCAACACCAGAGAAGCCAGGTCAGCATGAAGCCTGAGAGCCGCAAGGAAGAGCAGACTCCACTTGCCGCAACGAAAGGAAAGCCTCAGCTCATCAAGGAACACCCAGAGCAGCCAAAACCAAACTGAAAATTATTTTAAAGAGAAGTCTTGATTGCTGCTGTCATCCTGCAGTCTAGTCCCTCCCTTACAGCTCCTCTTTCTAAGGTGGAGAATCATCCCCCCTTTTCCCCATCTCTCCCCTTCATAACCTACTTTCAGCCCCTGGCAGTCTGGGGAAAGGAAGATTTCCATAAAGAGCTTCCCAGAATCTCAGATGTCACCCCAGGATAATAACATCCTGACCCCACCTTCGGCCTCCATTACTTTCCAGCATGCACAGGGCTTTGCATGTACCTGCTGCTTCCCGACCAGTCTAGCTGTGCCACCAGAGGCTGTGTTTCTCTCCTCTGCCTCAGGGCAGGAACCTGCATCCCAGCAGGGCTGCAAGATGCTCCAGGGCCCTTCTGCTTTGATCTGCTCCTCACAGTCTGCATGAGTGCCCAAGGATGCTTCTGGCCTGCAGGGCTGCACTGGCGAAAGGGTCTCAGCCTTGTCTGCTAGGAGCAAGATCACAGAGGGCAGGGAGTAAGAGGGTGAATGCACTCTCCACGCACACTCCAGGTGACTGCAGAGCCCCTGGGGACAGCTGCACCTTGGCACTCCAGCAATAAATCTAGCAAAGCGCCCAGTGAGATGGGCCGTAAGACAGTTCCTCCTTCAACTCCTTTGGACTCTAGAATTGGAATAATAGGAGGGACCTTGGAGGCCATCTGCCCAAATTCTTATCTATAGTGGCGAACATCTTTCCGATTCACATGACAGCCACTGGAATAGAACAGCCCATCTTTCCTAAGGAAAACTCCAGCTCTTCGACTGTATGGTTCCTACAGTGAATGCAATTTATAGCCAACAAACCAGAGACAAACTCCTTTTCTCCTCGGAAAGTCCTTCCCTGGTCCGCACGTTTCCTTCCTGACTGTTCCCACATGCAGCATCAGCAGCTAATGATTGACTCACTCGCTCCTAATTAAGAAGGATTTCTCGGCTTTTTCTCACCCCAGTTGCAAAGCTGGGGACATGCTCCGGTGTCTCAGGGGTCCCTGAAAAGTGCAGTGATTGTGTCCAGGGCATGGAGGAGCTCCTACTGTCCCTGAGCCACTACTGTGCATCTCTCCTTGTGGCCAAGACAGGCAGGGACACCAACGGCTGAGAGATGCACGGCCGTGTGCTGGGGCAGAGAACAAGGACTCCAGGTCAGACTGACCAGGTTCCAATACCAACTTTGTCAATTACTACCTGTGTGACCTTGAACAACTTACAGGACATTTCTAGTCCCGACTCATCCTGTGTGAAACTGGGATAATAATGCCCTCCTTATCAGGCTACTGTGAAATTAGGTGAGATGCTATATGTAGAAAGCACTGCACAGATTAAGAGAACAATTACTGGTTGCTATTACTGTTGTTAGGACTACACAGTGTCCATGGGTCAGATTGGACTAGGGGAAAACAAAGTCTGTATTGCTCTTTATGTTTTACTATTGATTTCTTTCCAGCAGAGTTCTAGCCATCTGGATTGAAAGCTGTTCTCCCCATTTCCCCGCTGGTGGGAGGGAAAATAAACATCATTCCCCTGGTGCATTAGAATTATATCCTTGGAGAGCTTGGCTCCTGCCAGGAATGGGTCTGATGCCCTGCAAGTTAGAGAGCACTTCTCGGTTGGTGCCAGGATGCCAGTTGCATTCACAAGGTGGAGTGGGGTTAAGACACAATGCAGAGGGTAGTAGGACCAATCCTCAACGTTTCACTTCTGCTCTTCCATATCCTCATAGATGGGGTCATTTCACAGCCTATCCCGTTGGTACCAGTGGAATTCCCACCCCTCATCTTTAGCCCCTCATGCCTAGTCTACAAGCCTCTGCTAATTGGTAGAAAGTCATGCTAGAAATCGTTTCCTGAAACCGATGGACGTGACTGAGATGCTGGGATGGATGCAGTCAGTGGTCCTCTTTGTCCCATGTGCTCTCTCAAGAACACAGGGCCCTTTGTGCAGAGCTCCAGAAGGAGCTCTCCCTTCCTGAACGCACACTGCTTTCTCCCTGCTGCTGCTGCTGAAACTGGCTGCCACTCTACTATGCTGACAGCCAACTGAGCCCTGCCCGAAATGAAAATGCACAGGCTCTGGGGGCTCTCACCAAGCCTGCAACTCACTTTCTCATGACGGGCTTCAGTGGCCTAACTCAGGATATGGAGACTCAGCCACACGTGGCCTGTGTTTCCTGGCCCACCTCTCCATTTCCCACAGAAGGTCCACTCCCCTCCCCTGCATCCACTCTGGCCTCCCGCCTACAGTTGACCTTGGTCCCATGTGTGATTATCTCCATCAGAAGAACAAATGGGTGCTAAGGATAACAGGAGGGAAGAAGGGACTACCCCGGTGGTGGAGTGGCTAAGACTCCATGCTACCGATGCAGGGGGCCCAGGTTTGATCCCTGGTTGGGGAACTAGATCCCACCTAAGAGTTCAGATGCCACAACTAAGGATCCCCCATGCCACAACCAAGACCTGAAGCAGCCAAATAAAGAAATAATTATTTTTCTTAAAAAAAAAAAAAGATGTAAGAAGAAAGAAGAAAAAAAAGTGTTTTATTTTAAAGAGACAAAGGAGATCAGAGCCTATTTCTGAAGTGTTTCCTATTTCGGAGACCAGTATACATCACCTAGACCCCGCCTGCCAATGCAGGAGACAAAAGAGATGCAGGTTTGATCCCCGAGTCAGGAAGATCCCCTGAGGAGGGCATGGCAGCCCACTCCAGTACTTTTGCCTGCAGAACCCCATGGACAGAGGAGCATGGCAGGCTGCAGTCCACGGGGTCGCAAAGAGTCAGACATGACTGAAGCGACTCAGCACACACACATGTACATCAGCTGGAGCCCCAACAGAACCCTAGGCCCTAGGAGCTCTGGTGAAGAGATTTTTCAGGATTATAAACCACTTGGCCTGGACCACAACCTTGCTGCACCATGAGACAGGGATGCTTGCTTTTTATGACTATTTCCATTTTCCCTGAACCTGAGCAATCAGGATTTCAGTGTTTTATGCTCCCGTGGGTGCCCCAACTTCACATACCCTCAACCCCACTCACCAGGCCCTCAATTCCTCCCACCTCTTCTCTCCAGATCACTCCACTGGCTCTCATATCTCCATTGTGCTTTATCCTGGGGTATTACAGACTTTCACAATCTCACCCAAAACCCCAGTCAAACTGCTTCCCAGTATGCCAGACCTCTGCCAGCCTTCCCTAAGCCATGCTTTTAATCAGAAAACACAACTAGAGGTGCCAGGCCCTGCTGGTGGCTGTCAGGCTGGCAGCAAAGCCTGGCAGAGTCAAGCAGCCACTGGGCAAGGAATTGGGGACTGACTTGCCCCAGACCAAAGACAGGAAGATGAAGGACTTGTATGTTTTCTCCTATAAAACTTCAGTTTCTTTTGACAAGTGAAGAGATTGAACTAAATGATCTCTAATCACTCCTCCTCCATGCTCCCCTAGTAGGCACACACACTGAAACACATACAGTGGAAGGGATCCATTTAAATGGATGTGTACTTAACATGCGTGCAACTGTGTACAGGTGAAGCATGGACCCTGCGGGAACGATTACAGATGCAAGGCCCTGAGAGCCTATTTTCAGTCCTCAGAGAATATAATAGCTACCGTGGTCCCCGCCACCATGCCCACCTGCCACGCTTCCCTTTTTCCCACACTGAGGGGCCCGGGTTCACACCAGAATCTTCCTGCACAGGGGTCAGCTCGTTCCACCCCACTCACACCTGTTTAAGATGACCAGTGCTGACCTCCAGGGCAGCTTCTCTCACCTCCTCTGCTTCCAGCTGCTTCCACCTCTGACACCACTTCCTGGCTGGATGGGGCACCAGCCTTTCTTAGGCTTCTTAAAGCCGAGCCTTGCCCTTGAGCTGCTGTGTTCTTTTAGCTCAGAGATATATTTGATCATGACTGGGATAACTAGAATTTGCAAAATCTCTCCAAGAATCTGCGTTTTCATCAAGCCAGGGTGCATTCTCAAGGATATTCAAGGTCAGACTCTAACCTCATCCCCAATACTTTCCCCAGAGAAAGCTGACATCCAGCAGACCTGATATTTTCATCAGCATCTCCAAGAACAATCTTCACTTTTTCCACTGGAAAATTGCTCCTTGACCCACATTCAGTGTCTTTCTGCTGCGACTGCATTTCAACAAAAATATTATCTTGACTTTTCAAGAGATTTTTGTTTTTAACTCTGTGGAATTACCCTCAGTAACTGGCCCCAGCCTCTTGCAAAAACAAAAGAACAAGGAACTACTAAACAGAGTTAACACTCAATTGGTCCGGTTTAACAGGAAGGAAGAATCACTAAAAGCCTTTATTCTTGTATCCAACCTCCACTTCCTCCTTAGCATGTCAAAAAAAAAAAAAATTCTAGAGTTGCACAGACATTGTAATAAAGAACATAGAAAAGATAAAAAACAAAATCACCTACATTCCCATCACTCTTACAAAGTTTCTATGTTCGTTCTTCTAATCTCTGCCTAAACATGAAAATAAATGCTATCCAGTTGGATATAGCTCTGACACAATATTTGTGGGTTTGCTTTCATTTTAGGTTATAAACAATTCTTCCACTATTGCTGCAAACTCTTCAATTATAACTCTTAATGATTACAGAACAGTCCATTGATTTGAAGAGCTTAACTTATTTCATGCTTTTCTAATATTGGACTTTTAGGCAATTTTCAGGTTTTCTCTAAGACAGACAGTGCTGCAACAAATATCATGGTGCATAAAGCTTTACCCCTTTATCAGATTATTTCTTTAAGAGCAATTTCTAGGAGAGAAATCCCTGTTTCAAAGCATAAACCTTTCATGGCTCTGAAAATATTTTGTCCTATTCCATTCCAATCAGGCAATATTCTTGTTCCCACCATTGGAATTTATGAGCATAGAGGAGGGGAATGTCTGGGCATGAACTTTTAAAACATGAAAAAACTATTTCTTCAAAAAGTAACGAAATCTTTATTCATACCCAAGCCCCATATGAAGAGGAAAATTCCAATCAATTTCCTCAGATTCCTTCCTGTCCTTACTCAGGCCAGATCATGACCCTCCCACATTACACTTCATGGGTCATTCCTATTCTTTCCCTCCAGGATGCACCAGCAAGAAGATAACACCCGCTCCCTCCAGCCACAGGCTGGGCAACTCTGCCCAGCACACTGAGGACAGATTTTTTTTCTGTGTCGGGGTCTTTTTCTCCTGACTTTTCATGCTACTACTGTTTACTTTCTGCTAGCATCAGGAGATTCCTCTCCTTCCTGGTCCAGACCCAGCTTGTCTTTCCAGTTGCCCTGACAACTCCATCATTCCACTGAGCCCCTGAGGTCCTAACATGAAACCACTCTCTTTCTATCTCCTTTAGTTTATTCAAGTCTCAATTCCTCTATCACGTTATGTCATAGTTCTAACTTGGTGGGGCCTGGGGAGGGTGGACAATGGAAACAGAGGAGGAGACTCTTATTCATACTCTCAGTAAAAGCATAAAGCATGAAAGGGCTGAGAGGAACAATAATAAAATGGACACCCTCCCAAGCCACCAGCCAGGAAAAAGAAATAAGATGCCTTTCTTCAACAAAATTATTAAGTTGAAGATTTCTGTTTAGTAAGTGCAAGTTTATACAGCTGAAGCAACTCCAAGCTAGTGATGCTTGCCAGATGCCAGAAGTCCCAGAAACTGGACAGCCTGAGGGAACTAGAAACAGCAAGGCCACCTGAATTGAAATTCTCCACAAATATCTACCACCATATCCCAGCTGAGGGACACTCACAAAATCAATAGCTTGCTGGTGTCAGAGAAGACATTTGGCACACGCCAGTGCTTAGGCAGTACTCAGGTTGAGGTAAAAATCAAAGTAGACTTCTAGACAATTCCATATCCCTGACAACACAGTGCCTAAACTTCAGATCTCTAGACCGCACCAATTCAAAGTGAAAGTGTGAAAGTGAAGTCACTCAGTCATGTCCGACTCTTTGTGACTCCACGGACTGCAGCCTACCAGGCTTCTCCGTCCATGGGATTTTCCAGGCAAGAGTACTGGAGTGGATTGCCATTTCCTTCTCCAGGGGATCTTCCCTACCCAGGGATCGAACCCAGGTCTCCCACATTGTAGGCAGATGCTTTTACTGTCTGAGCCAGGAAGTCTAAATTATACCAAAACAAAACAAAACAACAATGGCTATCTATTTTTTTCTTTTTAGTTCATCCATATTAAACATAATGTCATCTTTGGTAGGATTTGATAAGAATGTGGATAAAACACACAGAAATTCATGTTCTAGGACTTGGGAGCAGAGTAAGAACATGTAGACAAATCCACAAAAGAAGGCAATCCCCAGTTAAGCATTACCACTCCCTTCTGGCCCTGGCTCAATGGTATAGATTCTGCCTGAAATGCAGGAGACCCAGGTTTGATCCCTGGGTCAGAAAGATCCCCTGGAAAAGGGAATGGCAACCCACTCCACTATTCTTGCCTGGAGAATTCCATGGACTCAGGAGCCTGGGGGGCTAGTCCATGGGGTGACAAAGAGTCAGGCATGACTGAGCAACTAACACTTTCTAGCACTCAGCTAAAAACCTCAACTCACTGAACAAAGATACAAGATCAAGTCAAATCTCTACCCTCTCAGAGCACAAAGTTCAGTTTACCTGATGTTTTAGAGAAACACTGATCTCTTTAATTGAAGACTAAAGAATTTCTGCTGGATCATTAAAAAAGCAGGAGAGTTTCAGAAAAACATCTATTTCTGCTTTATTGACTATGCCAAAGCCTTTGACCATGTGGATCACAATAAACTGTGGAAAATTCTGAAATATATGGGAATACCAGACCACCTGACCTGCCTCTTGAGAAATCTGCATGCAGGTCAGGAAGCAATAGTTAGAACTGGACATGGAACAACAGACTGGTTTCAAATCTGGAAAGGAGTACCTCAAGGCTGTATATTGTCACCATGCTAACTTATATGCAGAGAACATCATGAGAAACGCTGGGCTGGATGAAGCACAAGCTAGAATCAAGATTGCTGGGAGAAATATCAATAACCTCAGATATGCAGATGACACCACCCTTATGGCAGAAAGTGAAGAGGAACTAAAAACCTGTTGATGAAAGTGAAAAGAGAGTGAAAAAGTTGGCTTAAAGCTCAACATTCAGAAAACGAAGATCATGGCATCCAGCCCCATCACTTCATAGCAAATAGATGGAGAAACAGTGGAAACAGTGGCAGACTTTATTTTGGGGGGCTCCAAAATCAGTGCAGATGGTGACTTCAGCCATGAAATTAAAAGATGCTTACTCCTTGGAAGGAAAGTTATAACCAACCTAGACAGCATATTAAAAAGCAGAGACATTACTTTGCCAACAAAGGTCTGTCTAGTGAAAGCTATGGTTTTTCCAGTAGTCATGTATGGATGTGAGAATTGGACTATAAAGAAAGCTGAGCACCAAAAAATTGATGCTTTTGAACTGTGGTGTTGGAGAAGACTCTTGAGAGTCTCTTGGACTGCAAGGAGATCCAACCAGTCCATCCTAAAGGAAATCAGCCCTGAATGTTCATTGGAAGGACTGATGTTGAAGCTGAAACTCCAATACTTTGGCTACCTGATGAAAAGAGCTGACTCATTTGAAAGACCCTGATGCTGGGAAACATTGAAGGCAGGAGGAGAAGGGGTTGACAGAGGATGAGACGGTTGGATGGCATCACCGACTCAATGGACATGAGTTTGAGTAAACTCCAGGAGTTGGTGATGGACAGGGAGGCCTGGCATGCTGCAGCCCATGGGGGTCACAAAGAGTCAGACACGACTGAGTGACTAAACTGAACTGAAAGAATTTCCACTTAAAGTCTAGAAACCTGCAGCTCTATTTGAGGAAAATTTCAGCAAGTTAGAAATCAGTTTGGTAGAGAAGGGCTTCCCAGTTGTGGCACTAGTGGTAAAGAACCCACCTGCCAATGCAAGAGACATAAGAGATGGGAGCTCAAACCCTGGGTCAGAAAGATCCCCTGGAGAAGGGAATGGCAACCCACTCCAGTATTCTTGCCTGGAGAATTCCATGCACAAAGGATCCTGGTGGGCTACAGTCCATGAGGTCACAAAGAGTCGGACACAACTGAGTGCCTAATGCTTTGGTAGGGAACAGTGAGGAAGTAAAGAAAAAGGAACGGGGGTGGAGGCAGCAGCATTATTCCCTACCATGGGTCAAGCATTTCACCTTTTATCAGCTCACTACAAGGAAGCTGTTGTTTTCACCACTAGCTGAGCGACTTCACTTTCACGCATTGGAGAAGGAAATGGCAACCCACTCCAGTGTTCTTGCCTGGAGAATCCCAGGGATGGGGGAGCCTGGTGGGCTGCCATCTCTGGGGTCGCACAGAGTCGGACACGACTGATGTGACTTAGCAGCAGCAGCAGCAGCAGCAAATAAGGAAGCAAAACAGAAAGGATAAGTAAGTTGTTAAAACCAAGCAAAAATACATGGCAGAACCACATCTGAACTTTGACCTGGTGCTTCCCCCTCCTCCCAGATCCCCGCATAGCTGGATTCACACACCAGAAGTCCACTAAAGTCAACACCTGCGGGAACTGCAGAAATTCTAGAACATAAGCTCCACAGAAGAAGATAAGCCTCAGAAGAGAAAGGGCCACACACTGCTCAATAAATGTTAGCTGTCACTGTTAGCTCCATATGTTCATTTAGTAAATAAATTTGGATCCCCAATTAGTTTCGCTCCACTGTAATAATAGCTGCTATTCATTTTGTGTTTACTCTCCATCAGGCACCATGGTGCTTGAAATGATTTATTTCATTTCCCCAAGATTTCTCCGAAGTAGAATTTATTATTCCCATTTTACAAATGAGGAAATGGAGGCTCAGAAAGAGGAAAAACTCGACTAACGTTAGAAAACCAACATATGACAGAATCAGGTGTCAAACAGACCTGGGACCCTGTGGTCTGGGTTCTTCATCATTCCATTGTCCTGCCGTTCACGGCTCCCCTCACCCCCAACCGCTAATGAAACTCAGTAGCTTTACAGACCATAAATCAGAACAGGTGATGTAGATAAAGGGCGGGGGGTGGGGGCGACGGGATGAACTTCTTCACATAAAGCGGATCTCACAAAGCGGTGGCTCAGCGGACGTTCTCAGAGATGAAAAGGGAAGGAAATAAGCGCTCAAGGCAGGCAGACCACCTGTCCCAGCCTGGGATGTGGCGTGGCATCGCTGTCCCCAGTGCAAACCCGAACTGCCCTGGCATCCTCCAGTGCCCTTCAAAGGCCACGTAAGCTCAGGAAGTGTGCAATCCATGTTGTCAGAGATGAACAGGAATTTGTCAAATCTGAAGGCAGAAAGCAGGATCATTTGAAATACATAATGCTCTATTTATAGGAGTTTTCAGATCCAGGTAGAAAGTGAACACTTAGTCTCAAAGAAATGAAGTCTTGAGTCCTGATGACAAATTGAAATTAAAATGGAGTGACCACAGTTCAGGCATACATGACTGGAGTCAGGCAGTAATCAATCAGAGATCTGGTCTCTGACTCATCCTTGTACCACTGAGAACTTGAACTTCTTTGAGCTGTACCTGACCCAAGGACACCACCAGCTGTATTTAGAACAACATCCAGTCTCCCCGTGTAACTATGTAACTAAAGGGTCTCCCCTTGTAACTAGCCACCATTTCAGACCCCAACTAATTCTTACTTAACAATTATCCTTACTTCTTCCCAGCTCCAGTTATAATTCTTGATTTGAATACAAATTTCATGTAACTAACTGTAACCTTGCAGTCTTTTGCCTTTGTGAGCCTCCTCCATTTTGCAGTGCAGTGGGACACAATTAAAAGGCTCTTGAATCTGTGTTTCTCAGGCTGCACCTAACACCACCCCCCCCACCACCAATAAACCCGTTTTTATTTCAATCAGGTGTCCAATTCCTGAAATGTTAGTTAGCAATCCCATCGGCCAGTTTTCAGACAGATGCCCTTAAAGGAGTAAGAAGACCAAGTTCCCAGAACAGCAGCTTGCTACTGCTGCTGCTCTGCTGCTAAGTCACTTCAGTCGTGTCTGACTCTATGCAACCCCACAGATGGCAACCCACCAGGCTCCCCGGTCCCTGGGATTCTCCAGGCAAGAACACTGGAGTGGGTTGCCATTTCCTTCTCCAATGCATGAAAGTGAAAAGTGAAAGTGAAGTCGCTCAGTCGTGTCCGACTCTTAGCGACCCCATGGACTGCAGCCCACCAGGCTCCTCGGTCCATGGGATTTTCCAGGCAAGAGTACTGGAGTGGGATGCCATTGCCTTCTCCAGAACAGCAGCCTAGAAGCAAGAAATACCTCCATTCAAGGCAGGAGATGGGAGCAGGGGCCTGGAAGAGAGAGGTCATCTATACCTGCCCCATGGTCTGTATGTCAAATACAAACGCCTGTCTCCCCCACGAGCACCTGAGCCAGTAGAACAGAAATTTCACAAGCCACAAGGCACAGAGTAAATGTGTAATGCTACAGGACACCACGAAGGGGGTTGCTAGAATCACTGCAAGCAGTGCACACAGCCAGCCCAGCCACAGCGGAGTCATGACCATCTGGTGAGAATGAGAAACTGGAAGAGCGGATGAACAGAGGACAGAGCAATGTCACAGAAGCGCCTCTGACAGGTGGTGTCCTGGGGGAACAGGGACAAACCGGAGAACAAAGAGAACACGTTATGGCTTCGTGCCACGTGTCCCCAACCCCAAGGTCCCATCATCACACCAAAGGGTGGTATAAACACATGACGCTCAGTACAGGTGTTCTTCTACTTCAAAAGCGAGCTGAGGCATTTCACTGAGATATATAGAGATATATGCTAAAAAAAAAATGAAGCATGCCATGACATTTAAATTTATTAGCTGACAAACACTGTGTTATACCATCTGCTGTTCTGTGCTAAACTTCCTGTAACTAAAGATGCACAAACCCTAGAGAATAAGCATTAGGTAAAATAGATTCATTTCATATAATTGAACATAATTGTGCATGTAATGTTTTAACGTAATATTACTCAACAGCTGTGCAAATAATAGAAGGGTTATTCCCCATAGACCATATGCTGGCGATGAGATATAAAGGCAGCACTCTAACCGACCGGGGAGCCCACAGCCTCGCTGGGATGACATGATGACCTGCTTTAGAAAAAAGAAGGGGGGGACGGCAAGTTAAAAGCAGAAATGGAAGCAGAGCACCAGAGAATTCAAAAGCAAAGGGGTGACATTATCCTCTGATGCCCAATGCAGAGAAAGAACAGTGGCCTTCGCTCCTGTCACCCTCTGTTCTTCCCAAGGTTAACTTTGCGTGGCCTCTCTTCCTTCTCCATAATTTTTATGATGCTTTCAATATTCTTCTTTTGTAACCACATGCTGACTAACCACAAGGAGACACACCTCTGGTTTTACATTCTGTTTTACAATAATATGACATGTGAGCTCTAGAGCCAGAATCTCTAAATCCTTAAATGACTCTAGTTTTTGCCTTCTCAATAAACTTTTTCGGGGAGCTTCATGTAAATCATACATTTTCTCCATTCTATGGGGAGAATTCATTACACTCATTTTAGAGATGAGAAAACTGAGGCTTAGTGTTTCAATCAACAAGTGTTTACTTAGTACCTAGTATGGGCCAAGTTGGTATAAGTCCTTTGTCTACAGTAGGACAAGCACAGAATGGCAAATCTAAGAATAAGATGTAATGTTTTGTTCTTTGCATTAGTTCTTTTAGTGGTTCACTGCTAAATAACTTTGGACAAGCTGCTGAATATGCCTATGACTCATATTCAATGTTTATGAAAGAAGAACAAAAATATCAATTAATTGAAATGTATCTACATGTACCCCTTTGATCAGATATAGAAAGCTTTAACTGAGTAAGCTCCAGGAGTTCGGGATGGACAGGGAAGCCTGGCGTGCTGCAGTCCACGGAGTTGCAAAGAGCTGGACACAACTGAGTAACTGATCTGAACTGAACTGATCATCTGACCAAAATCAGTCCATAGGCATCAAGTCAGTGTAGTCTACCTCAGCCCTTGATTATTCTATTCATTCTATTCCACCCTTTCCTATAAAGCTTGTTACCATTTCTTTTCAAACCTGCTTGGCTATAGTGGCCATTTCAAGTCTGTGGAGTACAATGAGATATATATTTTTTCTGATATATTATGCTAAGAAGTGTCTTACCTGCAGGCTAACTATTGTAAATTGCCTCAACATTCACTACATTATACATGTCACATTGTTCTGCCTATAATATTAAAACTTGGTCTCTTGGAAAATATTATAAAGGAATTTATACATAAATATTAATAGGTGCAATAAAATAAGAACAGCATAACAGTATTTCAGTACTAGAAGTTAAATGTGTTGGAGCCTAAGGAGAGTCTTTTACTCTTTTCCCTTTTGTAAATGACTTTAAATTCACTTAAGATGATGAAATTATAAAAAATGCAAATAAAATACAAACATATATTTATTACAATATATTAAGGAGAAGAGTTAGTGGCTTAGAAAGCCCCAAAATGACAAAAGTACAATATTCTAGAATTGAAACAAGTCATCACAGTTACTCAAATACTGTTCTCCACCACAGAGTAATGACTTTTTTATTAACACTCAGATAAGTATAATAATCTCAAACTATTTAAAGGTTGGGTGAAGGTTATGAGGAAAGAGTTACTGAAGCCAATAAATACCAGACTTGGAGCTGACATTGGTCTCAAATCCCCAGTGTCTGCAAGAATTTCAGCACAGGTGGTAAGTACTATCACAGTATGTTCAAAATACAGACATCTGCAGATTCAGAACCAAGAGACTGTCAACTTAAATGTATGTTCTTCTGGGGAGGGAGGGTAGTTATTCTCAAGTATAGTGAGAATTATTCAGCTTAACCCCAGTTCATTTGAAAAACTAAAGATTAACCCAATCTGTCAAATGGAAGTTCTGGTCATTGAGTTTCTTTTCTAAGCACATTCCAAAAGGATCTGTGCAATTTGGATAAAGGGTTATGGTTAAAATATAATTAAATTTAAATGATTTTGTAATCTCTGTTCTTCTGTTTTCATGAATTCAAGAAGTGGAGATGGGGTTATATCTCTATAGTGATTCTACAGTTATATGAAAACCATGAAAACTCAGACAGAATGTAATCCTTCCAAGGTAGTCTTCATTTTTATATCCAGTTGGAAACAAATTTTGTGTTGTTGTTTGGTTACTAAGTCATATTTGATTCTTTGTGACCCCATGGATTGTAGCTGGCCAGGCTCCTCTGTCCATGGGACTTTCTAAACAAGAACACTGGAGTGAGCTGTGTTTCCTTCTCCGGGGGATCTTCCCAATCCAGGGATCAAACACATGTTTCCCGCATTAGTAGGCGGATTCTTTACTGCTGAGCCACCAGGGAAGCCCTGGAAACAAAAACGTTGACTTAGAAAGTAAAATCTTAGAACTATCAAGCAATGAAAAGACATGAAGAAATCCTAAATCCATATTACTAAGTAAAAGAAGCCAATCTGAAAAGACTTCACATTGTCTGATTCCAAATATATTACTTTCTAGAAAGATAAAAACTATAGAAACAGTTAAAAGATCAGTATTTGCCAAGAAGGAAGGAAGGAAGGGCGAATAGGCAGAGCACAGAGGATTTTTAGGGCATGAAATTATTATGTTTAATGCTACAGTGGTGGATACATGTCAATAAACCTGTGTCAAAACTCTCAGAATGTACACTAAGAGGAATCCTAATATACACTATGAACTGGGTCAAAAAACATCATTTATAACAAATGTAGCACCATATTCAGCATGTTCACAGTGGGGGAGGCTGTACACGTGTGGGAGCAAGGAATACATGAAAATTCTATACTTTCTGTTCAATTTTGCTTTGAAAACTAAAAATTCTCTAAAAAGATAAAATTTATTTTAAAAAGACACAAAAAAAGTAAGATTTCAACTCCACTGTCTGATCAGTTTCAGGGGACTCTGTCTCAGAAACAATTACCAAAGCCTGTCGACTTTCAGAAATGTCCAAAGTCTGACCATATCTGTCCACCTCCAACACTATTACACTGGCCCAAATTACAGAAATGAGTAGATGTAAAAGGGTCTTCATGGCTCTCTCATTTCCATCACCATTTCCTGCAATTCACTCTTTATAGAGCTGTAGAACCATCGCAGTTACATCATACTTTTGGAGGAAGCTGCCCAGCCATGACCCTCCGTGTCTTCACTCTACTCCTCTCTAGTTGATTGGACCCTTGATCTAGGTAAGGTCACCGAGATTCTGCATCCTGGAATCTCTATGAGGATTCACAGCACCAAGTCATTCTCTGTTGATCACTTTGCAAAGAGAAGAGGCAGTAAATCTCTGAGAGAAACTGAGACAAAAGTCTGTGCCAAGAGAGAGAAGAAGAAATAGGAACAGACTGACAAGAGAATTAATTAGCACCTCAGATCCTGTTGCCTTGCCAGTTGCTAACTGCAGGCATTTATTGGGGCCTATGGTTCCATTAAAAAAAAAAAACAAAAAAACCTCTGTATCCTTACAATAAACTCTCAAGACTTAGCAACAGTGACTTCAAACCTACCACTGGAGATGCAGAGCCAAGGGCCTTCCTTAGACTTCACCAGCTCCCATAATTGAGAAAGACCAAATCCCTTTAGTGACTGATTTATCCATGTCACTTACAGCTACTCTGCTTCTCTGATAAGACACTAACTGATACATAAAGAGCCTGCAATTAAACTATGTTTCCTGCATGACTAGCTGACTGACCTCAAGAAAGTCACTTTGCTAAGCTTCAGTTCAGTCATCTGATAATTCCCTCCTTACGGGCCTCTTCAGAGTATTGAAGGAGTCTGCTCTGCTTAGTTGCTCAGTAGTGTCCAATTGTGACCCCATGGACTGTAGCCCGCCAGGCTCCTTTGTCCATGGGGATTCTCCAGGCAAGAATACTGGAGTGGGTTGCCATGCCCTCCTCCAGGGGATCTTCCCAACCTAGAGATCAAAAACAGGTCTCCTGCATTGCAGGCAGATTCTTTACCATCTGAGCCTCCTGGGAAGTCCATTTGTTTCTGATGTAATATCAAATAGAGGGCAACCAATTATTGAAAGAGTAGTTATATGCAAAATGCTTAGCTTATAACCTTGTAAATACCTTTATCCTCATCATCACTATTATTATTCAAACAAGCCTATATGATAGGCTTTCCTCATGGCTTAGACAGTAAAGAATCTGCCTGCAATGCAGGAGAACCAGGTTCAGTCTCCAGGTCGGGAAGATCCCCTGGAAGAGGACATGGCAACCCACGCTAGTATTGTTGCCTAGAAAATCCCACGGACAGGTGAGCCTGGCGAACTACAGTCTATGGGGCAGCAAAGAGTCAGACACAACTGAGCAACTAACACTTTTTTCACTTTCACTATGTATTATAAGCTGAACTTATCAAAGAGAAGTTTTAACTGCTTGTGTGTTCTTCTAGTGGCCATATTAGAGAACACAATTTAAGAGCTATTGTTTTTGCTCTTTCCTAATTCAGAGTCAGCTCTAGAAGTGATACAACCTTCTAACAGTACCTTTTTTTTTTTAACCTAATAGTGATTATGCTATACATGATTATCTCCAGCCTGCTTTTTAAATTTATTTTTGCTTATTCTTCTTATTTTTCTCGTTCTGGCATAGCACCGTGGCATCTGAACCAAAGGAGGCCACTACAATAAAAACAAAAAGTGCTGATAAAGACACTCTTGGGTCTAAAGCAACAGCAGCTTTAGACTGTGTTAGAGGGTTCAGCCAAAGGGCAATGCTCAGCCCAGGAAATGTGCTAATGGGTGGTCAAGACTCTGCTGTCGGTGCCAGATGGCCCAGGGGTCTTAGGCTCCACCTCTAAGGGAGTCAACAACACGTCCCAGGCTGCTCCTGCCAGCTCGGCCATGTTTGTGTATTCCCTTCTGGAAGAAAGTGTAACTCTGGCACGGCTGCAACTCCACTGAGGATGTCCTCTATTTTCAAACCGATAAATTTCACTTTCCCAACCTGACAAAAGGTCCTGTGTCGGATGACACATGGATGCAGGCTGATTCCACAGGAACCTTCAGAGAGACGAGTCTGTCTGCTCTTATTAGAGTTGATGGCTAGGCAAGACATATGCTGCTGATCTATAAAAGCTGCGAGGACACGAAAGTTTTAAATTGGGTTAAGGTGACTTAAGGCAGAATTTGAGATGCCAGTTGCTTTAGAAATGAAATTGGGCTGACATTTCCTCCAAAGTCCCCTCCAGGGACAGCAGGGTGGCGGTTGCTCGAACCACAGAGACACACTAGAGTGTTTTATCTGAAGACCATGCAGCAAAAAGAATCCAGTGTAAAGAGAAGTGTCGGGAACATAGAGTGAGAAGGATGAGCAAAAACTGAAGGCCGACTTCCCTAAGAGAAAGGGAGCTTAAAGGGGACGTGACATTCACCCCTGCCTTGGTCAAGCCCCCAAGCCACTTCAGACACAACTTGATGGAGGAGCATAACTCATGGATGCCATCAAGACAGGAAGAAAGAAAACAGGGCTTATTTACGCCATGTAACAAACACATACGGAAATCTTAGTACAAGTCAGCCTTGCTGGGACCAACAAGATTAATGCTTCCTTATATAACTGTGTCTCCGAGGGATCAAAATTAAGATCAAAGATCTGCTCAAGGAGAGAATTCTGAATCTTCTGGCAAGAAAGAAGTTGAGATTCTAGAATTTTGTGCCATGTAACATAAAAGGGATAATTTAGATCTGAAATCACAAAGGGGAAGTTTAATAATATACCATTTCTCTAAGAACTTAGTCCAGCCCTCATCATCATTACTATACAAATAGTCTATATTATAAATCTACTGTGCGTTATAAGTTGAAGCTATTCATGAGAAGTTTTAGCTGTTGGTATCAGGTGGCACTAGCGGTCAAGAACCTGCCTGCCAAAGCAAGAGAAAAAGGAGACACAGGTTTAACCCCTGGGTCGGGAAGATCCCCTGGAGAAGGAAATGGCAATCCACTCCAGTATTCTTACCTAGAAATTCCCATGGACAGAGGAGCCTGGCAGGCTAATTGCGTGGGGTCATAAAGAGTTGGACGTGACTGAAGAGACTTAGCACATGCACGCATGCTCTTCTGGAAAGAGTATTAGAAAGAAAAGAATTTAGGTGCTACTGTTTTATCCTAACAGAGCCAGCCAAATCCTGGAAAGAGGTGAGACGAGATCCCAACACAGCATCTTTTTGACACTTGGAAAGTGTTACTGATTGACTTAAGGGAGACTCCCTATCTCTGAGGATTTCTAATGCTAGTGGATACATTAGTAGAAGTTTGTTCCTAGCGACCTTTTCTGCTAGTTCACGTCAGCCATCACAGTGTTGACTGAGCTCTCTCTGAACCTCAGTAATGAGGTGTGTCCAAGAGCAGTGAGCTCTGTGTGGTCTCCTTAACCTGCCTCCAAGGAGCCATTCCAGGATGAACTGTGTGACCTTGAACCCACTAAGACCAGCATGGTTTCAGAACGCTTTCAGAAAATAATACTTCGGTATTATGAGCACATATCAAATGGAAACAGCACTGCAGCAAGATAAAGAGCTTAAGCATTTCTCCATCCTTTATGACATAATGCCTAAAGCTAAGTGAAGAGATCTTCTCCCACCTCCTTGGTATGATCTTGAAGGGGATTCATTTTCCTGCAAGGCTTTTCTCCTAAACATCAAGTCTCTCTTTAAAAAGTAAAGTTTTAAAGCTATTACTCCAATAAAAATTAGTTTTAAAAAATTAAGTTTCTGTTTTCATGGTTAAAATAGATCATTGCTGGAATTTTTAAACAATGGTTTCTCCATGCTAGAGCGACTGTTATAATGCATTTCTGTACTTCTCAGGAGTATGTCACCATATAATCTGTTGTGTGCATTTACCATAGTTATTGCTTCTCATGTGTATGTTTAGATCAGGTTTCATTTCACTTAAGATTGGGTCAGAAGTAACTGACTCTGTCTACTTAACCTTCCTATGGATCATTTTTTCAAGTCCTGCATAATGTGCTATTGCTGCTGTCTATTTAGGAAACTCCTAGAAAGTCACTACAAAGAGAGTTTTCTCTCCCTCTCCTTCACTTTCCTCTCTCTTAACAACTCAAGTTATTCTGTAGAGAAAGCAACCATTGTGTGAGCATCTGGGACAGACTCACTGAAGCTCGGGCTCAAGAGTAATGAGCTCTGCGATTTAAAAACACCAAATCCTTCCAACTTTTCATGACGTTGAAGAAATACACATGGATAAAGTGAAGTCGCTCAGTCATATCCAACTCTTCGTGACCCCGTGGACTGTAGCCCGCCAGGCTTCTCTGTCCATGGGATTTTCCTGGCAAGAATATTGGAGTGAGTTGCCATTTCCTTCTCCAGAAACATGGATAACTCTAACATTAAATGTTTCCTTTAGCCCAAATAGCACACTGAGGCTACAGATGTCATATACACTCTAAAGTTGTGACATACCTTGTTGGGGGCACAGAGAGAATTTCCTTTATGAAGTTTATCATTATTACCTTAAGACAGAAGCAATTTTCCCCTCCTTAATGTTTTAACTGTACTTTTATTTTTAGCCATCATTCATTTTATTCCACTTACTTCTTCCATTATTTATAAAGATGCTTCCTCCTAGATAATAATGACCTCCAGTAGAGTCATTCATTCATCCATAGAAGTATGCAGATGGATTATACTGACTTTATGTGTAAGACATGGTGTCTGGTCAGAGTAAATGACCAATAAATTTATAAATAAACTGTCAATAAACAAATGCTCACTGACTGTTCACTGGGTGTCTTTATATACCAGGTACTAGGAGAGGTACTAGAATTGTATCACATTTTATTCTTTCTCAAGGAAAATAATAGACTTAGCTCTTGCCAAATGCAAGATAACAGATGTGAGCTTAAAAATCCAGCAGATCTTCTTTGTGGGGAAAAAAAAAAACTTACTTCAGAGCTTTCTCTAACTTGGTATCCATGTCTAATAGAGCCAATAAATTAAGCCCTGTTGGTAAAATATCTTGAGCAAAATTCAGACTGGGGAGGTACTATTAAACAGAGAGCCATAAAATAAGCGTAAACCTGTTTATGAACTGCCTTGGAAGTAATTTCAGGAGAGGAGAGAAGGAACTGATTACCAGGAACAATAGCTGCCGAGATCTTTCACTCTGGTTCCTTATAAATGGGAGTCACCTTAGCAATCTTCAGCAGCCTCCCACTAAGAAGAAAAGTAACTTGTATTTAAAGTTTCATAATATCTACCTAAAGGTGACCTGATATGGAATTTGCTTTTTCTTTTTTTTTTAACATCTAACTTCTCAACTATGACACAGGGAATTCAACCAGCTAATCTTAAACTGCCTTACAGACTGTACCAATAAATGGTCTTTCAGGTCTCAAGGCCAGTTCCAGTTAAAATCCCATTGCCTCTGTCCTTGACCATCAAAAAGGTTTCAGTTCAGTTCAGTTCAGTCGCTCAGTCGTGTCTGACTCTTTGTGACCCCATGAACCACAGTACGCCAGGCCTCCCTGTCCATCACCAACTCCTGGAGTTCACCCAAACCCAAGAAGGTTTAAAGGGTATCTAAGACACACCCCAAGCCGCCCTGTGGATTTAGTTACCATTTCGGAGCTAAGATGAAGATCTCAGTCGCATATTAGCCAATGCAGTGGGTCTGATGGCTAATAAACAGTTGTGATGTTCCTCACAATGGCAGTAGGATAGTGGCCCTCTTCTATGGAGAGGACTTCTCCACGGGGGGAACGTCGGCCAAAGTGAGTATCAGTGGCCCCTTCTCAATTTCTTCAACTATAAAAAGGAGGTGGAAACAGTTTTCTGGTGTTATCCATAGCCACCCTTTCCAAGGTCTCTCCAGGTGGAAAAATATTCTCCAACATTCAGATGGTTTACAGCCAACAGCTAATTATTCTGTTTCCTTCAATAAGATATACTATTCAATTAGACACCTTATTGACTGAGTTTTCTTCTTGTTTGTAATCATGGGAGAAAAATTGAAATACCTGTATGGGAAATTACATAAGATAAATACACTGTGATCATGCCATGATACAGAGCAAAACACAGGGACTCCACTACCTAGTCAAACTTCTGTGTTAAAGCACACACAGGGCCGTTTTCTGGGGAAGATTCTAGTCCTGATCATAGATGCCCTGAGGCTAGCTTTTAAACCTACGGGATGTGAGCACCCATTCAAGTACACATCCTGTTTTAGAGGGGAGGAGTTTTTATTTTCTACAGGATTTTTATTCTGTCTGCTGCACTACTCACTGCCCAAGCGTGAGAATCTGTCCCCCATAGTAGTCACCATAACCCAGGGGCTTAGTAGCACTGGTGACCCTGAAAGTGAAAGTGAAGTCGCTCAGTCGTGTCCGACTCTTCGCGACCCCATGGACTGCAGCCTACCAGGCTCCCCCATCCATGGGGTTTTCCAGGCAAGAGTATTGGAGTGGGGTGCCACTGCACTATACCCAAATCTCAGTACCCAAATTCATGTTTGTAAAGATGCTAAAATATATTCATGTATCCATTGCTCCAAATATTCCAAAATTTGTCCGAAAGTCAATAGTTCTTTCTCTCATTAAAATGCAATTCAGAGTGGTCCCCTAATAAATAAAAGATGAGAAAGGAAGATTGAATGGAACCTGTCACTACTAATTATGCACATCCGGTGACTTTAACCTCCAGGGATCACTCCAGGCTACTCTGGCATTACAAAAAGCCCTATTAACAGGAATGGCCTAGTGGGTAAGCAGTAAAAATGGAAACGTGCACTTCAGAATGTTCTCTCACACCACGGTTAGATTTTATGGCAGCATAGTTCCTGTTTATGTGACGTCTCTGAGTCTCACATTCTCCATCTGTAAAAGGAATATAATAAAACTTCCCTCACTGGTTTCGGATGAAAATTAGAATACTGAGCCACAAGTACAACAGTTCTTACCTTTGTACTATATCTGGTGGTTTAGTTGCTAGAAAGAAAGTGAAGTCACTCAGTCAGGTCCGACTCTTTGCGACCCCATGGACTGTAGCCTACCAGGCTCCTCCGTCCATGGAGTTTTCCAGGCAAAAGTACTGGAGTGGGTTGCCATTTCCTTCTCCAGGGGATCTTCCCGACTCAGGGATCGAACCCGGGTCTCCTGCATTACAAGCAGGTGCTTTACCATCTGAGCCCCCAGGGAAAGTCAGGTCCAACTCTTGCGACCCCATGGACTATAGCCTGCCAGGCTCCTCTGTCCATGGAATTTCCCAGGCAAGAATACTGGAGTGTGTTGCCATTTCCTTCTCCAGGGGATCTTCCCAACCCAGGGATCAAACCTGGGTGTTCTGCACTGCAGGCAGATTCTTTACTGACTGTACTATATCTAAGCCTGTTCTAATCACTAATCTCTAGATTATCTGTAATCAAAACACACTAATTTACTTATCAACTTTTTCAATTATACATTAATTTTTTTGTATACTTCTTTATTACCTACTGTCAAATTAGATTTTAAGCTGTGGGAGGGCGTGCATCATGTCCATTTCATTAACCACTACATACCTAGTGGAGGAGGAGGAGAAAGGGGTGACAGAGTATGAGATGGTTAGATGGTATCATCAACTCAATGGATATGAGTCTGAGCAAACTGGGAGACAGAGGAAACCAGGGAAGTCTGGTGTGCTACAGTTCATGGGATGGCAAAGAATCAGACATGACTAAGCGACTAAATAACAACAGACCAAGTGGCTATAATGTCCTCAACGATATTTAAATGACTGAACAACTGAATAAAAGAATAAATAAACAAGTGAATGAGTTAGGGTATTAGCATTTAACAGAAGCATTAAATAATTATAACTGTTTAATTATTTTAGCATTACAAAATTATGACATTTTGAATATTGTGAAAATTCTACTGGTTTTGTTACTTGCTAAAATATTAGGCAGATCATTTGGAACATCATAATCAAATTCACCCATGTAATTGTTATGCATTTCAGAATTCTTCAGACTATCTTAGACTATTCAAATCTTTTGCATTAATACCACTTATATATTTTTAAAAAACATGTTTACAAGACTTAGTTAAGTGATAAAATCAAATAAAAAACCATATAAGATAACTCACTGGTTATATTTATATATACACATACACACGTTTATGGTGGTTCAGATGGTAAAGGATCTGACTGCAACGAAGACACCCAGGGAGACCCGGTTCGATCCCTGGGTTGGGAAGAACCCCTGGAGAAGGAACTGGCAACCCACTACAGTCTTCTTGCCTGGAGAATCCCACAGACAGAGGAACCTGGCAGGTTATGGTCCATGAGGTCACAAAGAGTCAGACACAATTGAGCAACTAACACACACATATACTGTACAGATATTCTAGTTATTCAAAATATCACATGCCTACAATAAAATATTTACAGGGCTTATCTCCATCTCATCTTTGAGGCTTTTTCCTATTTATTTATCTTCACTGACTTTTCTCCTATAACTACCAAGGATTCAGTTCAGTTCAGTTCATTTCAGTCACTCAGCTGTGTCCAATTCTGTGCGACCCCATGAATTGCAGCACGCCAGGCCTCCCTGTCTATTACCAACTCCCAGAGTTCACTCAAATTCACGTCCATCGAGTTGGTGATGCCATCCAGCCATCTCATCCTGTGTCATCCCCTTTTCCTCCTGCCCCCAATCCCTCCCAGCATCAGAGTCTTTTCCAGCGAGTCAACTCTTTGCATGAGGTGGCCAAAGTACTGGAGCTTCAGCTTTAGCATCATTCCTTCCAAAGAACACCCAGGATTGATCTCCTTTAGAATGTACTGGTTAGATCTCCTTGCAGTCCAAGGATTACTTATATATTTAAATTTCAAAAATCCAAATAAAAGGTATATATTAATTTAATTTAAAATAGTTCAAATGAACACATTTTAGCATGCATTTTTTTTATTTTTATTTTTTATTAGGGTATAGTTGCTCTCCTGGTGTATGTGCACGCATGCTCAGTTGCTAACTCATGTCCAACTCTTGCAACCCTATGGACTGTAGCCTGCTAGGCTCCTCTGTCCATGGGATTTCCCAGGCAAAAATACAGGAACAGGCTGCCATTCCTTCTCCAGGGGATCTTCCCAACCCAGGTATCAAACCCACATCTCCCACATTGGTGGGTGGATATGGCACAGTGGTAAACAATCCACCTGCTGATGCAGGAGATGTGAGTTTGATCCCTTGGTCATGAGGATCCCCTGGAGGAGGGCATGATAACCGACTTCAGTATTCTTGCCTGTGAAATCCCATGCACAGAGGAGCCTGGTGGGCTACAGTCCATGGGATTGCAAAAGAATAGGACACAACTTAGCGACTAAGCAATAACATAGTTGCTTTACAATGTTGAGTTAGTTTCTGCTGTACAGTGAGTCAGCCATATATACACATACATCCCTTCCCTCGTGGACCTCCCTCCCACTCTCCATCCCACCCCTCTAGGTCATCACAGAGCACCAAGCTGAGTTCCCTGTGCTTTACAGCAGGTTCCCACTAGCTAGCTATTTTACACTATAACTGGGAGATGCTGCTGCTGCTGCTGCTAAGTCACGTCAGTCGTGTCCAACTCTGTGCGACTCCATAGATGGCAGCCCACCAGGCTCCTCTGTCCCTGGGATTCTCCAGGCAAGAACACTGGAGTGGGCAATTGGGAGATGAGTTTGCATTTAAAATTAATAAAATATTCCTTTGTAAGTGCATCTGTCTTTCTCTTAATTTATTTGGAAAATAAAGTTAAAACAACCAAAACAGAACCTCATTTACTCTGCTTCCTCCACCCTGTGCTCAGTATACTTCTTAGAAAGCAAAAACCACTTCAAAACATTACATTTTTATAAAGACGCTGGATATAGGTGAAGAGTCTATCCACTTAGAGCTCAAGAGTATAAGACATTCTGTGCAACTTTTTTTTATGCAGCCCCTCAAGTCACTGGTAGTCAGCTGGGCCAGGAAAGACCATAGGCATTTTGTCTGAATCACCTGGGGCAAGCTTTACACCACACTTGAGTCTGAAGTCCTGTTCCTACCTATTATTCTTCTCAAAGATACTGGTATTCGAATATAAAAGTCTTCCTAGAAACGTGCTTAGCACAGTGACTAGGGAGAATCATATAGTAGCAGGAGGAATACTGACAGGTAACCTTTTATTGAGTATTTACCATGTGCCACAGAAAATGGATTAACTCATTTAATCTTCAACAAACAAACAAACAAAAAAAACCCTGTTTGGCAGATACAATTGTTATTTCCATTCACAGACGAGGGAAACTGAGGCCCAGAAGATATGACCTTGCCCAAGGTTACACAGTTAGTAAGTGGTGGAGTCAGGACTGGGCTTCCCAGGTGGTGCTAGTGGTAAAGAACCTTCCTGCCAATGCAGGAGATGTAAGCAATGCTGGCTGGATCCCTGGGTGGGGAAGATCTCCTGAAGGAGGGCACGGCAACCCACTCCAGTATTCTTGCCTAGAAAACCCCATGGACAGAGGAGCCTGGTGGGCTACAGCCCATAGGGTTGGAAAGGGTTGGACATGACTGAAGCGACTTAGCATGCACACACACACAGTCAGGATCAGAATGCGGGGGGTTGAGTCCATAACACACACCTTTTACTAACACTCTCTGCTGCTTCCCAACTTTACTGAAACCAACTTCACTGAAAATGCAAAGTATCTATGAAATATTTCCAAAGTTTCTATATACCACTAAAGATTTCTCTTTTGCTTGGAAATGAGTACATTATATATACTCAGTGTAGTTATTTCAACTGGATAACATCATGAAATCCTAACACAGAATTATTTCCCCCTGGATTTTCCCCTTTCTCTTTCATATTGGTGACAATTCTACTTCCTCACTTCAGGAAGATAAAGGGTGTGAGTTCTCAAAGATTCCCAAACAACCCTTTGAAGAGTTGCAGAAAAAAAACACCAGTAATCTGTTATATTTAAATTCAGATAAATGACAAATCATTTTTACTATAAGTATATCCCATGCAAAATCTTAAACATATTTATATTTTAAATTATTCACAGTTCAAATTTAACTGGGTATCCTTTTAATTGCTAAACCTGTCAACCCTCTCCTTGGGAAAACTCAGTTTATGGAGGAAGTAAAAGGCAAGAAAATTCACACAACAGGCAGAGTATCTTAGAAAAAGCAAGAGGGAGAGGGTCTAGGCAGATGAAACTTTTGTCAGTGAATTTGAGGTTCTTACTTCATCACAAAAGAGTTCGGAGATGAAATGATCAGTAAGACGTGGATTTCTTTAGAGAGGAACACACTCACACAGAATGTGGACCATCTCAGAAGGTGAGAGAGAGAGTCTCAAAATATGGCATGGTAAGTGTACGGGCTGGGTAATTTCTTTGACTAATGAGTGGGAGGATCATTTCTATTACTTTAGGGAAGGGACAAAGATTTTCAGGAATTGGGCTACTGCCCACATTTTGGTCTTAGACAGACGCCACAGATAGTAGTGGTTGTGCCACTTAGCATGCTGGGGTATTACAAGGAGTGTACAATGAGGCTTGGGGTCTACTGGAAGTGAACTCTTCCACCATCTTGGACCCAGCTGGTTCTAACCGGTTTCTGTCCTGTCCTACGGCCACGTCAGTCTTTCAAAGGTTGTGCCCTGTCCCCTTCCCTCCTGTTTAAAAACCATACGCAGTCTGGCAAAAGACTCCAGGGGCAAATGTAGCTAGGAAAGAGCAGGGGCTGCCACTCCAGAGAGCAAGGAGCACGGATGACCCTTGACCAGCTGCTTCCTACTCTCCCGCTGATGGCGGAGCTATGTTACAACTCCAAGTTATAAAACTGAGATACAGCCTAAAAGCCCAGTGGAGAAGCTTGGGCCAAAATGAAGGCACTGTGGATACGAGGAAAGCTATTACGCTGGGGAAATAGGATACCCACTGGTTTTTACTGAAGAGAACTAAAACTAATCTAACTTACAAGGACTAAGATAGCTTAACAGACTCTCTTCAGGCTTGACCATCCCAGAACCTGAAGCAGAATTACATCCGCAGCTTTCATCAGATCAGATTCTGAGCAATGAACCTGAAACACCCGGTGTCGTGTGCCCTGCTGTACTACAAACCAGAGACACTGAGATGAGAAACACATAATGCCTGCTTTTTAGGTAATAACCATCTGACATGGGAAAGCAACAGGTAAAGAAGCAATCTCAACTCTAGAGTCTTCCACACACAATGAAAGTCATTAGAAGAGGGTAGGACTGACTCTCTAGAAAGTGACAGGGAGCACTCGACAAAGGAAATTGCTCCGGAGAAAGATCTTTACAGAACCGCTGGTATTTGCCTAGAGGACAGTATTGAGAAGGATGGTCCCTGTGAGATATGTTTGGTATTTCTGGAATACACAATGGCTAGAAGGAGAAAGAAAGTAACGTAGGCTGGAGACAGATTTTAACAGCCCTATGACACACATGTGCTTCCCAAACCTTATCACATGCACCAATTTATCTAGGGGTCTTGTTAAAATGCAGGTTCTGGTTGACGTGGTATGAAGCAGAGCCTTGGGGATTCTGCATTTCTAACTAGCTGCCAAATGAGGCAAATGCGGCTAGGTAAGGCACGAATAATTAAGGCTGTGTGCCACACTTTGGGCTTCCATGGTAGCTCAGTGATAAAGAATTCACCTGCAATGCAGGAGAATTAGGACACAACTAAGTTCACACGGGTTCAGTCCCAGGATGGGGAAGACTCCCTGGAGAAGTAAATGGCAACCCACTCCAGTATTCTTGCCTGGAGAATCCCATGGACAGAGGGCCCTGGCGGGGTACAGTCCATAGGGTCGTATGCACACCTCACTTTAGGTGTTAAATCTTTTCCTGCAGACCTTGTGGCTTCTCTAGCCTGAGAGTGACTAGAATTCAAAAAAGCTACAAGCAGGTATGACTCTCCCTTGGCCCATGTAAGAAATACCCAAACTGAAGACACTAAAGATGAATTGAGTCATTTGCAAAGGTAAATAACCAATATTATATAATAACCTTAAATGGAATATAAGCTATTGATATAAAAATATCAAATCATTATGCTGTACCCCTGAAACTAATAAAGCATTTAATTCATCTTGACTTCAAAGGTAAAATTGACAAGCTGGTATTCAATGGAAGCACGGATAAGGGAAATAGGTGATGGTAGTTAATTTTTTTCACAATATGATATGATTTGAGATGTGTAATCTCATTTAACATTTAGGATGTCCTGTGCGTGCATGCATGCTAAATAACTTCAGTAGTGTCCAGCTCTTTGGGACCCCATAGACTGTAAATTGCCAGGCTCCTCTGTCCATGGGATGCTCCAGGCAAGACTACTGGAGTGGGCTGCCATGCCCTCCTCCAGGGGATCTTCCTGACTCAGGGTCGGAACCCATATCTCTTAGGTCTCCTGCACTGGCAGGCAGGTTCTTTATCACTAGCATCACCTGGGAAGTCCTTAGGATATCTTACTATAACTAAATGTAACACCTTTTTAACCATAAACGAGGAGTTGGGTTTTAAATGCAGTATTTGGAGGATTCCGTCCCCTAACTTTAAGGTCACTCCTGACACATATCCAGTCTTTCTAGATAGACTGTAAGAGTCCTCTCTGGCAGGGATAGGCTTCGGTGTGTCCCCAGCCCTGAGCATGTGCCTGGTACACAAGGCTTCCTCTTTGATCATGGCTCTATGAATATGCAGACACACCATTCCTGATCAGACACGGCTTCACAAACTTGAAACCTTGAGAAGATTCCAAAGCATCAGTCCTCAGTGAGTTTCCTCATTTATTTTCCCCCTTCTCACTTTCAAAAATCTGAACTGGTAAGACATTTCAATGCCAATCCTGAAACTGAGCGCTCATGCATTTCTCAAGTTCTGAAATAACATCCTGAGGTACCAATCCCAGCGGTCCTTCCTAATGACTGATTAGAGTTCTTTTCTTACCTCCTACAGCTGATTACTTGTTGTGATACCACAGATTGCTTAGCAGCTTGACTTAGCACCTGTGCTAATTGCTTTATCCTGTTAGATCTGATTTTCAGTGTGTGAAATGTTAACTTAAGCCAGTGGTTCTTGGGCCCAACTAGACATGAGAATCACCAAAGATCCTTTTTAAATACTCAGGCTCCATCCCCAGGGATTGCAATTTAACTGGACTGAAGTGGATCCCAGGTATCAGAAAGGTTTAAAAAACCTTCCCAGGTGAATCTAATGCACAGCCAAGATGAAGAAACACTGACGTAGGCAAACTTACATGGGGATTTTGTTTGTGCGGAAGTTGTCTCCCCATATCACAGTCCATCCAAGAAAAAATACCAAAATATAAATGAAAAATTTGATAGAGTTCGTCCAAGTCTGTCTAAAGCAATCTCACCTATCAAGACTCTTGAGAGTCCCTTGGACTGCAAAGAGATCAAACCAGTCAATCCTAAAGGAAATCAATTCTGAATATTCCTTGGAAGGACTGATGCTGAAGCTCTAATACTTTGGCCACCTGAAGTGAAGAGTCAACTCATTGGAAAAGACCCTGATGCTGAGAAAGACTGAAGGTGGGAGGAGAAGGGGCCACCAAAGGTGAGATGTTGGATGCCATCAGCAACTCAATGGGCATGAGTCTGAGCAACTCCAGGAGATATTGAAAGAGAAGCCTGGCGTGCTGCAGTCCACGGGGTCACAAAGAGCCAGACACGACTGAGAACTAAACACCACCACCACCCATCAGGAACACCAACAGCATAAGGACAGTCTCCAAACCACCAAACCAGATGCTACGAAATCCATACAGAAAGGAACTAAATTAGAAGGAGCTGAGATCTGATGGTTAGAAACAAAACAAAAAACAGGTCTCCTGCTTTACTGGTTACATAAGACTTAAGTTATTTTCGGCATCCAGTTTTCTCATCCACACACATAAACTGTCCCCATGAAGTGTTCACCAAAGAATTGATGCTTTTGAACTGTGTGTTGGAGAAGACTCTTGAGAGTCCCTGGGACTGCAAGGAGATCCAACCAGTCCATTCTGAAGGAGATTGGCCCTGGGATTTCTTTGGAAGGTATTTTGGCCACCTCATGCGAAGAATTGACTCATCGGAAAAGACTCTGATGCTGGGAGGGATTGGGGGCAGGAAGAGAAGAGGACGACTGAGGATGAGATGGCTGGATGGCATCACTGACTCCATGGGCGTGGGTCTGGGTGAACTCCGGGAGTTGGTGATGGACAGGGAAGCCTGGCGTGCTGCGATTCTTGGGGTCGCAAAGAGTCAGACACGACTGAGCGACTGAACTGAACTGAACTGATGAAGTGTTATGTAGATTTAATATAATAATATGGTAATGAAACAATTTATTCTCATGTTTCAACTTCTTTTGAGTTTTTTTTATATCACTCCAGGCATGTTGTTTTTCTTCTTTGCCACATTCTTGGCATTTGAAAGATTATTTTAACCTGTTAAGCTAAGACCATTTGCAACTTAATTTTATTTTTCTGAATATTTATCAAATGTGTAACATAATAAAAATTATGGAATTGTTCTATACCTTTGTATCTTAATCTCAGGTATAGATTTCTTTTTTTTCAAGGCCTCTACACCAACAAGGAAGTGTTAACCAACAAAACAACCTGATATATCCAACATTGGAGCCCAAATGCTATGGGTCACTGAACACCAAGAGGCAGCGGGCCAGCTGATCATCTGGGAAAGCAGCCTGATCTGATGGTTTTATCCCTAAGGAAGCCAGCACATGGCTAGTGACCCACCCACCGCAGGATCCAGGGGCTAAATGCCGAAGCCACAGAAGCTGACCACACAGGACAGCTAGGTAGGTATAGCCCAATGTCCAATGGCCCAGGTTCTCAAGAGGCCAGGCAGGGTGAGGGACCACAATAATTCCTCAGCAACCACCACAACCATGTTGCAAAATAACATGGCTTTGTGTTTCCCTCTAAAATCATTAAATCTCATTCTTTGAAAGTTTTGTTTAGTTAGTCCTTTTATAAAAAATGAGGCACGCGTGATTTTCATACCCACAAGCTCAGATCTGCAAATATAAGAGATTTTTTAATCTCATTTATTCATACTATGAAATATTTTTTCACAATTTCTTTTTTTTTTTTTCTTTAGTCATAGTTGCAGCTCATGGACTCTAGAGTGTGGGTTCAGTAGCTGAGGTGTCTGGGCTTTGTGGCATGTGGGATCTTAGTTCGCAGGCCAGGGACTGAACCCATATCCCCTGCACTGGAAGGTGGATTTGGAACCACTGGACCACCAGGGAAGTCCTGAGATTTTTCTTTATAACTGAAATAATTTCTATCACAAGCTCTGCATGTTTCCTGATATAAAACGGAATCTGGGCACTTCTAAGTAAGCTCAACCATGTCAGTAATTTCTTAGTTATATCTGCTTTATACTCAATCACATTAGGGACTGTCTCCTTTCTTCTTCTCCCTGGGGCTGACTCTAACTCCACTGTTTACACAGTAACGTAAAATCTGTGAGAGCGTGTCTGTGCTTACTCAGTGACATTTGTTGATGTACATATAATCCTGTCCAGTTCTTTGTGTTGCCACCCTCCATACAGGCTTCCACCCACTTGGTCCCACACTGCATGGCCCCTGCCGCCACTGGCTGTTGCATCCCCTTGTCATGACCTTGAGACCTCTCTGGATACCTGGATTTCTCTCTCCTCTAAAATAGACATTTTTATTCCAGAACTGAGCAAGGTTCACTTGTTACCCCACATCTCCCCAGGGCAGTGGGATACTTAGGATCTGTTCTCAAGCTCCCTCTACTTCTCACACGCATGCTGAATGACATGAGAATCTTTGTGAATTCAGTCATCCAGAGGGGAAACACAACACTTACTCTCCTCAAGGTAGGGCAGGTTATGCTGTAGTAAAAATGCCCAAAAGATCAACAAAATGTCATTCCTCACTCAAAATCCATTGAGAGTCCAGAATACTCTCTGACAGCTGTCTTTGGCACATTGGCTCAGCCTTCCAGATTACAAGAGAAGAAGCAGGCTGGAAAGTCTAGCACTAATAATTGGATGCTTCAACACAGAAGTGACCCATGTCATTTCCAGAAACAGTGTATTGGCCAAAGCAACTCACAAGGTCATGTCTAACTCCGAGGCAGAGGGGAATGTTTGTCGTTTAGTTGCTAAGTCATGTCCAACTCTTGCAACCCCATGGACTGTAGCCCACCAAGGCTCCTCTCTCCATGGGATTTCCCAGGCAAGAATACTGGAAAGGGGTGCCGTTTCCTTCTCCAGGGTATCCTCCCAACCCAGGGATCAAACCCGCATCTCTTGCAATTCCTACATTGGCAGGCAGAATCTTTGCTACTGAACCATCTGGGAAGCCCTAGAGGAGAAATACAATGCCCCATATGCCTAGAAGAATGGTGGGCCCAAACCTTAGAGCAGTGCAGTGGTGTTTTCTGCAGTCCTGGTTCCCTATGCCCTTACACTTACTTAGTGATTTATAGCCTCTTTGCCCACTATTTAGCTCATGAAGTGGGACTTGGCTCAAACCGGGGGTTCAGCCCTAAAATTAATGTCTATCTGTCTTATCTCTCTCTATGAGCTTCCAACCTTCTTCCTTCAGCTGGCAGCACCTTTATCCAGTGAAGGAGTGGGAACAGGAAGGAGAGATTAAGGGAAAATATAGAAAGGTGATTTAAGACTTGTAACTTTAACAGTCAGAAATTTGACATCTGAAAAGAGGGGAAATAGGAGTAAAAATACATTCATTTCAGACTGAGAAGCTCCATAGAAAACTTTTAAAAGTGGCACATTCTGAACAGCCTAATGTCTATGAGGCTCTGCTTCACCAAATCCCAATGCCAAAGTCATTTCTCCTTAACTAGTGAAGGTGGTTCAAGAGATGGGTTACCCACAATAGCACCCCACTCCAGCACTCTTGCCTGGAAAATCCCATGGACGGAGGAGCCTGTTAGGCTGCAGTCCATGGGGTCACTGAGGGGCGGACACGACTAAGCGACTTCACTTGCACATTTCACTTTCATGCTTGGAGAAGGAAATGGCAACCCACTCCAGTGTTCTTGCCTGGAGAATCCCAAGGAAGGGGGAGCCTGGTGGGCTGCCATCTATGGGGTTGCACAGAGTCGGCCACGACTGAAGTGACTTAGCAGCAGCAGCAGAGAAGGCTCTTGAGGCTGAAGAACCTGTGCATTTAAAAATATATTTTATAATGTTTTAGTCATGCCTTCCCTAGACCTCTATTATTTATGAAACTTCAGTTTTGCCTCATGTGTGCTAAGTCGCTTCAGTCATATCTGACTCTCTCTGACCCCATAAACCATAGCTCACCAGGCTCCTCTGTCCATGGGATTCTCAGGCAAGAATACTAGAGGGAGCTGCAAGCCCTCCTCAACCCAGGGATCAAACCCACCTCTCTTTAAGTCTATGTGCACTGGCAGGCGGGTTCTTTGCCACTAGTGCTGCCTGTGAAGCCCTAAGTTTTGCCTATAATGATACATTTCAGGATCACAAGCTCTGAGACTAGGCAGGGTTTAAAGTCAGGTGGTTATGACAGCTACTATATCCATGTTCTACTGCTATAATTAAATGTGCAGCAGCCACAAAACTTCAGGGCCATAAAACAATAAATGTTTTGTTCACATTCTCGAGGGCCAGCTGGGCATCACTCTAGTGATCCTGGCAGAGAGAATTTACATATCTGGGGTCAGCTGGTTATTGTCTGATATGGGTCGGCCTCAACTGGGGTGACTGGAACATTCCACTCTGGCCCACATGTCCCCCTCCCTCCTCCTGGGATCTGCAGGCTAACCTGGGCGTGTTCACATGGCATTAGCAGCACAGCCACCAACACAGCTTTCAAGGCTCTGCTTCCATCATATCTGCTCATATTCTATGGGCCAAAGCAAGTCACAAGACTACACCTGGAGTCAGGCAAAGGATGGATGTAAAGAGACATGAAAAATCAAAGTCAAGGCATGCTGTTTACCACATCTAGGATTCTGTCTATCGAGAACGCCTGTGCAGGGCTGAAGCGCTCACTGGCCTGGGACTAGCAAAATGATGAATGAACTTAAAATGGGGGCCAGGTCAGAAAGAGAAAAACAAATATTATCAATGCCTATACGTAGAATCCAGAAAAAAAACTGGTATAGACAATTTTATCTACAAAGCAGAAACACAGACCTAAGAACAAACATATGGATACCAAAGGGGGAAAAGGGGGATGAATTGGGAGAATGGGATTGACATATATACACTATTGATACTCTGTATAAAACAGATAAGTAATGAGAATCTGCTGTATAGCACAGGGAACCCTGCTCTGCTCTGCGGTAACCTAAATAGGAAAGAAATTTAAAACGGAGGGTATATGTGTGGAGGTATAGCTGATTCATTTTGCTGTAAAAACTAACACAACACTGTAAAGCAGTTATACTCCAGTAAGATTTTTTTTGTTTTTAAATAAAAATAAAGATGAGGTAACTGTGAAAAAAAAGTGAGGACCAGGTCCTGAGTCCTCAACAAGAAAGACTGAGAGGTAGAAATGGCACAGAGACGTATGAGGAGAAACAGGAATTCAAAATCCTATAATCATATTTAGAAATTACAAGACATATTAAGCATGATTGAGAATGACCAGAGTATGCACGGTAATTCCTGGCCCTATTTTGCCTGCAAATAAAGGGGGAAAAGGGGGATGAATTGGGAGAATGGGATTGACATATATACACTATTGATACTCTGTATAAAACAGATAAGTAATGAGAATCTGCTGTATAGCACAGGGAACCCTGCTCTGCTCTGCGGTAACCTAAATAGGAAAGAAATTTAAAACGGAGGGTATACGTGTGGAGGTATAGCTGATTCACTTTGCTGTAAAAACTAACACAACGCTGTAAAGCAGTTATACTCCAGTAAGATTTTTTTTGTTTTTAAATAAAAATAAAGATGAGGTAACTGTGAAAAAAAAAAGCGAGGACCAGGTCCTGAGTCCTCATCAAGAAAGACTGAGAGGTAGAAGTGGCACAGAGATGTATGAGGAGAAACAGGAATTCAAAATCCTATAATCATATTTAGAAATTACAAGACATATTAAGCATGATTGAGAATGACCAGAGTATGCACGGTAATTCCTGGCCCTATTTTGCCTGCAAAGGCAGTACCTGCTGTTACAGAAAGTGAAAGTGAAAGTCACTCAGTGGTGTCTGACTCTTTGTGACCCCATGGACTATACAGTCCATGGAATTCTCCAGGCCAGAATACTGGAGTGGGTAGCCTTTCCCTTCTCCAGGGGATCTTCCCAACCCAGGAATTGAACCGGGATCTCCTGCATTGCAGGTGGATTCTTTACCAGCTGAGCTACGAGGGAAGCCCCAATGTTACAGTTCAGTTCAGTTCAGTTCAGTCACTCAGTTGTGTCCGACTCTTTGCGACCCCATGAATCGCAGCATTCCAGGCCTCCCTGTCCATCACCAACTCCCGGAGTTCACTCAGACTCACATCCATCGAGTCAGTGATGCCATCCAGCCATCTCATCCTCTGTCGTCCCCTTCTCCTGCCCCCAATCCCTCCCAGCATCAGAGTCTTTTCCAATGAGTCAACTCTTCGCATGAGGTGGCCAAAGTACTGGAGCTTCAGCTTTAGCATCATTCCTTCCAAAGAAATCCCAGGGCTGATCTCCTTCAGAATGGACTGGTTGGAATGTTACAGAGGGCTGTGTAATTAACAGTGTTTCACATTGTTCATCTCAACTGATGCTATCAGTAGTCCCTGGGCAGTGCACGGCAGGCACTGCTACTCCATTTTAAATGCAGGGCCATCCTGCAGGACTGAAGAAGAAAAGAGAGGCGCCCAGTGGAACAAGGCTAGTGAGTGATCCAGTTGAGACTCAACCCAAGTCTAGTTGTTTTTTTTCCCCCAGTATATAATGAAAACTTTTGAAAAGTAAACCTTGAAACAATAACATCGAAAACGTCTTCCCCATAAGATTCTAGCATAAAGGCCAAAGAGTCCAGTGTCTCCCAGTTTATAAGCAAAGTGGTGATTGCTATGGAGGCACTTAGGCACTTGCTTGTGAAGGTGGGGGTGATGCTGAAAGCTATTAAAAGTCTAAGGCAATCATGAGCCAACACTTACATGCTTTCTGAGTAGTGACAAAAATTTAACACAATTCACATCAAAGTAGGGGGAATAAATGATTCCAAATGCTATTAGAAAAAGTAGAGGAGAGGAAATTCAATGGGAGAATCAGACTCAATCAGCCTTTTGATGGGAAACGATCATTTTGAAAAATGGGATAAAATAAAACCTAAAAATCAGGAGTATAACACTTGTTAACAAGGAGGAAAATCAGAGATGACAAAACATAGGTACAAGAACTACAAGATTAAAAATAATGCAAAGGTGTACATTATTACCAATCACAAAGAAGATTTTTAAAATGCAGTATAACAACTGAAGAAAATGCAAAACCATTGATCATTTTTCTTCCAGAAATGAAAACACGTATACTTGAAGGATATTCTGCTGTCTTCAGATGCAGACAATACTGCAAATTTGTTGGAAGATAAACAGGAAGACTTGAGTCTGTCCCAAACTTAATAACAGAGTTCTGTAGGGTTTTTTTTCCTTAATAACCTGAAAATTTGCAGGGAAAATTTGGGGCTGATCTCATTTCTGTGACCTGATACTACACAGAAGTCTGGTTTCTGAGAAATGGCTGGGGGATTCTTGAGGAGATGGGATATACTTCCACAGAGTTACAAGAAGACACTGCTGAAGCTATGCATAAACAGATAAGCAATGAGACCCTGCTGAATAGCACAGGGGACTCTGTTTAGTGCACTGTGCTGAATGGGAGAGGAAGTCAAAAAGGGAGAGGGGTTATGTACATGTATGACCAATTCATTTTTCGGACAGAAGAAAAAAACAACATTGTAAAGCAGCTATACTCCAAAAAAATTAATTTTTAAAAAAAGTTACAAGAAGAAAACAACTCTCAGTTAATCATCAGGCCTTTGATGGAAAGGCCTGTGGAACACACCACACTGTGAGACAGCCTCGTGTACAAAACCCAGTGAGTGTACTCTCAGAAATCTAGAATCAGAGGCACAGCACGGCTACCACTTGTTGAGAACAACAGATTATCTAGACTAACTCTTGAACTCCCAGGGAGCAATCCGAGGAGAAAAATAAATGCAAAAGATTCTCATAGCCATTAACCCTCCCCTGAAATGGGTCAGCCCTCATTTCAGCAATGATTTCAACAAAGATAGAGAGACAGTGCTCAGCAGATCGTTCTTTTTAAATATTAAGTATGTTAACAGGGGTGTGCTAGTGAAAAGAAATGGCCTTGTAATGATAGACGGAACTACTAAGAGGCAATTCAGCTGAGATAAGCAAATAATGCTAAAGGTAAACCCAGAAGTTAAGGGAAACGCAAGTTAAGGGAAGAAAACTAAGAGTGCTATGTGCTTAGTCGCTCAGTCGTGCCTGACTCTTTGCACCCCCATGAACTGCCAGGCTCCTCTGTCCATGGGGATTCTCCAGGCAAGAATACTGGAGTGGGTAGCCTATCCAGGGGATCTTCCCAACCCAGGGATCGAACTGGGGTCTGCTGCATTGCAGGTGGATTCTTTACCAGCTGAGCTACCAAGGAAGCCCCTTAAGAGTGGTAGATAGCCTAGGAAAATGAACTTGGTGTTTGAATTGGCTACAAGCTCCATGTCAGTCTACCTTTATTTACCACAATGGTTCATAACTTCTTTGGAGTCAAGGATTCCTTTGAGGGCTTGATAAAAATTAAGTACCTCAGCTTGGAAACAAGTACCCTTTGCACTGAGTCAAGAAGCTCACAGAGAGCCCACAGGGCATCAGTGCTTTAGAACATGGGACTTGCTCTATATGAGTCCACAGTCAGTCCAGGACTCAAGTCTTCCCCACCACTCACTTTCAAAAAGTAACACTATCCTCTCTTCACTCTAAGTTTCCTCACCTGTCAAGGGGTGATAACAGCAGTACCTACCCCCACTCCAGGGTTATTGTAAATAACTCACAAGGTGAAGCACCAGGAGCCTTTTGGTATTTTTGTTATATTTTTATTACTTTTAAAATATGGGAATACATGTTGCTACATGTATGTTTTAATATATGTATTGCATTGGCAAAGTCAGTTGCTACTTTATGCAACTTCTCAGTAACTTTTAAGTTTAGGGTACAAGGCAGAAGAGGGGATTGCTGCTCTGGGGTCGGGTGCCACTTGGAATAATTGCTGGAATCTTCCGTTCTGATCTGGGCATCTCATGTTAAGAGGAAGGCCAGGTAGGGTGGTAAGGAAATGTGAAAACTGGCACAGGGAGACATATGAAAGAATCAATCTTATTCAGCTCAGGAGGAATAACTAAGGATATTTAGCCTAAAGAACAGATGGTTTAGCCAAATTCAAATACTGAAAAAATTGCATTGTTGTGGAAGAAACAGAATTATTTTGAGTAGTTCCAGGGGTCAAAATTTAGGCCAAGAGACAAAGAACTTTCAGGTGGTTAAAAGGAAGAATACCTTAGTGATTAAAAGCTGATATTTCCTTATCAATGAAAGGTCAATCTATTCCTTTATGCAGCAAACATTTATTGAGCATGTACTGTGCACCAGAGACCATGCAAGGTCCTGGGAATACAAAATGAAGACGACACAGACCTTGTTGTCTGGAGGCAGAAACCAAGAAAATATGTCGTTGCAAGATAAACCGAGGCAATACTATTGCCTGGAGAACAGGGCAGGTCCACTCCTCAGCCTGAAAGAAGGGGCCTGATGGAGGTGGCACTAGAGCTGAGACATCATGAGGAACAAGCCAGGCATGCTGGGCAGATGGCACAGAAGTGAGGAAGAGTACAGTGCGTCCAAGGAGTGCTGGGTGCGAGGGACAAGGCAGAGCAGAGAGGGAGAAAAGAACGTCGATTGATCCTTTGGACAAAGCCACTAAAGGATCGGAAGCACATACGTAACCTGGTCAGATCTGTGCTTTAGATGAAGACATGGTCATTAGTAAAATGTTTGAGATGAGAGCTGGTGGTCCTATATTCCATACTTGTGATAGTTCCGTATCTCCCCCAAGTAAGTGAAGAGCTTCATGATAGTTCAACATTTTTTAATGGGTTATTTAGTCTTGTATAATACAAGAATGTCTCAACCAAGATACTTGTTAGGAGTGTGGAAGCAAGACTAGAAATCTAAAGAAAACAAAGAGACTGGGATAAGAATCAAAGCAATGTGAGGGCCTGGGTTGGGTATGGGAGATGGAACTGGGGCACTCAAGGGCATTTCCAAAGTTCAGACTCTGTGCAGTTTGGCCTTGAAACCATCACAGAATTCTACGATTGTAAAGGACATGGGGACCATCTCATGCAGCTCTTCTGCTGTAGAAAGTAAACCCCAGGAAGAGAGAGTAGTTTTATGACCTCCCCAAATAACTAGCTGATGAAAGAGTTAAGGAGAGGATACAGAATCCTGAAACACACCACATTTCAACCTTGATCCAGTGGGTGACCTTTCATTCCACTGTACCCCTCAAATTTTATTAAACCATTTTTTGCAGCAAATACACTTTTTTACTGAAATACGGTTCTAAGACTTAAGCTATTTATCAAAAGGAAATGAGCACAGAATTTATATGTTGCCACAGATCACAGATACCTTATGGAACAAAAAGGGTCTCCTATTTAAACCTTCCAAGGTGGAAGGAAGAGGACAGGCTGATCCAAAGCCAAGTTCCATACCTGCCAACAGAGTGACACTGAGAAAATTGCTTATCATCTGCAGTCTGGTTTCCTCATCTGTAAAGCAAAGAAATAATACTTAAGGAGTTTTAGGTATACAAAGCACCTTCATGATACTGGGAGCTCAACACATGTTGAGAGTCAAAGTCAAAGTCGCTCAGTCGTGTTCGACTCTTTGTGACCTCATGGACTATACTAATTATAGCCATGTAATTCTCCAGGCCAGAATACTGGAGTGGGTAGCCTTTCCCTCCTTCAGGGGATCTTCCCAACCCATGGACCGAACCCCGGTCTCCCATATTGCAGGCAGATTCTTTACCAGCTGAGCCACAAGGGAAGCCCAAGAATACTGGAGTGGGTAGCCTACCCCTCTTCCAGCAGATCTTCCTGACCCAGGAATCGAACTGGGGTCTCCTGCATTGCAGGCAGATTCTTTACCAACTGAGCTTGGTATCAAGGAAGCCACATATTAGGCAAGTCCTTTCTCTTTCTGTTTGCTTTCCTGTCCCCTCCTCATTAAAACCCACAAGGAGAAGTTACCCTCCATCTCCTCCAGCCTACCAGACACAGTAAGAGGTTAGAATTTGTTCACCAGTGTCAGGCCAACTGTAATGCCACCGGTAATGCTTGGCCTTGTGTGAACTTGTACACATTTTCTAATCTCTCTGAGACCATTTATAAAACTATAATAATCCAAAGAAAACTATTCCTACCCTGTGGAGTTCTTGTGAGGATTAAAAGAAGTGAAAGTGTCAGTTGCTCAGTTGTATCTGACTCTTTGAGACCCCATGGACTGTAGTTCCCCAGGCTCCTCTGTCCAAGGCATTTCCCAGGCAAGATACTGCAGTGGGCTGCCATTTCCATAAGCGAAATACATGAAAGGTATTTAGAGCTGTGCCTGACATACAGTAAACACTCAAGCAACTGCTGTGATTATGTTAATTTTACATGCAGAGAACCAGATTACATTGATTGCAATTTCCTTTGTTTCCTTAACCTCCTTGTTAATGATCTCCTCATTCGTGCAGAACTTCATCTTTTCAAGAAAACAGCTGCAGGCATTTCTCTTCAGACATGGAAGAAACCGAAACACTTTCTCCCAAAAGCCTTGAAGGTAAACATGATCAGTGGGTCCAAATGACCATCAGAAATGGAGTAGTGGAAAATTAGTATCATCAATTCAAGCTACTGGACACCCATCCATTGATTTGTTCCCTTTAATTACCATCAATATCTCCCTATCCCTCATCCTGCAGGCCAGAGGGACTTTGAAGCACTTCCTACAGATTATGTGGTATGATATGCTCCTAGGGAGACAGCCAGGTGAGGGTTAGAATTTGGCCTTTGTAATGCCAAATCAATGCCAAACACAATATAGTTACTCAAAACATCCACTGACAAACCAATCATTCAGACTCGCTTCGTTAAGTGCTGGGTCCTACAGGATTCATGCTAGGGACCACCTCACATTGCACTTGAGGACAAGACTGAGGTAGGTGGCAGATGCATTGAGTAAGAGACTGGGCTCCAGAGTGAGAATATTTGAATCCTGGAGCCATCATCTTTGTAGGTTTAGGCATGTCACTTAACCTCACTACATCTCAGTTTCTTCCCCTGTAAAATGGGGATCATAATAGATGAACCTAACTAGTAGGGTCCTCATGAGATAAACTGAGACAGTGCTTATAAACAATTTAGCACAAGCAAGTGTTCAGTAAATGAGATGATGATTACTATTTCAGTTTAAAATATGACTAAGTGCTATTCAATGTTATACTGTTTAATGCACAAATAAGAATTCATAAAAGGAGAGAGCCATGTGACACTAGATAGAGGATTCATCATCACTAGAGAAGATGTGTCTTGGTTCTGAGCCTAACATTAGAGAAAGAATTGCTTTAGCTCTGCAAAGGGCATTTCCTATGGGCAAACAGCCAGAAGGCTATGGATCCCTGAATTCACAGAAGACACAGGAATAAATTAACTGCCTGAATCCTGAGTAACTGCCTAAGGAGGTAGAAAAGGGAACATTTCTATGTCCAGTATGGAAGTGGCAGGTGATTTCAGAAAAGATGAGCTACCTGACCAAAAGCCATGCTGTGGGAGGTGAATGGAGATTTTAGAGGCAGAAAGACCTAGGTGTGAATCCTTAGACAAATTACCTAACATTTTTAAGCCTCACTAGTCTTATCTTTGCAAAGATAAGAAAGTCTTATCTTTCACCTTCCTTGTAGAATTAGGAGAAGAATAAACGAGTTATTAAAGTTAAAACAGTCATCTCAGCATCTGACTCTTAGCTAGTATGATTATCTGGTGATATTTCAAGAAAAACAAACACTAACAGGAGTGATATAAATTTACCTGGACAAACACCTAACTTCAGGTGAATGAGAAAAAGCTTACTTTCCTTTAGTGTCCTATATCTCATTTTTCTGTAGGAAATGTAATACCTACAATAAATGCCAGATATTATCATTATCATGGTATAACAGATACAGAGCTATCATGATCTCATTTAATGCTCATACAGCTCTGGGACAAGGATCATTTTATTTGTCCATTTTACAAAAAACTTTTTAAAAAGAGGTTTAGACATTCAACCATGTGAAAACATACATTCTATACTCCCAATTTTCCCTACCTTTTCTGTGATTCAGGTGATTCCAAGTCTTATAACTAATGATTATATAAGTCTTGTAATTTAAAAAAGCAAATAAAAAGAGGTTTAGAGAGATTTGTCACTTGTCCAAGCTCACCTACAGAAAGTGATGGAACCAAGATTTGAACCAGGGCAGTCTGGTTCCAAAGGCAGTGTGCTTTGTACACCTCTACGGAATGCTAGCAGACCTCCCTGAGACCTGAAGACTCGTTCCATTTGATCCAGACCTGCCAGGACAGCATGGGCCTGCCACCTGCATTCAAGAAAGAAAAACAGCCCTACAGGGAAAAGTGGATATGATTAAGTACAGAGCTGGATCAAGTAGGCTCGTGCAATTTTCATTTATTTCACTCTTTCTCTGTAATTTAATTCTCATTTTAATTCATAGCAAACAACCCCTCAGACTGAAGTATGCTGCAGATCTGGCCTCTGCTGTCAGAAGTGCTTGTTGGCACTATGGTTCTAAAACTGCAGAAACACAGAACACCTTCACAAACCAGCATCCTTTGAGACAGGTCTGGTCGTGGCAGATGACATTAACTGCACAACCCAGACAAGCTCTATCAATGGCCATCTTGTCTGCAAAAAGAGCTTGCTCCCACAGGTCATGCTTAGAAACAATTTGCTTCTTCTCTAGGCCAAAATAACTGAAAATCAAAGTTGAGAATGTTACAGAAAATCTGAAGAGGATTCAGTGAAGAGTGAGAAGAAGATTAAAATATTAAACTATTGGTTCTCAATTTTGTTTTTCTTCTCAAGTATCTCCACTCATTCTCCCCAGGTCTCCTATCATAACTGATCTAACCTTCTGGTCACTAATTTCTCAAAGGGAGGACAGGAAGAGAGAGGGAATGAGAAAGAGGTAAAAGGATAAGAGTGGGAACAGCAGGAAGGCGCAGGAAGAACGGGAAGGAGAATCAGGGAGTAGGGGCCTGCAGATTGGAGGTCTTCGTGAGGTCAAAGGAGAGATGCAGCTGAGATAACCAAGGGAACACGAAATAAAGAAAGGCCTCAGGATTTTATCAGAGGAACATCCATGTATACTGACAAGGCCTGAGAGAGTAAGTAGGTTTCAAGTGGGTTCAAGAGTAATTAGAAACAAAGAAGTGAAGAAATGTGGAGAGGAAATCACCCACTCTGTTAGTAACTAAACATTTCCCAAGAAATCCTGTCCAGTCCCGTCAGGCACAGAGGACATCCTGTGCTCCAGGCTCTTCAGCTGTTTGCAGTGGTGTCATGTAAGGGGAAGGCAGATCTGCACAGTACTGACCACAGTGAAGTGGGTATTTGTTTAGATGCTGGACTGAATGCCTTTGGAGCAGAGACTATCTTCTATTCAGGTTGCATGTAGCTGGTACTTGGGCTTCCCCAGTGGATCAGCAGTAAAGAAGCTGCCTGCAATGCAGGAGATGAGGGTTCAATTCCTGGGTTAGGGAGATCCCCTGGGGGAGGGCATGACAAGCCACTCCAGTATTCTTGCCTGGAGGATCCCATGGACAAAGGAACCTGGTGAGCTACAATCCATAGGGTCACAAAGAGCCAGACACAGCTAAAGCAACTGAGCACGCATAGCTGGTGTCCAATAAATGTTTGCTGGAAAGGAGGGAAGAAAACTAGGAGGAAGGGAGGGGAAAGAAGGAAGAAAGACAAGCAAACAGACATACAGGAGGCAAGTCCTCTTCATCTTAATCAGGTGGAGTCAGATGGTAGTTCTGGTCTCAACTCAGTCATTTCATCCTTTCACATGCAGCACAGACTTGCCCTGACAATTTGGAAGAAAGACAAAAGGCAGAGTGATTCACGTTGGACCTCTTCACTGCTGCTGCTGCTGCTGCTGCTAAGTCGCTTCAGTCGTGTCCGACTCTGTGCGACCCCATAGATGGCAGCCCAACAGGCTCCCCCGTCCCTGGGATTCTCCAGGCAAGAACACTGGAGTGGGTTGCCATTTCCTTCTCTAATGCATGAAAGTAAAAAGTGAAAGTGAAGTCGCTCAGTCGTGTCCGACCCTCTGCGACCCCATGGACTGCAGCCCACCAGGCCCCTCCGTCCATGGGATTTTCCATGTAGGAGTACTGGAGTGGGGTGCCATTGCCTTCTTCAGGACCTCTTCAGTAGAAAGTTTAAAAAACACCAGAAGCCAAAACTGTGAATAACGAAAACTCAACAGTGAATATTATGAACTTGAAGGTGAAGGTGAAGTCGCTCAGTCGTGTCCGACTCTTTGCAACCCCGTGGACTGTAACCTACTAGGCTTCTCCGTCCATGGGATTCTCCAGGCAAGAATACTGGAGTGGGTTGCCATTTCCTTCTCCAGGGGATCTTCCTGACCCAGGGATCGAACCCAGGTCTCCTGCATTGGAGGCAGATGCTTTAACCTCTGAGCCACCAGGGAAACTTAGCAAACCATAATCTCTAAAATAATTGTTCTGAATGAGCTTTTAAGAATGGTTTAATGACTTTTATACCCCCATATGGCCCATACTAAAGTACCCATAACTCTTACATTATGCCACTGAAAGATGAAAATATTCAGATCAATTACTAAAAAACAGAAAATGTAGCAGTAAGAAATACCTTATATTTTAGCCAGGTTCTTTCTTTTTCAAACTACTTACCTTTGGTCTCCTTTGATCATACAGTATGATTCTGAGGTTGGTAGGACAAGTATTAATATATTGTCCCAGTCCATAAACGTGAAAACTGAGGAAAGGATCAGCATACAGGAGGTTCACGTCTGATCAAAATTGAAAACCTAGGGCTCTTGAGTCCATGCTCAGCTCTCTCTCTGCAGCAATACTTAAGACTTGGGCCAGTGCAGACTGTTCTTTGCGTGTGTCTTTTGAAGGAGAGAAACAAGTAAAAGACTTCTCGGTTTTTTACATATCAAACATATTCTTACATGCACTATCTTTATTTTATAAGGTTGGTTTTTACTTCTCTCATGCAGCTGTGGCCTTTAAACTTCTTTCAGCAGAAGTTTTTTGTGTTTTTTTTTTTTACCAAAAATGTTGATAAGTGTCATGCCAAAGCTCTCTATACCAAACAAATAAAAGTCTGAGAGGATGGGGAGAAAAGAGAACCCTCCTACACTGTTGCTGGGAATGTAAATTGGTGCAGCCACTGTGGAGAACAGTCTGCAGTTTCCTAAGAAACTAAAAACAGAGCCACCATATGATCCAGCAATCCCACTCCTGGGCATGTATCCAGACAAAACTAATTTGACAGCATACACATATGCCTATGTTCATAGCAACACTATTCACAACAACGAAGACATGGAAATAACTTAAATATCTATTTACAGATGAATGGATACAGAAGATGTGGTACATATATAAAATGGAATATTACTCAGCTGTAAAATGAATGAAATAACGTCATTCGCAGCAACATAGACGGACTGCAAGATTATCATACTAAGCAAAGCAAGTCAAAGAAAGACAAATATGATATCACTTTTATGTGGTTAAAAAAACTGATACAGATGAACTTATTTACAAAACAGAAATAGACTCACAGACATGGAAAACAAACTTACAGTGATGAAAGGCGAAAGGCAGAGTGCAGGGTAAATTAGGAATTTGGGTTTAACAGATACACACTATTACATAAACTTAGATAACCAACAAGGACCTACTGTATAACATAAGAACTATACTTAACATCTTATGTATTAAAGCCAGTGTGAATCCAGCCCCTGGGAGCTTGTAATCTGCATCTACTTCAGTTGTGTCCAGCTCTTGTGCAACCCCATGGACTGTAGCCCACCAGGCTCCTCTGTGGGACTCTCCAGGCAAGAATACTGGAGTGGGGTGGCCGTGCCCTCCTCCAGGGGATCTTACCAACCCAGGGATTGAACCCATGTCTCTTATGCCTCTTGCATTGGCAGGTGGGTTAACATTTTATCGTAACCTGTAATAGAATCTGAAAGAAAAAAATTTATATATATATATATACAAATCACTTTGCAGTATACCTGAAACAGTGTAATCAACTATACTTCAATTAAAAACTAATAAAATAAAATAGATCAAAGTAGAGTTGCACTGGTTGAAGCAGAGCTGAGAGAGCTGTTAGGTTTGGGGACAGGGGCCACTGGCCTTATTCTCAAAGCCAAACGTAAAAAGTATCAGGATGCCACTGACTGAAGACCCTATCACAGATTACGTCTGACTTAGTGTGAAGTGAGAAGGCAAGCACTTCACAGTCCAACCGATTCTAATTTCAAGTCCATCAGTTGCTCACCACGTGCACTGGGGATATTATCAACATTTCTGAGCCTCAGTTGCTTGACCTGTGCAACGGTGATCAAACACTTGCCAGGTGAGTCAGGCACAATCAGGGAACCTTAGGACACCATGCTCAGCACCCAGTAGGTACTCAAGCAGTTTCCTTCCGCAGGCCCTTGCCAGACCTGCATACTTTTCTGATCAGAGATCTGTTCTTTTCTCCAAGGGTACAAATTCCATTTGTTTCCTGAAGTCCAGCTCATGCCTTTAGCACTGCTTGAGCTGCTCCCTCAAACATTTAGCATTTTCTATTCAGTTAGCGCAGCACTGAGACTTTAAAAGCAGCTTGAAAATAAACTTGATTCCAAATATGATTTATAACATCCCAAGCAACAGCTCACTTACCCAAGAAAGCTCCATCAACTGTTGACAGATGTACCCTCAGAGGAGAAGTAGCATGAGGATTAGAAATGGAGGGAAAAGTATGTTCCAACCCCTAAGCCAATTATCCAAGGTGATTTTGAGCATTTAGTCTTTAGATATGCTTAATTTACTGTCCTTGCCTGCAAGCACAGAAAAGAGTGTAAGGAGCAGAAAAAAGTGCTAGGCAATTTAGGACTGCTTTTAAAAACAAAGAGAAAGAATAAGCATAGATGGGAAAAATACATAGAAGGCAGCATGTGGGTGTTGGACGCGTGTGGGCTTTATTGACTGAGCATCCCCAGCCCTCACCCACTTTGCCCTTTCATGGGAAAGCCAGCCACAGCCCCACCTGTCTTTGTTCAGTACAGAAATAATTGCACTTAACTGCCTCTGACCTAATAATTATAGCAGTGCCTGATTTTATTCTCAGCATGTTCGTTGTGGTTCAATTTCCTCAGTTTTCAGTGCAAAGGCCTCACTAAGGATGCTAGCGTTATTTGCTTGAACATCAAGCCAGTGACAAGGCTATGTAAGGTTGTGTAAAAAAGCCAAGAGGCCAGTTGAATCCAGCCCCTGGAGGCTTGTAATCTGCATCTGACATGCAGATAGTAGAAAACCTTGGCAAGATTAGGAGGCTTACAGGTGAGGGAAGAAAGAGAATGCATGAGGCCAGTAAATTTGAGGATGTTAATTCATTTCTCTTTAGTTTTCTCAGAAGGAGAAAAATAGAAGAGAGAGGGTTTTTTTGAAAATCCAAATCGTAAGGTAAATGGTGACCAGTCATACCTGCTTGCCTTTAGTCTAGGCTTCCTTAGTGGCTCAGCCGGTAAAGAATCCTCCTGCAGTGTGGGAGAGCAGAGTTTGATCCCTGGGTCAGGAAAATCCCCTGCAGAAGGAAAAGGCAACCCACTCCAGTGTCCTTGCCTGGAGAATTCCATGGACAAAGGAGCCTGCTGGGCTACAGTCCATTGGGTTGCAAAGAGTCAGACATGACTGAGCAACCAATACTTTAGGTTTAGTTTGCACGTACTCTGTGTGTGTGTCTGTGTGTGTGTCTGTGTGTGTCTGTCTGTGTGTGTGTGTGTACCCACATGCCCGCACATGTGTATGAACAGGCATGCCCAAGTGCGCTGCATGTATGCTATGGATGAACATGTGGAGATGGAAGCAAGGAACACTGGGGGCATGGAAAAGAGGTCTAACATACACACAAATTTTTGCATGATGAATTAAACATTTCTATATTGAGAAAATAAACCCTGCCGCAGGAGACCTGAAAAATTACTACTCTGACTTAATGCAATCTAGGGTTTAAAGTACAATTATACAATATTATAAAATTACTTCCTTATACCTCATAAGCTGGCAGAGTAATTATAGGCTAGATTCATTCATCCTTTTACACTTTTTAAATTAAGAATTAAGAGATCCATTGTATTGCATTATTAAAAGCCTGACCTCTTATAGCATATTTTTATCCCATTATGAAATTGTGTATATAAAATATAGTAAGTTTTGACTTTTATAGCTTTTACTTTTAAATTTCAGATTTGTAAGTCAACATCTGAGGACCAACTGGGTACAAATATTGCACAAGTGCTTTGAAAGGCACCCCTCGTGAGATCAACGACCAGTTTCCTAACCAGCTCTTCTGATTCTGACCTAGTAAGCATCCCATGGATCACAACCTTGTCATCAAGCCTCTGAGGATCAGATGGAGACAGAGGAGCCGTGGCAGGCTCATCGGTGATGCACAATGGCCTGACGCTGGCTGGCTGTTAGAGGCACGTGGGGCTCTTTGGGGGCATCCCATTTCTCTAACTGTGAAACTGAACAAAAACAGAGGATCTTCAATCAACTCACAAAAATGTGCACGCTGCATCCTTTTGAAAAACAAAACCATCAGTGAATGCGTATCACAGGAGAAAGGATGAGCTGTTAATGACTAGTGATTTTAACAAGGCTGCAACTGCTTCAAATTTTGTGTTAGGGGAGAGGGGCAGTCTGGGGCCAGGGGAGTCCTCTTTGGGATTATCATCATTCTTAACATCCCTGAAGGTTTATTTTGTCAGGGGTGGAAATTTTTTATTTTTAAAAGAATACTTGAAATAACCAAAACTTATTCAGAGCCAAGGATGATAAGTAAAGTGAAGGGTCAAACTGGATAATGCCATTTACTATCAACATATAAGATATCACTATGAAGTAGCTTATTACGTTGAGTAACTTGTAAGCTGTTTATGAACACAATGGCAAAGGAGAATTCCAAAATATTTCAGGTAATTGTACATACATATTTAAAGGTTCCTCAGAATGTGTAGATGTTTAAAACACAGAACAAATTTTATTTTATTATTATTTTTTTTTTTTTGGCTGTTTTGAAAACATTGTGATTTGGTTAAAATTCTTTTTTTTAAATTAATTTTTATTTTTTTAGTTTGTTTTGCTTTACAGTACTGTATTCGTTTTGCTACACATCGCATCAAACCTGGACTGGCGATTCGTTTCACTCACGATATCACACATGTTACACTGCCACTCTGCCAACCCATCCCACCCTCTCCCTCTCCCACAGAGTCCAAAAGGCCATTCTATACATCTGTGTTCTTTTGCTGTCTTGCGTACAGGTTTATCATTACCATCATTCTAAATTCCATATATATGTGTAAGTATACTGTATTGGTGATTTTCTTTCTGGCTTACTTCACTCTGTATAATCGGCTCCAGCGTCATCCACCTCATTAGAACTGATTCAAATGTATTCTTTTTAATAGCTGAGTAATACTCCATTGTGTATATGTACCACAGCTTTCTTATCCATTCATCTGCTGATTGACATCTAGGTTGCTTCCATGTCCTGGCTATTATAAACAGTGCCGCAATGAACATTGGGGTACATGTGTCTCTTTCAATTCTGGTTTCCTTGGTAAAACACAGAACAAATTTTAGAAACAAATTTCTCCCATTAAAGAGAGGCAGAAACTGATTTGCAAAACAAGCCGTTGGCCTGGACTACATGTGTGCCCATGTCTGCAAGTGCACAAGTGTGTGCTTGCACATATATACATTTGAGTGGACACATATGCTTGCCACCCACAAAGAGAAACTGCCTTCATTCTGTTAGAGCTACGAGTTACCCAGTCTGTTCATCTGGGCCCCTGAATCTTGGGTACGGTTGTCATGCTTCCCTAGGGCAAGTTTACAGCTACACACACTGGGAAGGATGCTTTCCTGACTAAGAAACAAAACCCACCAACAACAACAAATAGACCTCAGGGAATTAAGTGACAACCTCAACTTTTTAATTAGAACTAACATAAACTTTCTAAAGCAGTGAAGTATGAACATATGTTAAAAAACTATTTAAACTATTTATTAAATATTCCAAACTTAATTTTCAAACAAACTTACTGGATAAAAAGAGTATTTTTGAAGTTTTGAGGAAATGTAATAAACAAGGTGAAGCAGCCTCTAGTTTTTGTGGGAATACTTTTTGCAAGTTTTCCTCCCTTGCAAAAAAATTAAAAGCTAAAATATAAGAGCAGTGATCACAATTCAGATACTGATTTAGCACAAAATGTATTATGAGTTTTTCAAATTGTGAACTAATACTGTGCTCTAGTCAGTAATTTGTTTCTCAGAGATGAGCTATCAATTCTGAAACTACTTTATCTTCCACTAGAGTTGAACAAAATAAGTGACTACATCGTCAACAATAAGGACCAAGATTCTTGTGTTCAGAAAAGATGTTACAAATAAGGAGAAAAGGAAGAAAATGATACCCTGGTAGCAATGAGCACACTCATTACTCACATTTTAGTTTCTAAAGGCCATTCTCTAATAAAAGAAACCAGAGGGTTTCTTTGAAGAATTGGCAGATTCCAACCCTGAGGCAGGAAAAATACTGAATGAGTCTGGAGCATCTTTTAATTCATAAAAGTAAACAAGTGCTCAAGAAAGGATGGGGAGGGGGAATGTGGAAAGGACACAGGAGCCAACACGAAAGAGCTCACAATGGCCAAAGAATGAAATAATCTGAGCAAGAAAATAAGGATAGCATTTTATTATGACCCACAGAATAAAGCAATTTAATATACATGGATCTGTACTGATATAAATACCTGCTTGAATAAACAAGCAAATGGAAGAGAAAAAATAACTTTTTTTTTTTTTCAGATGAATTCCAATTCATAAATGGGGCGGGTAGCAGAATGAGGAAATAAAAAGTCACTCAAATTGCTGTAGGTAAGATCCACAGATGAATGCTAATACTAGCAGATGAAAGTATGAGGGTTATCCACCCCAACAGGGTGGACAGGACAGAGAAAAGAACTTACAAGGAGACATACCCCACAGGAAGAGAGGTGAGGACATTATCAACTGCCCGGAATAAAAGGGTGGAAAGGATGATGCGATACTGAATACCAGCTTCCTCTGCTTCAAAGAGAACCATGGCAGGAAGCTGAGACTGCATGCCTTTCAGACTCTGTGGGAGAGGGAGAGGGTGGGATGATTTGGGAGAGTGGCAGTGTAACATGTATGATATCATAAGTGAAACGAATCACCAGTCTAGGTTCAATGCAGGATGCAGGATGCTTGGGACTGATGCACGGGGATAATCCAGAGAGAAGGTGTGGGGCGGGAGAGGGAGGTGGGGTCGGGATTGGGAGTTCATGTACACTCGTGGCTGATTCATGTCAATGTATAGCAAAATGAATACAGTATTGTAAAGTAAAAAAAAAAAAAAAAAAGAATGGAAAGATTTAGATGTAGCTATCATCGCCACCTGTGTCACAGAGATCTCGCCGAGGATACTAATGTGAAGAATAATCATGACACAGAGTCAGGTTGGCCATAATCCTTATTCTTGTACTTCTTGTACTGCTGTTTCTTGCTAGTAATTTTTGCATCATTATAAAGCAGCTTCGGAAGCTACTCTACGCTAGGACAGACTGTATTCTAAAATTATGCTAACCTGTAAGTTGCCTTTGACTGTGTGGATCACAATAAACTGTGGAAAATTCTGAAAGAGATGGGAATACCAGACCACCTGACCTGCCTCTTGAGAAATCTGTATGCAGGTCAGGAAGCAACAGTTAGAACTGGACATGGAACAACAGACTGGTTCCAAATAAGAAAAGGAGTACGTCAAGGCTGTATATTGTCACCCTGCTTATTTAACTTATATGCAGAGTACATCATGAGAAACGCTGGGCTGGAAGAAACACATGCTGGAATCAAGATTGCCAGGAGAAATATCAATCACCTCAGATATGCAGATGACACCACCCTCATGGTAGAAAGTGAAGAGGAACTAAAAAGCCTCTTGACGAAAGTAAAACAGGAGAGTGAACAAGTTGGCTTAAAGCTCAACATTCAGAAAACGAAGTTCATGGCTTCTGGTCCCATCACTCATGGGAAATAGACAAGGAAACAGTGAAAACAGTATCAGACTTTATTTTTTGCAGCTCCAAAATCACTGCATATGGTGACTGCAACCATGAAATTAAAAGACGCTTACTCCTTGGAAGAAAAGTTATGACCAACCTAGATAGCATATTCAAAAGCAGAGACATTACTCTGCCGACTAAGGTCCATCTAGTCAAGGCTATGGTTTTTCCTGTGGTCATGTATGGATGTGAGAGTTGGACCGTGAAGAAGGCTGAGCGCAAAGAATTGATGCTTTTGAACTGTGGTATTGGAGAAGACTCTTGAGAGTCCCTTGGACTGCAAGGAGATCCAACCAGTCCATTCTGAAGGAGATCAGCCCTGGGATTTCTTTGGAAGGAATGATGCTAAAGCTGAAACTCCAGTACTTTGGCCACCTCATGTGAAGAGTTGACTCATTGGAAAAGACTCTGATGCTGGGAGGGATTGGGGGCAGGAGGAGAAGGGGACGCCAGAGGATGAGATGGCTGGATGGCATCACTGACTTGATGGACGTGAGTCTGAGTGAACTCCAGGAGTTGGTGATGGACAGGGAGGCCTGGCGTGCTGTGATTCATGGGGTGGCAAAGAGTCGGACACGACTGAGCAACTAAGCTGAACTGAACTGAAGTTATAAGATGTCTTCTCTACCTCGACACAGGTAACTCATTAAGAATATATGTAGTTTGGATTTGAATTATTTGAATATACTTTAGTTTCACTTTTTGATTTGACTAAAAGAAGCCCAACAGGTCTCAAGGACTGCCTGTTTTAGGAGCTTGAGGTCAGGAAGATGAAACTCATATCAAGAATTTGAAGCTAATTAACTTGTGTAGAAGGAATGTAAAGAAAACAATGGGTAGCTTGACCAGAGCATAACTAGAATAGCACATATGAACCACATTCTCTGGTTTTCAAAAATCTGAACTATAATAAAATTTTTGATGTGCTATTTCAATTTTCAGTTGGTCTTCCCTCATAGCTCAGTCAGTAAAAAATCTGCCTGAAATGCAGGAAACCTGGGTATGGTTCCTGGGTCAGAAAGGTCCCCTGGAGAAGGAAATGGCAACCCACTCCAGTATTCTTGCCTGGAGAATCCCATGGATGGAGGAGCCTGGCAGGCTATAGTCCATGTGGTCTCAAGAGTCAGACACAACTTAGTGGCTAAACCACGACCATATTTCAATTTTCAGTAGCAATGAAATTTGTGTATAGAGAATCTAAAGTTTAAGACCTATCTAGGTATCTTTTAAAAAGAAAGAAAAATACTAGCATGCCCTCTTTATCACCCGTATTCTAGTCAACTTATGGAAGAAAATATGTTAAGGAAAAAATATCTGCCCTTGGCCTGGAGGAACCCTCTCTTGCTGGACTAGTCCACACTTAGAAAATGAGTAATTATTGGTTGTCAAGCTGCATGTACATTTCCTGGGAGAATGAAAGGGGGCAGCTATGTTCCCAGGTTCCTCTATGTCTGTTCCAGCTGTGATAACAACCATGCTTCACATTTGTATAGAGCTTCTGCTTGATAAACTTGACTCACATACTGTACCCAATCTTCAAAAATCACCCTTGGAGATTGGTTCATATATCAGTACTTAGGAACCTGCTCTGTGTCAGGCCCTAGGAAAGAAATGGCAAACAGGACAAATGATCTTTGCCTCCCACGTGAAGTTGAAATTACAGTGGGAAGGAAATACAACCAAAAAAAAAAAAAAAACCAGAGTAAACAAAGACCTTATGGTAAGTACAGAGTACCATATATAAAGAGGGAAAAACAAGAATACTATCAGTTCAGTTCAGTTCAGTCACTCAGTCATGTCCGACTCTAAGACCCCATGAATTGCAGCACGCCAGGCCTCCTTGTCCACCACCAACTCATGGAGTTCACTCAGACTCACGTCCATCGAGTTGGTAAGAATACTATAAAGCAAAGCAAATAAGCAGACATGCACAGAGAGCCCTACTCTAGAGAGGGGATGAGTCAAGGCCCCTCTGAGGAGGTGCTGCTTGATGAGAAACAGACAACTCAGCAGAGGCTGGGGTAGCACCTCCCATTCAGAGAAGTCAGCAAGAGTAAAGGTGGTGTGTGCAAGGGGGCCATGAGGGGTGGACAAACAGCTTGGCATACTCTGGAAACTTTCAGAAGGTAAATTCCTCTGAAAAAACTGGGAAGGAAGCAGATAGAGGTCTGAAATGAGGTCACAGAGGAAAGCAGGGGGCAGATGGTGTTTAAAGCTGGGACTAACAGGCCAAGGATGAAGGGTTTTAAATTCAATGAAAGGGGTATAACATTACTGTCACTTTACAGGTGAGTAAAACTAAGCTCAGAGACATCACATGCCTTCTCAGAATTCTTATAGCTGGCAAGCATACAGTTCCATCCAGATCTTTCCATTCCTTCCTCCTTTCCACAAATGCAATAAGTGCATGCTACATGCCAAGCACATTACTACTTGCCAGATAAGATGCAGTTTTAATCTCAATTAGATTAAGCCCAGAACTGGGAAAGGGTCACTTGAAACAAATGCAAAAACATATGGTGGGCACTGTGTCCAGAGGTCTCTACAGAACATAGAGGAGACCTGAAGTGGGGGGAAGTCAGGTCTATGTGGGCGGGGCAGGGAGAGTCAGAGAGTTAGTACTGAGCTCAGTCTGGAGGATGCAGGCTTATAAGGAAAATCAGGGTATTGGGGATTAGTCAAAATAGATAGAGCCAAGATACAGAGAGTGAAACAGTCAGATAGACACTGGAAATAGCAAGTTGGAGGTGGGGTGCAGGGCTTGAGGATGGGGTCAAAAAAGAGAAATGGCCAAAGGCCAGACCATGAGCTCCTGATACAGCAAAGCAATAAGTTTGGTCTTCATTCTCTAAGCAATAGAAATTGGTCAGCAGTCAAGTAGGCGAGCAACCTGATCTGATTCATTTCAGATTGATCACAGTAACAGAACTACATGAACTGTGGTGGTGGTAAGGAGGGGCAGCGGTAATACTGAAAACAGAGAAACCAGTTAGAAGACCTGCAAAGTCTAGGCAGGAGGAAAGGGAGGAAGTGGAGTTGCAGAGATGAAAAAGACTACACAGATAGGAAGAAGACGAAGAACTTAATGATGCTGAGTGTGTGGGGTGAGCAAGATAGGGGGTTGAGGGTGAATTCTGGATTTTTAAGGCTTCCCTGGTGGCTCAGACAGTAAAGATTCTGCCTGCAATGCAGGAGACCTGAGTTCTGTCCATGGGTTGGGAAGATCCCCTGAATGAGGGCATGGCAAACCACTCCAGTATCCTTGCCTGGAGAATCTCCATGGACAGGGAACCTAACAGGCTACAGTCCATGGGGTTGCAGAGACTCGGACACAACTGAATGACTTTCATTCTGGGTTTTTATGACTTTTGACTCTAGCGTCAGTACTTCTGACATGGAAAGGCTTTCCACCTCATATTAAAGAATGTCTTTTATTTATTGCAAACAGTTTAACATATCCTCTCTGCCAGCTAAGAAAAACTCACCTGAGATTCATATTTTAAGTTATTTTTAAAGAGAAAAAATACTTTTTTTCTGTTTTTTCTTTTATTGTTTAAAAGACAGTGTTTTTATTTTCTTCTTTACCTAAAATGATCAGCATAACATCCTCCACTAAGATAAAGAACAAATTCCCTCATGGCTTCTAGCTGGATGGATATCTAAACAGAAAAGGAAGGTGGGTTTTAACATACAGAACTTTTTTACAATGTAACTTCCTATCATAGGAAAAAGATTAGCATTCTATTCAAGAAGACAGTTCTCTGAGATTCCCAGAAAAGGTGAAACAATAATTTCTTTTATGTTCAGACCTGTCTTGACATGTCCTACTACCACCATAAACACAGCACATTAGAAGTTCAATTTCTATTCTCAGATGCACAAGAAATAACTACAGATTCAAGATTGACATTTGACTTGAAAGATATGATGTTAACATGTCATAGACAGTGCCTGGGAAAAAAAACATTTTAAAAATATATTTAAAGACTTTTCAGAATAATTTGGCCTTAGGGGACAAATGACAGTGATATTTAAATGTCAGTGATATTTAAACATCAATGATATAAGTTCTGAGAGCTTATATAGGATAGTTTCCATGTACAACCTGCCCTTGTCATGCTCCTTTCCTCTGTACATCCCTTCTCTCTTGTCTGTTTTATTTTGTCATCCTTTTTCTTTTTGGGAGGTATAGAAAACTTTTAACTGTGCTTAACCATGCTTGGGGGAGAAATGAGCTGAGATTTCTATCTACTTAAAATTTTACATAGAACGTGCTGTGTGTAGGGAACTAGCAAAGAACTTTGAATTGCTTGATTGAAAGCATCACTATTGAGGGTCATTTGGGAGAACTGTGCCAAGTACTTTAAAGATTCAAGGTATGTGACATTATCTCCATGGCAACAATGAGAAAACTGAAGATCAGAGAAGCTAAGTAAGTCATCAACCTCATAAAGTCAGTAAATGCTAGAACTGGGATTCAAGCCCAGCTCTGTGGCTTCAAAGATAAGGAAATGTGTGTGTGTGTGTGTGTGTGTGTGTGTTAGTTTCTCAGTCGTGTCTGACTCTTTGTGACCCTATGGACTGTAGCCCACCAGGCTCCTTTGTACGTGGGATTCTCCAAGCAAGAATACTGGAGTGGGAAATGAGTAGCCAGTCTTAATCCAGTGAACCTCCCAATCCTACCCATTTTGTGAGAAATTTTACAAATGCCCTCTCTATCATTTTTCTTCCCACAAGCACAAATGTTGAAGAAAAAATTGATTCATATGCATGGATCCTTAATTGGCTGTCCTGCTTATTTATTTCAGAATGCAAAGGCACATTTCACTTATTAAACCTCTGGGTGTTTTCAAAAATTGGCAAAGGAAATGAAGTAATGGCTATAACATGCTTCCTGCAAGAGCCAGCAATTAATGGAAAGGGCTCTCATAGCTGTAGTTAACTCAGCTGTAAACTCATATTCTTCCCATCTAACTCCAGAAGCAAATTTCTGAGAAAACAAATGAGTTAATTTGCTCTCTGAGCTAGAGTGGACCAAGGAGAGGCAATTCTCTGTCGAGTAAGTAATGTTTGAGTTTGTTAATGACAACCTTGAAGTAGCCCAACATTATGGTCTCATATGACGAATTTCAGTTTTCTAAATCTAAATTGCATACCACTAAAAATCAATTGCTCAGAGGGAGGGAGGCTGTCAGCAGAAAGTATGAAGGTAGGAAAGAGACACTTAGCCTGTTTTAAAAATAGATTTTGATATAATTTCATCATTTTCTAGAGATAAAGGTTACTTGGATTAGATAAGTGGTTTCCTCAACTATACTTTTTACCTGTGTAACTCCTTTTGTGTGAGTCAAAGAAGTTATAGGCTATTACAGGTGTTACAAGAATCTTGTATGTATCCTAGAAGTTACAGGATACTAACAGATGTTATACCAAATCACAGGATGGATCAGGAGTGACAAGAATTGAATTTAAATGGCAAGGAATACATCACCAGGGAAGTATTAATAGATGAAATCTGACCAGTGGAAATGTTACCAAGTCCAAGCTTGCTCTGCTTGCCTCACTACAGGCCAATAAATCTGAGAGACGAGGTGTTGAAGAATGGGATACACAGACAAGATGGCAGACTAATGTCTCAAAATAACCAACTTATCAAGGTCTAGATGCCAGGTTCTTTTATAGGACAGAGATGGAGGGGGTGAGGAAACAAAGTATTATAAAAAGACCATTAATCTTGCAAGTATCTCCTAGAACCACAAGCTATGGGCAGGGGATGTGTTAAGTTCTTCCTTCCTGCCCTCCACAGGTAGACAGAGTCCTGAACAAAGGCACTTTACTTTAACAGTCCAGCAGAGGGGCAGGATTCTCTGAAGCAGACCATTATGTATGACTATAATACCAAAAGTAACAGAAAGCAAGTCAAAGAAACAGTTTCAACATGGAGTCAGAACTGGCTTTTCCTGCAACAGAAATATCAGACCTATATCTGGGGATCTCTCAGGGATGGACATTCTATTAGTTTCCCATTGAGGCAATCACAATTTATCACAGACTTAATGACCTAAAACAATGAAAATATATTATTTTACAGCCTCTAAAGGTCAAAGGTCTAGGTGGACTGGGCTGGATCCTCTCCTGAGGGTCTCACAGTACCAAAATCAATGTGTTGGTAGGGTTGCTCCTTAGACAAGGTGCTGGGGAAGAATCTGGTCCCAAGCACACTCACATTGTTGGCCAAATTCAGTTTCTTACAGTTGCAGGACTGAGGTTCCCATTTCTTTGCTGCTATAATCCTGGGGACACAAAGAAGGGGGATAGCATCTGCCCCTAACAGCTGCCCATATCCTTTCTGTGCTCTCCTTGTGGTCTCCTCCAACAACAGCAGTAGTCCTTGTGATGCTTTAAGTGGATTAGATTTCTTCTTATGCCATCTCTCTCTCTGACTCCAGCAAGTTTTCCAGAAAGTTTTCTACTTTGCAAGCCTTGTTAGATTAGACTGAATCTGCCTGGACAATTGAGGATAACCTTCCTATCTTAAGATCTTAACTTTAACTACATCAGCAAAGCCCCTTTTGCCATTTAATATAGCATAACCCAGAGCAGGCCATCAGAGGGTAGGGTTCACAGGAGGACAGGGGAAAAATTCTGCCTTCCATCAGCATTACTGTTTCCTGGGGGACCCAGGCTCACAAAGGTTCTTGAAAGAGTGTGGCTTCCGAAACGAGCAGGCTATCTTCCAAACTATGAGCACCAAAAAAAAAAAAAACCCTATGCAGCAATGCCTCTTTCCTCAAAAGGTAACCAAATCAATTTGGTTTACACCCAACTGTTTTGAACTGTTAAAGACAGAGAACTTCATAGTGCACAAGTCAACAGAAAACACATCCTATTTTTAAGGCAAAGTCATAAAAAAACATTGACAGTAGGTTCAGTAATAATAATAGCTACTGTTTTGTGCCCAGCAGTAAACAGTTTTGGGCAGCGGTAAAATCCCCTTTCTCAGTCCTTTGATGGAATGGGATACAAGTGCTCCTTCTGGACAATGGATAAAAACATTTCAGAGCCAACAGGACTGTAATGAAATGTGCAGAGCCAACACATTAATCTTTGTTAATATTTCCTGTGTTCGTGAAAGCTCTCCATATATGACTACGCAAACTAAACTTATGTGTGCAAAACGTGGAATGAGATTGCACGGTTCATTGCTGCCACAGAAGTGTAGAGCAGTGCAATCCCCAACTGTTGTCACAAATCTCAAATCTGCTTTGACATCACAGTCTGCAAATTATAGTCTATCAGTGGACACAGCTCACTGGTCTCTGCACATTCATTTTCTTATGCAATAAAATCATTTCCCAGCAAGAATACAATTTCAGAGAGTGGCTTCATAGTGAGAATCATCCAGCATGGTAGTTAAATGCCAGGAGGTTATAAAAATACAAATAAAGTAAGAATGTTTAAAATCCTTTGAGTTGATATTATAAGAACAAGGGTGTTTAACATCTCTGGACAATCAAAATAGTAACTTGATAGGTACAAGAATTCTTTAATCCTAAGTGCATTTAATACTGATCTTAATGACAATGATTTATATTTTAGACCTACATCAATCCTGACAACAATAATTCCAATCATTCAGTTCAGTTCAGTCACTCAGTCATGTCTGACTCTTTGCAACCCCATGTACTGCAGCAACCAGGCCTGCCTGTCCATGACCAACTCCTGAAGTTTACACACACTCATGTCCATTGAGTCAGTGATGCCATCCAACCATCTCATCCTCTGTCATCCCCTTCTCCTCCTGCCCTCAATCCCTCCCAGCATCAGGGTCTTTTCCAATTAGTCAGCTCTTCACATCAGGTGGCCAAAGGATTGGAGTTTCAGCTTCAACATCAGTCCTACCAATGAACACTCAGGACTGATCTCCTCTAGGATGGACTGGTTGGATCTCCTTGCAGTCCAAGGGACTCTCAAGAGTCTTCTCCAAAAACACAACTCAAAAGCATCAATTGTTTGGTGCTCAGCTTTCTTTATTGTTCAACTCTCACATCCATACATGACTACTGGCAAAACCATAGCTTTGATTAGACGAACCTTTGTAGGCAAAGTAATGCCTCTCCTTTTTAATATGCTGTCTAGGTTGGTCATAACTTTCCTTCCAAGGAGTAAGTGGCTTTTAATTTCATGGCTGCAATCACCACCTCCAGTGATTTTGGAGCCCCCAAAATATAAAGTCAACCACTGCTGTCAGTGTTTCCCCATCTATTTCCCATGAAGTGATGGGATCAGATGCCACGATCTTAGATTACTAAATGTTGGTGAAGAGGAACTAAAGAACCTCTTGATGAAAGTGAAAGAGGAGAGTGAAAAAGTTGGTTTAAAGCTCAACATTCAGAAAACGAAGATCATGGCATCTGATCCCATCACTTCATGGGAAATAGACGGACAAACAGTGGAAACAGTGTCAGACTTTATTTTTCTGGGCTCCAAAATCACTNGATGGACAGGGAGGCCTGGCGTGCTGCGATTCATGGGGTCGCAAAGAGTCGGACCCAACTGAGCGACTGAACTGAACTGGAAATGAATTCAAAGCGTACTGAATTAAAACCAGTTGCAACTAAAAAACGTCAAGTTGTGTGATCTGAAGTTACTAGTTAACTTTGGTATAGACACTGCCTCTGACAATATTCCACTTTCCATTTAACTAAATCGTTAGAGAAGGGAAAATGGTAGTTATTATAAGCCATTCTGTACTTTTCATGCTTTCTAGTGTGTTCCTTGTACTTTTGGAGACTAATACTCATTGAACTTTTAATGAATTTTGAACATCTGTAACTTTTATCACCAGTGGCTCAGAGGTGAAGGGTCTGCCTGCAATGCAGGAGACTTGGGTTTGATCCTGGGTTGGGAAGACCCCCTGTAGAAGGAAATGGCAACCCTTTCCGGTACTCTTGCCTGGGAAATCCCATGGAGAGAGAAGCCTGGTGGGCCATGGTCCAGGGGTCACAAAGACACGACTTAATGACTAAATCACAACTTTCACTAACGTCCTTCAGACCATTTCCCTGTGCTACTGCTGCTGCTGCCGCTAAGTCGCTTCAGTTGTATCCAACTCTGTGCGACCCCATAGACGGCAGCCCGCCAGGCTCCCCCGTCCCTGGGATTCTCCAGGCAAGAACACTGGAGTGGGTTGCCATTTCCTTCTCCAATGCATGAAAGTGAAAAGTGAAAGTGAAGCCGCTCAGTCATGTCTGACTCTTAGCAGCTCCATGGACTGCAGCCTTCCAGGCTCCTCCATCCATGGGATTGTCCAGGTAAGAGTACTGGAGTGGGTTGCCATTGCCTTTTCCTGCTACACTCTTCCTTAAAGAAGAAATAATTGATTAGAAGATTTAGGAGATCAAATACTAATGCAGCTTTCACACTGATCAAATATAAGAAAAAATAAAGATTTCATGATTTTTTAATCTGCCTACAGAGAGAAATACAAGACAAACTTATTGACTAATAAACTTAGCTTAAATAATAGATAAAGCATGTCATTTTCATATTAAAAAACCAAAGAGTTGTAATCACTTTAAATTTAAGGCACTTTACTATTTAAGTAAAAAATGAATTCAGTAAAATACAATCAAATTTTATATAAAATCTGCCAAATGGTAGCTCTTTACTGTGTGACCTTTAGCATCATTTGAAAACCTCCAATAAAATCTTATTTTCACCTTCTGTTCTATACATTACTTCATGCATTATCAGCCCCAGAAAATTTTCAGTGACAATAATTTCATTGAAAGTGTCTTAATATAACCTATATTCAAATTCACTGAATGCCATGTATCATTTGTACAGCCTATTTCTTGACATAATTTTCAAAATATTGCTTGCATCCAATTCTTCTTGTCTGCAAATATTCAAATTCATACTACGGCTGTTATAGAAATAGCTAATTTACATATAGATTAAAAATTACCTTGAAGCCCATTTACACTCTGATGAGTTAAAGACAAAGTAACCCAAAGCTGATAGCTGGCTTCCATTAAATCCAAGTGTTATGACACATTAGACTAGTCAAAATACAGGCTCCAGGTTCATGGCTTGGATCCTAAAATGCTGGATGGGATGACGGCAATGTAGCAGACATGGTCAAACTCAGATATTTTCTTCAATACTAGGCAAATTCTGAGACACTATCCCTTAAATTGACTCACCTCTGTGCTTACTCTTCATGCTTTATCCAATATGCATTAATGGTAGCTGTTTTTAAGTCAAATCATTTAGCAGGCCATTGGCAATCTAGCCAATTTTAATTAGCTTGAGGAAAGACTATTCTTTAAAAATAACTACAAAGTTTGTAGTATGACTAACTACATAGTTTGATACTGCTGGTCTACTGGCCTGCCTGCTTTTCTATCTACTGGAAGCATTAGATGACTGCTGCCTACTATGACAGGTTTTCTACCACTTTCAGTAAGTAGATGCCTATTCATACTGGACATATCATTCTGTTGTGCCAGCCATGCCCAAGTTTTCTTTAAGTTTCCCACTCCTGGTCCTTATTTAAAGGGGAAGGGCTAAGTGACCAGCTTAGAACTCTATGCACTATTGGACAAAAGATGGAGAGCTTTCTCTATGCCTGTTAACCTATTGGCCTCTCTGTTACCAATGGGATTCTCTCTTTCTCTCTTGAGAATTTAAACTCTTAGGTAGATTATTGTCAGGAAAAGCTGAAAGACTATGTAGAGTTGAAATCAGAATTGGTATCAAAGAAACCCTCATTAATAAGAAGTAGAGGGAGTTTACTGGTGGTCCAGTGGCTAAAATGTTGCCTTCCAGTCCAGGGGTGTAGGTTCAACCCCTGGCCAGGGAGTTAAGATTCCACATGCCTCACCACCAAGAAACCAGAACAGAGCAATACTGTAATAAGTTCAATAAAGCCTTTAAAAATGGTCCACATAAAAATATATTAAAAAAAAAAAAAAAAGGAGTTGAGGCTATGGATCAGAAGCTCAAACCATCCAGTAGAGGAGAGAATGAAGGAGACTTGCAGAGAATGAGCGTTGAAAGAACACACTGTACTGTAATAGAGACACAGTGAAGGAGACACAGACACAGAGCAAGATTCAGAGAATGGCAGCGTCAGAGACAGAACTCCTGCGTTCCCACTGGCTTTCCACCTCCTGGCCCAGTGCCCATGAAAACTAGCCATACTTCCTACCATTAGTTTAGTGATACAGCCTTATATTTTTTCCATGTACATTTTTGCTTGAACTGATATGAGTAACTATGCCTTTTAGGCAAACAAATGCTGATTACAAAATCATGTTAAAAGATACTTTCAAACAGTAGATGGAACTAGCTTATATCTGGATTTAAGAGAAAGAAAGAAAAAAAATCTGTTTTGTAGAAAAAAAGAACAAACCTTCTGATGTGGCAGGATTCTCTAACATCCAACATAATGTGCCTTTAAGAAAGAAATGTACTGGGACTTCCCTGGCAGCGCAGTGGTAAAGAATCTGCCTCCCAGTTGTAGGGGACACGGTCTGGGAAGATCCCATACACCCTGGGCAACTAAGCCTGTGCACCACAACTACTGAAGCTCAGGCTCTAGAACCCATGCTCTGCAACAAGAGAAGACACCACAGTGAGAAGCCTGCACACCACAAGAAGAGAGCAACCCCTTGATTGCTGCATCTAGAGAAAGCCTGCACAAAGCAATGAAGACCCAGCACAGCCATAAAGAAAGAAAGACCCTATGTGTGCTTTCTTTTCATGAGAAAGTATCATATTCCTAAAAGTTATCATCTCGGAGAATTTCTAAAGAACCCAGGGTAAAGTGGCACGTTGGTATTTTGTCACTTTCCATATTTGAAAAGATGGAAAAGTCTTGCAGATGCGTAACTTAAGTCTCCTGCCTCTATGCTCATCTTAATCCTTTTGCCGACCAAGTCTTTCCAGCCAACTCATTTGCTAATGATTCTGACACTCAACTGTCCCTTGTCTCTAGTCCTTGTCTTTCTAAATTTTACCACAGAGAGTATTTCTTCTTTTCCCCTTATAAACTAAGACATGCTTTCAGTTTCCTGAAATAGAGGCAACACTACAAAAGAAACTGCAGTGGATCTGGACTACTTCCAGAGCCCAGCAAGTTAAACATCAACTAAAAAGAAAATTAGACAATGGCTCTTTTCTATCAGAATAACTTTGATCAAATGATTGTATTACAAATACAGAGGTATTTACTGGAGGCTAAAATAGACCAAATCACAAAAGATGCAAGCAAAATAAATAAAGGCATTTTAAACAGAAATGTTTAGCCAGCAATTCCACTCCATATATTTATTCAAAAGAAATAAAAACATATGTCCATACAATGAGTCACAGAAATGGTCATGAAAGCTTTATCCATGATAGCCAAAAGCTGGAAACAACCCAGAATTCCATCCATAACAGAATATAGAAATAAACCATGGCATACCCACACAATAGATAATACTCAAGCAGTGAAAAGGAATGAAGTTTTGATCTGAGTAACAACAAATGAACATCAGTATTATTATGCTGAAGAAGGAAGCCAGACACGAAAGAAGATTCAGCCTGTATGAAATTCTAGAAAAGCAAAACTAATCTACAGGAACAGAAAGCAGACCAGTAGTTGACTGAGAAAGGGGTAGTAGAGAGAGCTGACTACACGGAGGCATGAGGCAGCTTCTTGGAATAATGAGAAGGTCTTTATTGAGATGGTAGACACGCAGCTGTGTACATTTGCAAAAGGTCATTGAACTGAACACTTTCAAAACTGGTGCATTTTATTGCATGTTAATTATACTGCAATAATGTTAATTTTAAAACAATAAGTTTATCATAAAGCTGGGTCCCTCCTAATCCTTATCATTATAGAGACATCATTGGCATTCAGTGAAATCACTATTTACCTAAATGTTAAAATTATTTTTTATTTAGTATTATTTAACATAGATTTTTCATGCAGCTACCTGAATTCACTTAATCATCATTTAATAAATTCATCATTTATTATACTCATATATCATAGTTAGTTGTATTAGGAAAACATTTCCCAATCTAAGATTGATCACTTTTACAGTTCTCAAGCAAGAAGGATAAAAGTTTGAGAGATCCTCAAGTGAGGGGGGGAAAGGCATAACTCGCTTGTTATTTTTCTTCTCTAATTTAAACTATTAAGCGTTTCATAGGTGTACACACACTTTAGATACATTTTATTATTTACAACTTTTTGGGTGCTTAGTTATCTCTACTTGAAAACCAATGACTCATTTTCAACAAGTAAAAGAATGCCCTTGAGGGCCCCATCAGCTCATTCTCTCTACCAGATAAAAATCACTGATGTACATAATAGTGGAAGCAATCCCACATTTCATGACAAGAATCTCTTCCTGGCCTCCAGGAAACCTCCAAGAAATCATCATGGTTCAATGATTCAATTCATCTATGGATGCCCAGCCCCACCACCCACACCACCTAATAAATTAATGAATCCACCAGAACAAAAGGGTGGCTCTCGTGAAAGCAGCTCTTATTTGTGTGGAAGAGCTGCATTCTCCCAAAGTCAAAAGCTTTGGGTCCTTTCTATCTGATGCAAACTTTCTGTCCTTCTCATGATCTCTCTTACAGCACAAGGATTTTTCTCTATATTTTATAAGTATGTTATTTGTCATCACCCCAGGCAATTGTTTCAACTGATGTTAATAATTACTTTGCCAACAAAGGTCTGTCTAGTCAAAGCTATGGTTTCTCCAGTAGTCACATATGGATGTGAGAGTTGGAAAGAAAGTTGGATGTGAGGGTTGGAAAGAAAGCTGAGTGCCGAAAAAGTGATGCTTTTGAACTGTGGTGTTGGAGAAGACTCTTGAGAGTCCTTTGGACTGCAAGGAGATCCAACCAGTCCATCCTAAAGGAGATCAGTCCTGAGTGTTGATTGGAAGGACTGATGCTGAAGCTGAAAACTCCAATATTTTGGCCATCTGACATGAAGCACTGACTCACTGGAAAAGACCCTGATGCTGGGCAAGACTGAAGGCAAGAGGAGAGGAAGGGGACAACAGAGGATTAGGTGGTTGGATGGCATCACCAACTCAATGGACATGGGTTTGAGTGAACTCCAGGTGTTGGTAATGGACAGGGAGGCCTGGCATGCTGCTGTCCATGGGGTCGCAGAGTTGGACACAACTGAGTGACTGAACTGAAGTTAATAAAATACTTCAGAAACACAGTATAATTATTGAATTTTTGTAGCTGGAATAAAGAATTCCTGTGGACCACCCACAGCCAGGATACTGCTGGCTTCTGAACAGCTGAATTCACCAATGGGCCAGGGATTGCAATATCCATTACTCACGCACCTCCTCAAGAGTTCAGGTATGAAAAAGGCTCCTGCAGTGAAATAACACTGCTCTGTTTTATATAGTACCCAACAGTTTTTAATTGTCCTGAGTGAATAGCCAACAACATCCATCTAACAACATCAGTGAGTGATGCTCCTTCAGTACAATGACTTCCCTTTATGATAGATTTTTTTAAATGCATACCAGTGTTCATAAAATGCAAGGCCCAAGTATCTTCTGCCTTAATAGACCTAGCTAAAATAATATGAAAACTTAGCCTGGCCCTCAAGCTGTCCCATTATCATTTCTGAGATATAGAAGAAGTCCTTCAAATGTGTTCCAAGTTAGGATAGTCCCCACCCAGAGCCCAGACTCTCTTTTTCCTGGTCCAGTCCCGATCACCCATATCACATTTCCAGAGTCAGCCAGAAAAACCTGACCCCTCGCTTTACCATCCTGAGAATAGCACTGTCCACACAAATGATCATGTCTCTGGATATTCCCAAAGATTCCTATGAAAGAAGGCCAGAGTGCAGAAGAGACCACTGTCTTCCTCATTGGTGGTGCACATGGTCACTGAATTCTGAGGGCTCACTGTGCTCAGAATGTCATGAAGCGAGCTCCTGACATTACTACCTTCATTCAGGGTGTTTCAAAACCAGTTCAAAAAGCCTGATCCTGGAAAGGTGCCATCTGATCACAAGATTCTCCTAACCCTTCCACCCACCACCACCAGGGTGATGTCTGAATGGTGGCAGGAATGAGGGTTTCTGCATTTATCAACAAATCCTCTTATACCAATGTGAATATCAATAGGCACAGAATCAAGGGAGACCCCCGGACTGTTCTTCTCAGTGTCTGGCCCCTGAAGACCTACAAATGATGTAGGAGATAGATGGGCTCCAGGTTAGACATTTACAACTGGCCGCCTGTTTGCATTTCACGGGACATGAAGAAGTGGGCTTCAGGCTGCATACTTTAAACTGTTAGCATTTCCTGAGACAAAAGATAGATGGGCTCAAGTTAAGGCATTTACGATCAGCCTCCCGTTTGCCCTCTGCAATGGAACTAACAGCAGAAACAGGGTAATAGCCAGTGTTTGTCTCCTGTAAACACCTTAAGGCAATAATCATGGCAATAGTCAAGGTAATAGTCATGGCTAGAACAAAGACAGGCAAAATTCTGACTGAGTAAAGAATTAAGGCATCTCTGCTCCCAGTTTTTTGGGACGGGGAGATACTACACATGCTCTGTGGGTCAAAAGTCAAGGGATAACACGAGGCCATAATGAGCCTGCTTCTCCCAGAAGCCTTCACTTTGAGATCCATCTTGGCTGAGGGGTATGTGCGCACCCAGAGGGTTCAAAGGTAGGTCAAGTGTGGAAAAAGCAGCCAGATAATTGGCCTAAAGAAGACAAAGCCCTGGAAGAACTGCCCTGTATAAATGGCTTAACCACCTCTTTACTGCGCTCCTCCTCACCAGAAGCTCACCCCTTTCTTTTCGGGTGTGCATCTCTGCCTTGCTTCTGTCTTAACTAAACAAACCATTTCTCTGTATGCTCTCCCACTTGCTGTTGTGCCACGTCTCTAATGATAAACATTGTACCTGCATTCACAGTTTCTGCCTCTGTGTTAAACACATTTTTCACTGGGGGCAAATTTCCAGGGAAAATAGCTTCTAGCTTCTAGCCCTTGCTGGTCTGGTGACGAGGATTTCTGGGTCTCATCCAAACTACCCAGGTCAAATTCCTGGGCAGGGAATGAAGATCTTGCTTCTCACTGCTGCTCACTGTTACCTCACCGAGATCACAAAGCACAGCTTCATGCTTGTCGATGATCTACCAGATTTCAGTCCCCAAATGCAAAATCAATAATCTGAAGAGATGAACAGATTCTGAATTTTTAAACAAGAGTATGAGATGATTTTGCATAGATCTAGCATTGAGAACCATTGCTAGGTAGGCTAAAGTAAACACTAGCACAATTTAGATTTGTTGATATGCAAAATGTGGGTATTCTCGTATATCCTCCAGGTCTTTCCTTAGAATAGATCTGTGCCATAGCAGCAGTACTGACATTTATCTGAAATGTGGGCTGTCAAAGGATGCAGGGCCTACAATAATGGAGACCATGAGGAACACTGTCTAGACATCCAGTTTTCATGTGGATTCTTGCACACATGTGAAAATGAAAGTGCTAAAAATTTCTGAAAGGATGATAAGGACAACAGGTATTTAATTTTTGCTTTTAAGGGGAAAATATAGAAATTTCAGGAAAAAATGAGATGTATGTTTAATCCTAATTTTAAAAGTACTTATTGATGTAAAGACATCGGTTTGTTCAGGAAGATAAAGAATATGTTATGTTTAATTTGCTTTGCTTTGCTCTTAGAATTGCTGTATTTGAAACACTGAATTGAAGAGTACAATTTATATAAAGAATAATTATCCATTTACTCATTGAAATTACCATTAGATCATTTAGAAGTACCAGTATCTTATCTCCATTTCTTTTGGTTAATGAATAGCAGGCCAATATCTGAGAGACAAGAAAAGAAGAACTGGTATTTACTGTCATTACTACCCACCAGTTCTTGTATTAAGCAGCATACAGGCCATGTTTGAGAAAAGAGTGTGAAAAGTATTTGTTTAAACACACACGAAAAAGTTGTGTTTTCAAAACTTAGTAGCCTCCATGGTGTTAAGTGGGCTTCCTTGGCGGCTCAGATAGTACCCTGCAGTGCAGGAGACCCAGGTTCCTTCCCTGAGTCAGGAAGGTCCCCTGGAGAAGGGAATGGCAACCCACTCCAGTGTTCTTGCCTGGAGACTTCCATGGACAGAGGAGCCTGGTGGGCTACAGTTCACAGCGTTGCAGAGTCGGACACACCTGAGTGATTAACACTTTCACTACTTTTCACGCTGTTAAGAGTTACAGAAACCATTCATGTTCTGAAAAGAAAATGTGGAGAGGTGGAGACCATCTACTGAATTCAACATTTGTCAACTGTGGCTTAATCTAACACAGTGGTTTAAAAGCCAGACATGACTTCTGGCCCCCTCTCTGGAGTTCCTGATTTTGAAGGTCTGAGGTGAGGCGAGAGTACTTTCATTTCTTAATTTCCAGGTGATACGGATGCACGATTAGAGAACAGCTGGTCTAAACAGTTCCACTTTCCAGCTGTGGCTGCTTCTGTACCCCTGTCCCAGTGTTGCGGGCTGTATGTAATGGGCACAACATCAGATGCATCCTGGACCTAAGCCCAAATGTCTTTCTGTTTCTGGAACTGTTTTTATCTGGTTTTGACAAGAAAGGGAAAGAATTTCTGATTTCAAAAGTAATTTTGCGCATGTTAGAAATATTGGAGGAAAACAAAAAGAAAATGATCTTGTAAAAACTGGAAGTACCTTTCCAAAACCATCTTTAATGTGCACTGGAATCCACTCAAATGGCTTTGGGCTTTGAATCCAATCAAATGCAGAGCCTGCTTTGCTCACATTTCTGCTGTTGAAACTTGGCTACAAAGATTAGCAGAATCATAAAAATGGCTGACAATCAAATTTGCCTTGTTTCTTCATTTTGTTTTGCACTTTTCAATGAAAGATGCACCCTGAATCTCAAATGTATCTTCCCCCTGGGCTATTTGGTTTAAAAAAAAATTATCTCATTCAGATGCAGTATCTCCTGAAGAAAGTGGCATCACAACCCACAATGAGTTCTACAGGATTCACCACCCTCAAGTATCAGCCCTTACACTTCTGGAGACTTAAAGATTCCCAATTACTAATGTCCTTAAAAAGTTTCATGGTTTTCTAGTAAAAAGGCTATTACCAATTCACAAACAAAGAATTTCCATCCAATCTTTATGTCAGTGTATTGTTCCTTGCATCCTTTCTTTCTGGAAGGCAGCTGCTCTAAGAAAAAGATTCTTTGTCTTTCCTAAATTCTGCTCTCATCTCTAGATATTTTCAAGAGGGGTTAGTACCATGACATCAGGAAGCAAAAGTGAGCCTTGGAGTGCACAAATCATTAGAGTCAGAAAATAAGTGTTTGTCACGACTCCTCTTGTTGCACACATTTTATTTACACAATCAACAAATAAACATAGCTGACCCTTAATATTCAAGGGATGTTATAATAATATTGGTGGCTGCTTTCATAAAGAAAAAAAGCTGTCACTGTGTGTTAGAGAATTGTAGCAATTAATAGAAACAAAAGCTTCCCTCCGCCTCCAAGCAGTGTCCTTTTTTCATTTTTTTTTTCCTTTTTATTGGAGTATAGCTGATTCACAAAGTTGTGTTAGTTGCAGGTGTACAGCAAAGTGATTCAGTTATACATATACATATATCTACTTTTTTTAAGAGAGTATTTTCCCATATAGGCCATCAGAGTATTGAGTAGAATTCCCTGTGCTATACAGCAGGTTCCTATTGGTTGTCTATTTAATATATGGTAGTGTCTATATGTCAGTCCCAGCCTCCCAATTTATCCCTACTCTTTCCTTATCCCCTGGCAACCATAAATTTGTTTTCTCCATCTGTGACTCTACTTCTGTTCTGTAAATAAGTTCATTTGTGTCCTCTTTCTTAGATTCCACATATAAGCGATAACATAAACTTGTCTTTCTGTGTCTGACTTATTCCACTCAGTATGACAATCTCTAGTTGCTGCAAATGGCATTACTTTCCTTTCTATGACTGAGTAATATTCCATTGTATGTACATACTACATCCTATCCATTCCTCTGCTGATGGACATTTAGGTTGCTTTTATATCCTGGCTATTGTAAATAGTGGTGCAATGAAAATTGGGGTGCATATGTCTCTTTTAATTATGGTTTTCTCCAGGTATATGCCCAGGAATGGGATTACTGGATCATATGGTAGTTCTATTTTTAGATTTTTAAGGAACCTCCATATTGTTCTCCATAATGGCTATACCAATTTACATTCCCATCAACATTTTCTCCACACCCTCTCCAACATTTACTGTTTGTAGATTTTTTTATGATGTCCTCTGCAAACAGTGACAATTTCACTTCTTAACCAACTTCTATTCCTTTTATTTCTTTTTCTTTGCCAACTGCCATGGCTAGGATTTCCAAAACTGTTGAACAGTGGTGAGAATGGACATCTCATCTTATTCCTGATCTTAGAGGAAATGCTTTCCATTTTTTACCATTAAGAATGATGTTTACTGTGGGTTTGTTATGACCTTTATTATGCTGAGGTAAGTTCCCTCTCTGCCCACTTTCTGGGGAGTTTTTATCATAAATGGGTGTTGAATTTTGTCAAAAACTTTTTATGCATCTATTGAGATTATATAGTTTTCATTCTTCAGTTGGGCTTCCCTGATAGCTCAGTTGGGAAAGAATCCTCCTGCAGAGATCACTGGTTTGATTCCTGGGTCAGGAAGATCCCCTGGAGAAGGAATAGGCTACTCACTCCAGTATTCTTGGGCTTTCCTGTGGCTCAGCTAGTAAAGAATCCACCTGTTGTGTTTTTTTTTAATTCTATAGTTTGTTGATGTGGCATATCACACTGATTTTCAGATATTGAAAAATCCTTGTACCCCTGGGATAAATTCCACTAGGTCATAGTTTATGATCCTTTTAATGTATTGTTAGATTCGGTTTGCTAGTATTTTGTTGAGGATTTTTTTTGTTCACATTTATCAGTAATACTGGCCTGTAACTTTTTGTTGTTGTTGTGATAAACTGGTCTGGTTTTAGTATCAGGATAATGGTGGCCTCATAGAATGAGTTTGACAGTGTTTCTTCCTCCACAGTTTTTTGAGAGTTTCCAAAGGATAGCTGATAACTCTTCTCTAAATGTTTGATAGAATTCACCTGTGAAGCCATCTGGTCCTGGACTTTTGTTTGCTGAAGGATTTTTAATCACGGTTTCAGTTTCATTACTTGTGTTTGGTCTGTTCATATTTTCTATTTCTTCCTGGCTCAGTCTTGGAAGCCTGTATCTTTATAAGAATTTGTCCATTTCTTCCAGGTTATCCATTTTATTGGCATATAGTTGCTTGTAGTAGTTTCTTACAATCCTTGGAACAAAAGCTTGATTAAAACAAACACTTAATTTGAGGTGTCAGAGCCCAAGCAGAGTGAGGACAATCAGGTGAGACTCAGGCTGGATTGCTGAAGCATGCGCAAGTTGATGGGGGTGCCCACGGTTTGGGAGGGGGAGTGTTGAGGTGGATAACAGCAGCCCAGCTAGGGATGCCAAAGCCTGTGTTGGGTAAGATGGGTATCTTTGTGCGCTAGTGTAGCAGCAATGTAAGATTGGTTAACTGATCAGACAATACAGAAGGCTAATGGGAGCCAAGTTTCTCACTGCTGAAGAAAGGAGTTACAAATATGTAACGGGAAAAAAAAAACCTAGAATATACTTTGTGGAGTGGATTGAAATTGGAGGTATAGGTGAAAAGTCATGACTTTGATACAGATACAGAAATGCAGATATACATATGAGGACAGATAGCTAGAAAGGCAAATATTCCCTAACTCTGACCACTCAGAGGGCCTCAAAACAGCACTTGACTCTCAATGAGAACAACTAGGTTGCAGAATTCAGGTTTTATATATCTTTCTCTGTTAGTCCAGGGCTCCTTGAAGTAATAGGTGATTTCAGTATTGGGGCAATTAAAGTACATGAGCCACAGAAACTCACTCTTCCCAAAAGTAAGGAAGCGTTCAAAGAATGATAGAGATATGAGAAGACAAAAGCCATTCTGAAGGGATTTTCAATGACGAAACATGGGGAAATTTCAGCATCAAAATAAATAACTATAGTAGTGGATTATAACTCATTGAATTTAATCAAAACTTCTAAGTCCATACTAAATAAGTTGATTGATAGATTTTAAGTGAGAAGGGAAATGGGAGAGTTAAATAGTTTTAAAGTAACTCTCCACAAAACACTTATTAATTTCAAAAGGGAAAAGAGTAACTTTATAGTGGAGAAGCTCTAGCACACATTTAACCCAAATAATCAAAAAAATCAAGATTGCCGGGAGAAATATCAATAACCTCAGATAAGCAGATGACACCACCCTTATGGGAGAAAGTAAAGAGGAAGTAAAAAGCCTCTTGAAGAAAGTGAAAGAGAGTGAAAAAGTCGGCATAAAGCTCAACATTCAGAAAACGAAGATCATGGCATCTGGTCCCATCACTTCATGGCATCCTTTGAACTGCAAGGAGATCCAACCAGTCCATTCTGAAGGAGATCAACCCTGGGTGTTCTTTGGAAGGAATGATACTAAAGCTGAAACTCCAGTACTTTGGCACCTCATGCGAAGAGTTGACTCATTGGCAAAGACTCTGATCCTGGGAGGGATTGGGGGCAGGAGGAGAAGGGGACGACAGAGGATGAGATGGCTGGATGGCATCAGCAACTCGATGAGCGTAAGTTTGAGTGACTCCTGGAGTTGGTGATGGACAGGGAGGCCTGGAGGGCTGCAATTTGTGGGGTCACAAAGAATCGGACTCGACTGAGCGACTGAACTGAACTGAATCAAAAAAAAAGTAAAGTCACCCAGTTGTGTCCGACTCTTTGTGATTTCATGGACTATATAGTCCATGGAATTCTCCAGGCCAGAATACTGGAGTGGATAGCCTTTCCCTTCTCCAGGGGATCTTTCCAACCCAGGGATCGAACCCAGGTCTCCTGCATTACAGGCAGGTTCTTTACCAGCTGAGCCACAAGGTTGGCCTGGAGGGCTGCAATTTGTGGGGTCACAAAGAATCGGACTCGACTGAGCGACTGAACTGAACTGAATCAAAAAAAAAAGTAAAGTCACCCAGTTGTGTCCGACTCTTTGTGACTTCATGGACTATATAGTCCATGGAATTCTCCAGGCCAGAATACTGGAGTGGATAGCCTTTCCCTTCTCCAGGGGATCTTTCCAACCCAGGGATCGAACCCAGGTCTCCTGCATTACAGGCAGGTTCTTTACCAGCTGAGCCACAAGGTGAACATAAATAAAGAGGCAAACTGAAATCATGAGCCACCAGACACAATGAGAACAATTCAAAATCATATCTGTAATATTCTGGAAAAAGATCAACTGGATTATAAACATGATGGAATATCACACAAACCCAAATTGAGGAGTAGTCTATGAAGTAATCCTTAAAAACATCAAGGTCATTGTGCCAGACAGACCCTAAGATGAATACCAATCATCTCAGCTTCTTGGTCTTAACGCCTTTGTGCAATCCTATCTCTTGAGCTTGGGCAGAACCAAGGGGATACAGCAAAGGTTGATGGGATGTCCCTATCATGATTACGTTACAGTATGTATAAGGCTCCATCACAACAACAGAGTCTCAGCTTCTGTCCTTGAAGGAGGATTCTTCCATGAAGTGGTCATGTTGGAAAAAAACCCACATGGTAAGAAACTGCAGGAGCTAATGTAGTCTTTGGCAACAAAACAGAAGTCCTGCAGCAGCAAGGAAATGAATCCTTCCAGCAATCTGAAGGAGTTATGAAGCAGACCTTTCCGCATTCAAGCCTCTGATGAGACCACAGCACTGGCTAACATGTGAACTGCAGCCTGCTGAAACCCTGAAGCTAAGTCCTGTCTGGACTCCTGAATTCCAGAAACTGAGATAATAAATAGGCACTGTTTAAAGCTGCTAAATTTATGTTATTTTTTTATGCAGCACAGAAAACAGGGATAGTCATTAAAGTCAATAAAAGACTGAGAAACTCTTACAGACTAAAGGAGACGACAGAAATAAAAGAACCAAATGTAATGCAAGATTCTGAACTGGATCCTTCTGGGCATTACTGAGACAACTGTAAAGACTTGGAGGTGGTTTGAGAATCAGATGGTAGAAGTATATCAATGTTGTTTTCCTAATTTTGATGAAGGTTTTACAGTTATTTAGGAGACCATCCTTGTTAGTAGAAATACTAATAATAGACAAACACATGAAGTATAAATATTTGAATACTTTGATTACTAAATACTCTGGACACTAAAGTGTACAAAATATTTAAAGGTGATGATGGGGCATTAAATTGGCAACTTACAAATGATTCAGGGGGATAAGTTACTTATATTCACAACCATTTTGTAAACTGAAGACTGTTAATGTATTTCCAAAAAAAAAAAAAAACAAACCTGTTTCTATCTACTCTTTTCTATCTCAACAAATACCATTTCTATTTTCCCAAGTGCTTGGGTCAAGAACATCATCTATTGCCGGTCCTATTTCAATAGATTCCTAACTGTTCTCCTCCTTGCTCTATAACACCCTCCCATCCCCCACCGCCATGTCAATTCTCTACACAGTACCCAGAGTGATGTTTTAAAATTTAACTCAGATCCTGTCAAGCCCCTGCTCAAAATCTCCAATGGCTGCCCTCAGCATTCCTTTACACGAACTACACCTCCTCGTGAGCTGGCCCCTGCTCACCTCTCGGGCTCACCTGTAACCATTCTCCTTCATCATTCCATGTCAGTCCTTAACACCCTTCTTGCTGCTTCTTGAGTTCAAGTTTCTGCCCTTCCTATTCTCTCTGTTTAGGTTCCCCAGGCAGCAACACGGCTTACTTCTTTCCATCATATGGCTTCCATCAAATGCCACATCCTTAGAGAACTCTTCTTTGCGCATTATATTAAAACTGTGCCCTCTTTCCCTTTTTTTTTTTTTTTTTTTTGCTGGGAAAGATTGAGTGCAGGATGAGAAGAGAGAGAGACAGGGGATGGGTTGGATGGCATCATAGACTCAATGGACATGAGTTTCAGCAAACTCTGGGAGATAGTAAAGGACAGGGAAGCCTGGCATGCTGCAGCCCATGGGTCTGCCTGTCTCTTATACACATCTTTTTTTTTTTGGCTGGGAAAGATTGAGTGCAGGATGAGAAGAGAGAGAGACAGGGGATGGGTTGGATGGCATCATAGACTCAATGGACATGAGTTTCAGCAAACTCTGGGAGATAGTAAAGGACAGGGAAGCCTGGCATGCTGCAGTCCATGGGGTCACAAAGAATCAGACATGACTTAGCGACTGAACAACAACAACAACTTTCCCACCATAATGTACAATTATCCCTCACCCCAATTTATTTTTCTTAATGGTACTTATTACAGCATGCATGCTAAGTCACTTCAGTCGTATCTGACTCTGAGGCCCTATGGACCGTAGCCCGCCAGGCTCCTCTGTCCGTGGAATTTTCCAGGCAAGAACACAGGAGTGGTTTGCCATTTCTTCCTCCAGGGGATCTTCCCAATCTGGGAATTGTACCCTGTCTCTTGTGTCTCCTGCACTGGAGGCAGATTCTTTACCACTGAGCCACCTGGGAAGTCCTGTGCACTACAAAATACTTAGCAGCAGTCCTGACTGCCAACAGCACCCTCCCAGTTGTGACAACCAAAAATGTCTCCAGACATTGCCAAATGTCCCCAGGAGGGCAAAAGTCGCCCTTAATTGAGAGCAACTGATGGAACCCAAAATCACTGCAGATGGTGACTGCAGCCATGAAATTAAAAGACGCTTACTCTTTGCAAGAAAAGTTATGACCACTCGAGGCTTTTTGTATTTCCATACAAATTGTGAAATTATTTGTTCTAGTTCTCTGAAAAATACCGTTGGTAGCTTGACCCCAGAGGATGGGATGGGGAGGAAGGTGGGAGGGGGGGTTCTGGATGGGTCTGTTTATAATAGCCAGGACATGGAAGCAACCTAGATGCCCATTGGCAGATGAATGGATAAGAAAGCTGTGGTACATATACACAATGAAATATTATTAAGCCATTAAAAAGAATGCATTTGAATCAGTTCTATTGAGGTGGATGAAACTGGAGCCTATTATACAGAATGAAGTAAGTCAGAAAGAAAAACAGCAGTGCAGTATATTAATGCATATATATGGAATTTAGAAAGATGGTAACAATGACCCTATATGCAAGACAGCAAAAGAGACACAGATGTAAAGAACAGTCTTTTGGACTCTGTGGGAGAAGGCGAGGGTGGGATGATTTGAGAGACTAGCATTGAAACATGTATATTATCATATGTGAAGCAGCTCGCTGGTCCCGGTTTGATGCATGAGACAGAGTGCTCAGGGCTGGTGCACTGCGATGACCCTGGGAGATGGGATGGGGAGGGAGGTGGGAGGGGGGTTCTGGATGGGAAACACATGTGCGCCCATGGCTGATTCATGTCAATGTTTGGCAAAAACCACTACAATATTGTAAAGTAATTAGCATCCAATTAAAATAAATAAATTGATTTTAAAAAAAGAAAAATTATAACCAACCTAGACAACATATTAAAAAGCAGAGATATTACTTTGCCAAAAAAGGTCCGCCTAGTCAAGGCTATGGTTTTTCCAGTAGTCATGTATGGATGTGAGAGTTGGACTATGAAGAAAGCTGAGCACCAAAGAATTGATGCATTTGATCTGTGGTGTTGGAGAAGACTCTTGAGAGTGCCTTGGACTGCAAGGAGATCCAACCAATCCATCCTAAAGGAGATCAGTCCTGGGTGTTCATTGGAAGGGCTGATATTGAAGCTGAAACTCCAATCCTTTGGCCACCTGATAAGAAGAACTGACTCATTTTAAAAGACCCTGATGCTGGGAAAGATTGAGGGCAGGAGGAGAAGGAGACGACAGAGGGTGAGATGGTTGGATAGCATCACCGACTCAATGGACATGAGTTTGGGTAGACTCTGGGAGTTGGTGATGGACAGGGAGGCCTGGCATGCTGTAGTCCATTGGGTTGCAAAGAGTTGGACACAACTGAGCGACTGAACTGAACTGAACTGATGGAACCCTGGGTGGAACTCAGGAAGAGAACCTGAGTCTTGTCTTTATTTATTTGGCTGCATTGGGTCTCAGTTGCAGCACACAGGAATCTTCTGTTGCAGGACACAGGCTAGGCAGTTGCACTTCGTGAGATTAGTTGCTCTGTGTCACATCAGATCTTGGCTCCCTGAGGGATCGAACCCACTTCCCCTGCAATGCAAAGCAGATTTTCAACCACTGGACCACTAGGGAAGTCCCTGTGTGTGCTCAATTGCTCAGTGCCCCTGACTCTATGACTCCATGGACTGGAGCCTGCCAGGTTCCTCTGTCCATGGGATTTCCAAGCATGAATACTAGAGCTGATTGCCATTTCCTTCTCCAGGGGACCTTCCTGACCCAGGAATTGAACCCTAGTTTCCTGTGTCTCATACACTGGCAGGAGGATTCTTTACCACTGCACCACCTGGGAAGTCTGGCGCTTAGGCACTAGTAGTTTATAAAAGTTTTTTACCTGTTTTTCATAAGCAACTAAGGCTGAGAAACACCGAGCCAGAGTTTTCTTGCAGGGGAACGAATACCATATTTAAAAAGATCACTGTTAAAACCTGGGGCAGGGCTCAGGGCTCAGTCTACAGAGGTGGATGAAATATCTTCAACTGCTGAAAAGCCTAGGTGACTAGGCTTGGTAGATCTTATTCACTCTCTCCAGTTTAATGTATTTAAATGCATTTTTTAGCAGTCTTAGGATTTTATGCTATGATTATATTAATAAGTTTGCAAAACAAGAAAAGGAACAGAAAAAAGAATTGACAAATTGCAGAACTCCTGGTTTTTTTAACTTTTCTTTCATTAAAAAAAAAAGAGGAAGTTTTCATTAGTTGGTTCCTTTTTCACTCTTTAAAAGCCTTCTATTAATATTATGCTATCTTTTGAGATTGCCAGTTATCACCTGGGAACATTAGCAGTTAGAGGGAGGACCTTTGTGGAGGTCCTTCAAATATCCGAAAACAGTACCATGCTTGCCTTTCCTAAATCCTATACAGAGTGGGCAGTAAAGAGTTACCAGTCAGCCTGCTGCCCTGCTCTGGAGTTCCCAGGCAGGCAAGCCTCTTCTTCTGCAAGCTCTTCTGAAAGAGAACCTAGAAGTATTCTAGAGCGGGGATCCCCAACCTTCGAGACCTAATGCCTGATGATACAAGGTGGAGCTTATGTAATTATAATAGATAGACATAAAGTGCACAATAAATGTAATGCACTTGAATCATCCTGAAACCATCGCCTCAACCCCAGTCTGTGGAAAAATGTCCCTCCACAAAACCAAACCCTGGTGCCAAAAAGGTTGGGTACCACTGGTCTAGAGAAAGGGTTTTCTTGGCTTACTGGGCCTGATCTTCCCAAAAAGGTTCTACATGCATAAAACATCCCTCTGACTGTGCAAAGGGTATGTATGCTCAGAGTATTCAGAGTGCACACACAGATGGTACCAAGAGGGCCTTTAGCATTAGTGATGCTTACTAATGGCTGAGCTGCAGCCATGTTGATATCTGTCCTACAATATCTGAACAATCCTCATTTTTGTTATAATGTCACTATGTTGAAATAAATGTTAGATAATGAAGTGTGACTTCATAATGAGTGACAGGCAGTCATTATTAGGCTCACTGGTGTTCAAGCTGGTCATCAGCCCTGCTGGACTGCTTACACAAGCGCTCTCAGGTGGACACTTGCATATGGACAATACCTCCCTTTCTCCTCTGCTCGAGAAACCTACAACATCCACCTTCATCCCACCACTGCGAAGAATTCTCAGGTGAACAGATTGCCAGGATCTTCTTGGGACTCCCCTGCTTTTCAATGAAATAAAAACAAGCCCAACAGGATAAGGAAGTGAATGCAGTGAGGTGGGAGCTGGCTGGCACGGAATGAGGGCAGCCCAGGGCACAGGGAGATGCCTTGAGGGAAGTCAGGAGAGCAGAGATGCCAGGGCCCACTGAAAATGCCTGGTGTGCAGCCACATGAGAGTGTGGCAGGGGAGAGAAACTACGGAGAGCGAAGAATGAGCATGTTATGAAAGTCAGGAGACAAACTCAATCGTAAGGATTTGGAGTCAATGGGGCAAAGCCCAAGTAATAAAATACTGGAGATAAGCAGTAAGTGAGTCATATTCACTAGGACGAGGAAATGGGTTTCCTTAAATGCCTCCTCTCACTCTTTCTGGAACCCAGCACCTCCGTTACTAAGAGAGTTAAGTGGGGACCATTTGTAATATAACTCAACCCTGAAGAAAACACTCCGTTAGCACAAAGAGCTGGAGATTACTCTTCTGGTCTAGAGAACTGGTGGTGTGTTAGATATTTCAATATTGCCCTGAAGCCCACAAGAGGTGTCACTCCTGTGTGCTCTGCCCTTTACACAGCCTGCCATATAGCGGATGAACAAATCAACTTAGCAAGAGCATGCACGTGCCTCCATCACTTGGGACCCGACGCTCAGCACCGGCACAGCGCGACCAACGATCACAAAATCTGTTTACACAGCTCCCACCCTTCAAGACCCAGGGAGATGATTCTCCACATATCTGGCCCTCTGACTTCAAAACCAAAGGCAAATACACGTCAATTCTGTGAATTTGGGGGGTGGAAATCAGATACAAAAACCGATTTAGATGAGGGAATGTTTGAATGGCAGAAGCACTTAGCTAAGAGAAAAGGCAAATTAATTATCTTGTCAACTCCTTCCTCGCAGATAAAGTGAACGCGATAGATTTCCTGCATAATGAAACAGAGCTCCCCAAGTGTCCCGCGTCTATCCTTCCTGCTTCTCTTCATGTTTCAGTTCATAGTTCCAGAGGCACTTATGAACTACATTCGTTTTTGAAAATTAAACATGGCTGCTTAAGAACATTTTGCAATACTGAATATTTTATAGCAGCCTTAAATCTGTGTATACATAGGCTTAGATGTAATGAGGTTTAAGTATCAGCAATTAGGTCGAAACTGAACATGAGAAGTGCAAAAACTTTTACAATTATGAAAATACTTAAGATTTGGTCAAATGTATAAAAATTAAACTAAAATAATCCAAAACTTTAAATAATTTTATTTAAAATTTTTATATTACAGTTTGTTTTCTTTCAATTATATTGTAAAATTTTGATAGTATTATCAAATATTTAGTAAATATTACTAGAAAGGTTTTTAAAAGTAAAATTTTAAATATTTTCCATTGATTTTAACTTAAATTTTAGATGAAAATGTTTCTAAATTCCATACACTTCAAATGAAGTTAACCCTGTTTGAGTGTTTGATCCTTTAGCATTAGTTTTCTATCGCTCCTATAACAAATTACCAGTTAGTGATTTAAAACAATACAGATTTATTATAGGCCAGAAATTCAACAATGGTGGTTTGATCCCTGATCTGGGAAGGTCCCACATGCTGCAGAACAACTAAGACCACGTGCCACAACCACTGAGTCCACGTGCTCTAGAGTCCGTGCGCCAAGAGAGGCCACCGCAATAAGCAGCTTGTACACCACAACTAGGGAGCACTCCCTGCTCACCGCAACCGGAGAGCACTCCCTGCTCACCGCAACTAGGGAGCACTCCCTGCTCACCGCAACGGGAGAGCACTCCCTGCTCACCGCAACTGGAGAGAAGCCCATGCAGCAACAGAGACCCAGTGCAGCCAACATAAAATGCAGACTGATTCCTCACAGCACAGCTTTCCGCCACGAAAAAGGGTCCAAGGTTTAGACATGGAGATCTTAACGGGATACTTATTCTACCTACCACAGTCACTGCAAATGAGTACAAGACTAGAATAGCAAGAGAATATATGATCATGAAACTCGAAAACAGGTGAAGAGAAAACTGGAACTCTTGAAAGAGACACCTGCTTATACTTTTAAAAACTGAAAACAATGGGAGTGAACAGACATCTGTTGAGCATGACACACTTCACAGTTGTGAAACTACAATATTTT